>BSBM01000131.1:1277500-1877500 GCA_027924585.1 Larix kaempferi
ATATTGAAACAAAACAAAGCAGTTTCAGGCCATTTAACCCTCTAAGAGTTACGGATGAGTTGATCGTAGGACGAACATAAAGGGAAATGGTGACATATTGTATGAAAGATACTCGAAACAGCAAAATCACCGACCAAATTCGCAGATTGTTCTCATGATAAAGACAGTCAGGGAGCACTATAAGGAACAACCAAACACACTAGTCCACATTGTCTAAATTTCAATTTTCTGTTGCTCCATTTGATTTGTGTAGTTTTAAAATCACTTATTTAGTCTAGGATTAATCATTGTAATTGGTGAACTCTCAGCATTGCAGAAATTGCAATTTTCAAACCAAAAGAATTGATTAAAAAACCACCGGGGCGTTTTATTAGTTTTTTTTATCCTAAGGTAGTCAACATTGAAAACTAGATATAGACATTGGAATCCGAAGAGAAGAACAGTATTGGCCGCTATGAAGATTGGAATCCGAACAAGATAGTACAGAGTTAAATATCCCGAAAAATAGGTCTATATTAGTGTCGGTGATAATTACCGTGTAGAACTTCATAACGTTTCCACACGGTCTATCTATAAAATCCGAACATGCAAATTTTGTTGAAATGGTTGGAGGCCAGTTATAAAAACGAAAGATCGCAAACTATGGAAGTTTTACGCCTCCACTCCTCACAGGTTCTAGCCCAACATTGCCATTTCGCTCCACCATCTTTTGAGTACATTAACTTGTAATTTTCTTTTTCTCAAGCCCCAGCTGAACCAAGACGATGGTGCAGTTAACTCACCCACCACACTGTGTTGCTTATAGAATACCACTGTCTGTTGCTGTCACTCTGCCGTGTATATCCACACCACTGACCTGTTCAAGAAAAACATTACTTGTAATACGCGTATCTTTCACAATAAAAGCACCGCTGCGTATATAGCAAATTTGAATATCTTTTGCTTCAATATTGGTCGTTTCAGTTAGAAATTCGTTTGATTGAAGTCGAATTACCTTCATTTCGGAAGTCCGAGATCCACGGGGAATAACTTCGAACTTAAGGTTGTAATTTTGAATAATGATGAGCAATTTCAGCTCAATAAATTAAACTTTAACACGCTAAGAACTCCCTCTACCCTGCTATGAATCCATGAGATTTTGATAACAAACAATTAATCTACACATTTAAAAAATTGCTATATCCAATATACATTCATAGAAAGGAATGAGCAATGAAGAAATCAGTAGAATTTGATATTCGGAGATGTTAGAGTTAACTTGACGTCAATACCTTGTATCAATACATTGCTAGATATTGAAACAATTCCTTATAACGACACATTGCTAGATAGTGAAACATTTCCTTATAAATTATCACCGCTACTTTGAATCGCATCGCTATCTACAGAGACTTACCCAATCAGAAAGGGAATAATTAATTGGGTTCAACGATGGCTGTGCGATTTGACGATTCAGCCAGACTAGCGAATGTGCCACTGCAGGGAGCCGAGCCCCCCGAAAAATCAATTACAGAGATTGCAATCGACAAGACTTTTGCTAGCGCAGCTAATCTCGTCAAATTGCTTCCCACAACCACCGTTCTTGTTTTCCAAATTCTGTCGCCCATTTTAACCAACGGAGGCCATTGCTACAGCGTCAACAAATACTTGACCGGCTTTCTGTTGGGCTTCTGCGGGATTTCTTGCTTCATTGATTCGTTCACCGACAGCTACAGGGCAGAAGACGGGACGTTATACTACGGGATCGCCACCAGAAGCGGGCTTTGGACAATGAATCCAGAGATCAACAAGACGGTGGATCTATCTTCTTACAAGCTCACGTTTCTTGACTTCGTGCATGCGGTCTTATCCGTTTTGGTGTTTGCCTCCGTCGCTTTCATGGATCCCAACGTAGTCAGCTGTTACTATGCATATGCTCCAGAGGACCAGAAGCTGTTGGTCATTAGCCTTCCGATCGCAGTTGGGTTTGTTTGCAGTTTGTTCTTTGTCGCGTTTCCAACCAAACGCCATGGAATTGGATATCCCGCTGCAGATTAACTTGAAGCTACCCTTATATGACCGCTTGTAACTCGATTATGCATGTGGTTTGTATATAATAATAATAATAATAATAATATTTATTTTTAACGGTATAATAATTTGTTAATAATTTGTTATCTAAATAATAATAATATTTAATATTTATTTATTTATTAGGCTAGATTTAAGTAGATTCAAGTATGATATTGGTAGATTATTTTAATTAATTGAATTTTGAATATCTATACTTTTTGTTAAAATAACAGTATATGAGTCATAAATATGTATTTATAATGAAACTATTTGATTCATTAATATGAATAACAATAATATATTTTTTTAACTAAAAAAATATTTAATATTATTTTCAACATCAAAATTTGTAAATAATAATAATAATTATTTAATTACAACTTCATAATAATAATACTAATAATAAATCCTAGAAAAAAATAATACTAATAATAATAATTTTTTCCGTAACTAATATTATTAATAATTTAGTGATAATAATTTATTTTGAAGGCCTTAACTATTAGGTGTATGTAATGTTTGGTATAGGTGGAATTGTTGAGTGGGCTTTTGGAGTTTTTTCTAATAAATAAACCACGTGTGGCTTGGGTTGTGACGGAAATTTAAATAAGATACTTTTACCAATTTTGGAGGTTGTTAGTGAGCGATCAAATTTGAAGGGCACCTTCAATGTTGACATGTAAAAAAAAATCATTCTTTTTATTTGAAAATGTAATAGTATATAAAAATTGAACAATATATATCAATAATCAGTTTTATGGAATATTAATTGCTCATCAAATTTAGGCTTTAGTTGTTCCATCTCCTTGCTTCTACTAATCAAATATTAAAAGGTCTTTAATATTTCTTTATTTCTGGGAAGGTGCAAGGGTCACAATGCAATTGTATTATCAGACATTCCAAGAAATCCTTATGCAAAATGGTAGTGAAATCTAGGTTTTAGTTGTTCCATGTGCTTGCTTCTACTGATCAAATATTAAAAGGTCTTTAATATTTCTTTATTTCTTGGAAGGTGCAAGGGTCACAATGCAATTGTATTATCCGACATTCCAAGAAATCCTTATGCAAAATGGTTGTGTTATGTTCACCTAACAATCAAGGAAACTAACAAGCTTATTTTTCAAAAGCTGAGAATTATATGCTGGAAAGACCCACATTTAAATCCTAATAGTTTGCATCCTAATAGTTTGCAATCAAAATCCCATTGTAGGTTTGCCAAAATCTATTTATGTTTTGGCATGGGTACCACAAAACCCTGTCATTTATTAGTATCAGATATAGACATAAATTATGATAAGCATCTCTAATCAAAATTGTAATAATGTTTTTTTATTTATTTCCCGAGAAATCTTGAATCTAATTTGCTTTGCAAAAAAATAATTCAACCCCAATTAGAAAGATGGAAGGAAATTGTGAATGTGATTTTGCTCTACAAGGAAATAATCACTCACCAAACAAGAAAATTCAATGAGTGGGTAAAAGTGTTTCAGTAGGTATAAAGTAGTTCTGATATTTTTAACTTTTATGCTCTAGTCACAAGGAAACATAATGCTATTGAGGAGAATTTTTGTGATATTTATTAGAAAATATTCCTGATATTTAGGGAAAAAATTGGGTAGGCTTTCCTATTGAACCAAATGCATATTCATGAAGTGGAGATAAAGAGGGAAATGAATTCAATAAAAAAACAAATATCATCCGTGAACAGAGTTTTGGACATATCAAATTAGAAAATCATAAAAAATAAATATTTATGCACAGGTTAAGCATTCCCTGAACCATCTCTGAATAAATATAGGTACACATGGGAAATCATGTAATAAATATAGGTATACACAGGCAATCATGTAATAATAAAAAATAATCCTGAGCGTGTATGGTAAAAGAATTCAAAGAAAGAAAACAAAATTCTATCACCTGATGGCCAAATTTCTTACTTAAATTACTCATTACCAATTGCTCTACTACCACGCAATAACCCCAACCCATTTCAATTGTGTTTTCTTCTACATTAATTTCCTTCCATATTTAAGATGGCATACTAATGGCCCTATAAGGCTTGCTCAATACCATACTACACCTATTTCCTAACGAAAACGCAAAAGATAATGTCTCGAGGATGAAGTTAATGCACCATACTGCACCTATTCAATATGAAATCTTACCTCTAGAATAATTAAGCATTAACCAGAGCAAACACTTTAAGCCAAGTAAATTACTTGTGCTTTGTGAAAACACGAAAGATTGAATATTTTCTTCCAATGAATATCAGACCGTTAGCAACAGGAACACAGGGCAAGCCACAAGATATAGGATTAATAAAAGTTTATGGAAATGAAATTTGTTCTCAATGTCAAATTGGGGCCAAGCACATTTAAATTCAATGTGAAATATTACATCTAGAACAATTAAGCAATAAGCAAAGCAAATCACCTATGATTTTTGAAAACAAGAAAGATCGAAGATGTTCTTCCAATGAATATCCGACCGTCAGCAATGAAAACACAAGGCGGGTTGAGAAGTTTTTGGAAATGAAAATTGTTCGAAATGTCAAATAATATCCGAGTTCTGAGTGACTTTGACTTCCGAGTCGAGGACGTTACTTGAGGCCCTAGGGTGAGCAGATCAGATCCCTTGTGATTCTATTCCAGTTCTACGTCACACTCACTTTCTCCAGATTCCAAGACAAGATCGATCGAAACCTTCATTGGTTTTTTTATCAATTCTAATTCCTTATTACCGTGGGAATTTGATTTTCAAATCTGTACTGACGATCTAAACCCTTTTTTATCAATTCTAATTCCTTATTCCAGTGGGAATGTGACTTTCAAATCTAAACTCATGATCAAAACCCAACATTTAGAGATTCTGAAATAAAAAAAGTCCCATTCAAGAATTATGCTCTGACTCTTGAGAATCAAACGTCTTTGCCGTAGACTCTGGCAAACCTACCAATTGCTACTTTTATACTTTACCATCGAGTTTCAGGTGTAAGTTCTCATGGGCCCTCAGTTCTGAGTCCGACCATCAATGACGAAAACACAAGGCGGGTTGTTGGAGGCAGGATTAAAATTTGCAAGATGCGAGAGGCAGCAAGAAGTTTCTGGAAATGAAAATTGTTCGAAATGTCAAATTGGAGCTAGGTAGTGAGGCACATTTACATTGAATGTGGTAGATAGTAACAATAAATTTGGAGATGGTAATCCGGATGCTAGCAACACGTTACACATATCAAGCAACTGCAAGGTTTAATGAACCTCATACTGCATTAAATATGTGCCTACCACTCCATTTCCTAGTGCTAAGTCAAATCCCCGGTCCCACTGGAAACCATTTGATGGGAAAATTTTCAAACTTCCCTTCTATTGCAATTTTACAACTCCGCAGTTAATTTAAGTATTGACAGGCTGTTAATGAAATTATATTTTTTTTGCATGGTAAATTTCAAGATAACCTTCTATGACGTGTAAAATGGCCTCTGAAGGGCCCTGAAGGCTTCAAATTTGAAGCCTGTTAGGGATTTCTGTATTGACCTCGTACCTTGTACTTGGCACTGTTTTAGTTTTAAAAAATCCATACAGCTTGAAGTAATGATGATAATAGCTATTGAGAAAGGATCTGTAACCCGTTAGTCCAAGTTTTTTTTAGTACAATTACTCTTTGTAAAGAAGAATGATAGAACATTGAGGTTCGATATTGACTTTAGATAATTAAATAAACTCATTGTAAAAAATAAATATCTTCTCTTTAGAAATAAGGATTGTAAAAAATAAATATCTTCTCTTTAGAAATAAGGACTTTTTTATTTAATCAAAGATAGACTTGAGAGCAAGTGAGAATAAAGGATGAACACATCCTTAAAACAAATTTTAGGATCACATATGGTCATTTTGAGTTTGTAGTGCTATCATTTAGGTTAACAAATGCACCAACTACCTTTATGTACTTAATGAGTTGCCTAGTCAATCATAGGAGGAGCATGAGGAGTAATTGAGATTAGTACTACAAGTGTTAAGAGAGAACAAACTTTAAGCTAAGTTTAGTAAATGTTCATTTTATAAGAAATGGATTCAATATTTGGGACACATCATGTATGAGGAAGGGATTGCAGTAGATCCAAGGAACATTGAAGCTATCTTGGGATGATATACAGACATAAACTTATCAAAGGTAAGGTCATTTATGGGATTGGATAGATAATAAAAAATATTTATTGAAGGCTTTTAAAAAATGGCACATCCAATTACCCCATTACAGAAGAAACAAGTTAAATCTAACACTACAACAAATCCTGGAATTAACGTCCCATTTAGCGTCCCTTTTTAGTGTAAATTTGTTTTCCATTGAATGGTCGAAGTAGACGATAAATGGGACGCGTCATGGACAAAACGTAAAGATTCTAAAATAACATCTTTTTTTGCCTCCTAGATAGCATCCTTTCTGATGTCTAAAATAGCACCCATTTTTTGCTTCCAAAATATCGTCCAATTTTGCTTCCTAAATGACGTCAATGTTAGCTTCCTAAATAACGTCCTATTTTGCTTCCTAGAGATCGTCCTCTTTTACTTCCTAAATGGCGTCCCCATTAGCACCCTATTTGAATCCTTAAAAGCCTCATGTTAGCATTTATGTTTGCATCTATATTCGCGCCATATTTGCATCCAATATTGCATCCATATGTGCTACCACTTTATCATCCCATTTTGCACCACGTTTTACTTCCAATATGCACCAATTTCTGCTTCTAATTTTGCACCAATTTTTGCTTCCTTTTTTGCATCATGTTTTGTTACCAAAATGGTGTCAAAATTTTCTTCTATTATTGCACCATATTTTTCTTCCTATGTAGCGCCATATTTTGCATCAAAAGTAACATCATATTTTGCTACCATATCAACACCATGTTTGGCTTCCTCATTAGCATCAAGTGTTTATGTCAACATTAGCACCATGTTTCGCTACCACTTTAACGCCCAATTTAGCATCCATTTTTACTCCCACACTAGCGCCACATTTTGTTTACCGTTTGACTTCTTGACTTTATTCTTGTTTTGCTTCCTCATGAACACCGCATTTAGCTTCCCATTAAGCATCTAATTTTGCTTCTTTGTTGGCCACTAGTTTAGCTTCTGGTTGGCTCTACTTTGGCATCCAAAATAACATCAGAATTGACTTCCAACTTAGCACTAGGTATTGCATCCAATGTTGCTTTTATATCTATGACATAGTGGGCTTCCATTTTAGCTCCTAGTTTTACTTCACATTTTGCTTCCTTATTAGCACCACATTAAGCTTGTTATTTAACACCTACAACTATATCCAATTGTGTGCTAATATATTTATTATATCAAATTATTATAATTATTTCATTAATTTCAATAGTTCTCATATATCATTTACTTCATAGTTATGAAATAATTGAATGAAACATTCAAATTAATTGTAGATACCATTATTGAAATTAATTGCATAGCATTTATGAAGAAAATTTAACACAAACAGACAACATTTATCCAAAGTAGTAACATCATCATATATATTAATTTTCCATGAAAATATCATCGACAAGTTCCAATATAGATAAATTTACAATATAATAATCACCATTATCTTTCATCAAAATAAGTGAAATTATAAAACATCATCACATCAATAACCTATCATACAGATCATCATATTAAGGTTAAAAGAACAAGTGAACGATATATATAGTGAAAATCAGGGATAATTTTAAGGACCCATACTTATTTAAAAGTGTATAAACCTTAGCGAATCTTACCAATTTTCAAAAGGTCAACTATAAAATATTTGGCGATATTTTTCTAAAATTATTTCAATTTCTAAGGATTTTATAGTGTTTATATAATATTTTGGCGATTTTTAGAGTGAAAAAAGTTTACCCATCAAAATTTGGCGAAATGGGGCTTCAAAAAATGCAAATTGGCAAATCTTTTTTTGGAAAAAAACATGGAAAAATAGCCCATGGGCTAAATTTCGCCCCTAAAATTATCCTTGGTGAAAATACTAATATCACAAGAAATAACTTTTTTAATATCCATATCTAGACAATGTCAAAATGATCAAGGGTAATCAAAGTTTTATGTCAGCATAAATCCACCATACAAATCAAAATGACCCAAAATTTAATATGAACTTGGATCATCACAAAAATAAGAATACGTGTCTAGTAGCATCGAGAAAGCAATAAACATCCACAATCTCAATAGTAGCAGCAATGGATACCATCATCAACATCATCATCCTCATCCTCATCCTCATCATCTTCATCTATCCCAACATCATATTCATCATCATTTTCATTTGATCCATTTGCATCATTATCAGCAATATCTTTCTTTGGTACATTGGTGACAACATAATCTAGATCATCTAAGTAGTCATCTTCACCATTTTTCTGCAAACAACAAGAAATAATCAATTTAAAACATTAGTATTAATTTCATTACATAATGAATATTTTGTATTATATTGCAAATATTAGTGTGATAATTTATGCATTCTCATGAGTTTTCCAACCATGAATATAAACATCACCTCATCAACAGATAGTAACCACACATATAAAGTGTATACACAATCGTGCACACACTCACATACACACACATGTACACCATGAATTTTCATATCACAACAAGACATAGAGGCGCAGAAAAATAGATATCCCAATGATTATATATCAAGTGAAGAAAAATATGATCACATATAGTATTCACTTCGAACCATTTTTTTGCCTAAAGTTGTTATATCATTAAATTTCTATATATAACATGTTATTCAATCTATATCTTTAAGAGCATATTAACCATGGTTCTCATCTCTCAGTCAAGTTCATGAATTGTTTACATTTTTAATCTAAAAGTAAATTTAATATAACATGCTTGATCATATCCCCTCATAAACATGGCTAAAAGAATATTATCATAAATATAATTTTTTACATATTAATCATATCATTGGTATAATAATCGCAAAGCTTACAAAGTTTCGTTGGATTCATGTTATCCAAGTACCTGCAGGAGGCAACGGAACTCAATTTCGTTACGGAGATTGGTATTGTGAAGGATGTCAAACATCTATGCCTGGACAGTGCAACACACATGAAGAAGAGGTTGAGGATTTTGTGCTTGATCTTGACAATGGGGATGAAGGATTAGGTATCAGAGGATTTGTGGAAGATGCTCCAGTTGGGACGGTTTCACAAAGACTAAACTTAGATCTTAATTTATCACGGCCTTCTTCTTCATCTGCTCCTCTCACAGACACAAGGCCAAGTCATGTAAGGACAATTCGCAGAAGGATTTTACGACGAAGCACACCAAGTCCATGTCCCATATTTCCAGATATAGCAAGGGTTTCAGTTAGGAAGACTAAAGTATCTGGTTCTACATCCCAAGTATCTAGTGTACGTGCAAGAACTCTCTTAGGCCATGTTGCCGCCTGGTTCCACACCTGGGGAAAACGCAGCAGAAGTCTTCAAGCTGCTGGTGTGGCCTTGGGGGCAAGTCAGAGTCAAGTGCTGTCACTTGGGACTCGACTCCTCCATCTAGGCTTTCCTAGCGAAGCCAAGGGGGGTGGACCCTAAAAAATAAAAAGAAACTAAGGCCTCTAACCTAGGAGTTAGGAAAATATTTTTGGTAACCAAGAATAAACAGCATATACTTTGATCAAATAAAACAGTCATTCATCATTTACTCCCATTTTAAAATAACCATCATTTAACTGCACATTAGTCAATAATATAAAATGAAATTTAAACAAGACCAGTGCCTTATAATGGAGTCAATAAACAAATGCATAAGCAGAAAAGTAGATGTTGTGCGAGTGTTCTTGGTTTATTTTAAATTTAATGTGATGGTGATCTTTTTATTATGGCAGGGGGGTTCCCAATATACGCAAGGTACGGGGGAACATGTCCGGAGTTTTGAAGCGTGGCTTCCCTCTCAGGCTTGGGCTGAATCGGAGTCTCGAGGAGGTGTTCAGATGCTATACCAACGAGGGCAAGCCTAACGGTTTCCAAGAGGTCACTACTCAGTGTGGTCCCAAGCCTTCTGAGAAATTTGCCCACGACAACAAAATACGTGTTGTGCCGGATTTTCACAAAAGGATTTTTTATTAGGGCGGTGTTAGACCCTATTACTAGTCATCCCCTCCTTTCTGATGTGTACCAACTGGATCAGACTAAGCTGCAAGTCGGCCACAGAGCATACGGGAGAAGACCTTGGTATTTTTATAAAAAAAAATTATGAACCCAAATTTTATCTTTTTTAAAACCCCAGGAGTCTCTTTTCAGGCACGTATTTCGGGCAAGCCCTCATACAGAAACCCTACTTCGGGAAAGCAAGGGGGGCGTTATGAGTTTGTAAAAAAAATGTGAAAACTATGTTATGAGTGAACTTGTGGCCCGCCAGTGGAACGGACCAACAAGGTTTATTTTAATCCTAATTAATTTTATTAAACGCCGGAAAACAAAGAAATAAACTACTCTAAAAATCACGCCATGAAAATGAGACGACACAGGCCACCCCTGGAGGGATGGGGTATGGGCGCTGGCTAGCCCACTTGCTCTCGTTTAATAGTTGTTTACAATGATTAGAGAAGTGCCCCAGTCCACTTTAAGTGACTTGGTGGCTTACAAAATTTGAGGAAAAAATGCCCGGTTTTGCAAAAATATGAAAATTGGTTCTCCGGATTGCCTGGATCCTCGAAATTTCGGCAGCACCTCCTCCTACCTGTTCGTCTTTTGCTGCAAACCAGCAAGCAATAATTAGTATAAGATGCCCAAAAACACTTTAAGAGTGTCTTTGGAACACCTCCTAAAAAACCCAAAAAATTCTAAGTAAAAATTGCAAAAATTAACCAAGTAAAACAAGCAGTAATGCTAGTTTGGCTTGGGGTCTTTGCAAGCTTTATGAGCTGCAAATTGTATGCTCTTGGACAGCCAAATATACTTTTAAAATCAGAACAACAACTACCCAACAAAACTTAAAAGAAATTTGACAATTTTACTGCAAGTTTTGAAAAAGTAGATGCTAAATGAAGGAAAAATCTAACAGTTAAGAATATGAGCTTTGTAACTGTCTAAATCAAACCTTTATGAAATGATTCCTGATCTATTTAAAATGTGGACATGAGCATATAAATCAGAAATATTTCAAATAAAAATAACCAGTTAACCAAAGAATTTTTATTTTTTTTGCTTATAAGAGCTGAGGAAGAGAGAAGAGACAGAATGGTCCTTGAAACCAAAGACTTTGGAAGCTTGAAAGTGGGAAACCGAGGGTGAGATCCACCAAAATGTGCACAGAAGAAAAAGTGAAGAGCAAACAAGCTATCCCCCTTTCCACACCTGTCAACCTGTAGCAAACAAAACTCACAGAAAAACCATCAAACTAGAAATGCACATGGTTAGAAATCAAAATAGTATGAGCATAAACAAATGAAACATATAAACTTTGAATCTCTAACCAATATGACAAATGCAAGAACAAATTAAAACAAACAAGATTAATTGTTCCTTCCCACAAAATCGTTACCAATCCTTCAAGCAGGCTAGTAGATGGCTGGAAATTACATGCCCAGAATTTGAACTTGCTACAAATCACTCCACATCATGAGACCATGAAACCACTCACAAAGTATCACACATATGGACCTCCAAAGTCTTTTTATTGATCAACAAAATAGCATAAGCTTACAACATATTTCTGCTCACTCTCCAACTAGAGAAAATGGAGTGGGCAGCCATGCTTAAATAGCCAAAGATGGAGAGAAATGGGTGGAATGAGTGGCATAACTCGTGGAGAAAATGGGGCTGCCCACTCCCATGTAATGGGCTGCCAAAATCAGCCCAAAATCAGCTAAAAATCAGCCATGTGACAGCCCATAAACATAGCTGCAAATTCCATGATTGAAGGGGCCCAATTTTGGGAAATATGCCCCCCTCAAATGGGGAAGTAATCCCACTAATATAGCTGCCCGGAATCTTTCCAAAATCAGCTCTTACAACTCCTAAAACATAGCTGAAAAAAATCAGTCCATAAATCACTCCCAAAATTTAATATTTTTATTAAGTCATTTTTTCACTTTTTCAATTTTTTATGACTTTTTGGGGTTTTTTGACTTTTTTGGATTTTTGTGGAAAAATAATCACCCAAACATTAGAAAGAGTGGGTTTAGGGGTTTAGGGGGTGCTCTGAGTTAGAAAACGAGCACCCCTAAGGCAAAAAATACCTCCAGATGCCCCTTATAGGCCAATTACAAATTTTTTAATTGAACCATTAAAAAATGGCCCAATTTACGAAAAAAATAAAACTTGCCGAAAATTAAAAACAACCTAGGGGGACTTAGCACATGTCCATATGACTCAAAATTAACGCCTAGCATGTTCATATACATTGACCCATAGACTTTAACAATCCCCTAAGGCCCGTCAGCCTCCCCACGCATTCCAGCTTTGGAGGAGCAGGAGAAAAACCCATTAATTATGTTATGCACTAATGCAAGACATAACAGATAGGTGAAAAAACTCCTTGGAATACCTGACTTAGCCAAAAAGTCCTAGGGAACCAAGTCTTTTACAAAACACCATGCTAGTACGTTTTGTTACAAACCCCGCAGGGCCATGGACATGTGGAAAATTTTAAAAACGGGGACCTTTAAAAGGCCAGCTGAATATCAAATCACCAAAAATGAACATGTATCATGTTCCACTCTGCCCGCTCGCTTGATAATCCAACCAAGTACAACTTAGTTGGCAACATCTGGCTCCAACTGCGGGACGTGTGCTCGATCCAGTCTTCAGGCAAGGAGAGCATACGAGAATACCAGAATCTCCGGTTTCTATGACCTGTAAAAACATCTCAATTTGACAAGAAAACCTTTCAGTAGCACAAGTTCTTATAAGAAGCCAATGAACCATAAGTTGCATTATTCAAAAACTAAAAAAATGACTAATGAAAAAATTCTAAGTACATAAAAGGAAAGTATTGAAAAATAAATGTTGAAAGTAAATGCTCACTTGATGAGCTTATTTTCCTACTTTAAGCATAACAAAATAAATGCTAAGTAAAATGATAAATCCAATGCAACCATCTTAACATTTTATCAATATAAAAACTTTTCACCTTGTGTTTGGTTACCAGCCAAAACAAGGATACCTTATTTAGAAAATGCAAACCTGCATGATAATTCTGGATTGGAGGATTGGATTGGTGATCATAGGCATATGATAGATCTTTGAAGTGCTTCCCCCAATGGTAAGTCCTCATGCAGGCCTCTTCTACCCATGACTGGATAGAGCTGAGAAAAAACTCGGAATGATAAAGCAGACCAACTACCTCATCATATTGATCTGAAAGGCTCTTCTGATAGTTTATTTCTGTGAAAGTATAAGCCCCAGGCTGCTCCAAATCATAAGGAACCTCAGAATGTGCTGATGAAGGTTGAAACTGAAATTCCACTGATTCCATCCTATCCAACTCTTCGTTATACTGCTGATCCAAGTCTTCATTACTAATACTTATGCATGGCTCTGATTGATCATGAGAAGTATCTGTATGTTCCTCTTCCATGTCAAGATTCCCCAAGGTCTCAAAATCAACACTCCCCTCTCTTGATATATCAAAGATGGGTTTTTCTAAATCCGTCCAATAATCATCATGCCCATCCTTGTAAATGAAGGGGGAGTCTTTGTCTATTGCATCACAACCCTGGCCATGCCCATCCTCGTGTTCATAATACTTATCCTCAGAAGGCTTGGTTTGAAAGATATTATAAGGTATAAAGTTGTCGAAGACTTCACCACTATGCGGAGAAAAACGAGGAATGTCATCATAAACCATACAAAAATCATCACAAGTTTCTTTAAAGGCTCTTGTAATGGTTGCTTCCGTAGGTGAATTTGAAGTACAAACATCATCATCTTCACTAAAGTAATCCTGAAATCCCAAATCTTCAATGGCAAATTGAGGAAGCTGTTCTGAAACATCTTCAATTGAAGACCCTTCATGAATTTCTTTGTCAACTTCTATAATGGCTTCCTCTTTAGGCAAATCTGAAACACACATGTGATCATCATCGTAGATTTGAGAACACTCCATATTTTCAATGTTTTCAGCTATGGTGACAAGAGGATGGTTTTCAACAAAATCTTCAGTTAAGGGTGCTTCATGGAACTCTTCAATAGGGTCATGCTGAATCTCTTTTTTAAAGCCAGACTGTGCTATAGGGAGATCAACACGATTGATATAACTTAGAGGCACCTCCCAATATTTATTATTCTCTGTCATGATGATACGAGGAAAGTTGGGGTCTTCCTTATGATACTCAATCCAAGGTATGAACAAGAGAAAGTACCTTCTAAGGATCCTATCCAAGTGCTCCATACTAGCTCCTTTATTATGCCATTGCCTTATAAATATTCTAAGGAGGCTCGAAAGAGAGTTAATACATTTATTTGGAAGCTCTTTAAAATACCATTGATAAACATGTCCCTGTAATGTACTAACAAACATCTCCATTATGTTATCTTCATATAAGACTTTGAAGTTAGCCACAACTTTAAGAAAAGAAAAGACATGCCGGGTTTCTACATCATCATCATCTCCCCAAAAGACCGGTAGATAATCAGATACATCTTCACCATCATGATAATTAGGGAAACCAAGGATGTCTGAGAAGTCAATGGGAGGATGTGCATCGGAAATTTGCTCACTAGACTCTTTATCATCCATTTTCAAAGATCAATAGCCTGCATTTGAAATGACCATGGGATATATCTGGTACTGAATCAGTGGAGTTGTCAAAAGGTGAGTCTTTATAGATTTTACTGTAATGGATGGACTCATCTACACACAAGCAGTCTCAACAAACTATATGAGAAACAAAGGGTTTTATCCCTTCAATGGAGTCGCCATGTGAGAATAAAAATATACATATAAAACAATCTCACAAAGAATTCTATCTTTTTTCTTTTCTTTGAAAATATAAAAGGAAAAAAGGTTAGTGGAGTCGCCAGATGAAAAATTAAAAATCTAATCTAAAGATTCATCAAACAAAGCAAAAACAAAAAGGAAAACTCAAAAGTCGTATTCCGGGAATAAAAAGACTTGTCCCCGGCAACGGCGCCAAAATGTTGCCGCCTGGTTCCACACCTGGGGAAAACGCAGCAGAAGTCTTCAAGCTGCTGGTGTGGCCTTGGGGGCAAGTCAGAGTCAAGTGCTGTCACTTGGGACTCGACTCCTCCATCTAGGATTTCCTAGCGAAGCCAAGGGGGGTGGACCCTAAAAAATAAAAAGAAACTAAGGCCTCTAACCTAGGAGTTAGGAAAATATTTTTGGTAACCAAGAATAAACAGCATATACTTTGATCAAATAAAACAGTCATTCATCATTTACTCCCATTTTAAAATAACCATCATTTAACTGCACATTAGTCAATAATATAAAATGAAATTTAAACAAGACCAGTGCCTTATAATGGAGTCAATAAACAAATGCATAAGCAGAAAAGTAGATGTTGTGCGAGTGTTCTTGGTTTATTTTAAATTTAATGTGATAGTGATCTTTTTATTATGGCAGGGGGGTTCCCAATATACGCAAGGTACGGGGGAACATGTCCGGAGTTTTGAAGCGTGGCTTCCCTCTCAGGCTTGGGCTGAATCGGAGTCTCGAGGAGGTGTTCAGATGCTATACCAACGAGGGCAAGCCTAACGGTTTCCAAGAGGTCACTACTCAGTGTGGTCCCAAGCCTTCTGAGAAATTTGCCCACGACAACAAAATACGTGTTGTGCCGGATTTTCACAAAAGGATTTTTTATTAGGGCGGTGTTAGACCCTATTACTAGTCATCCCCTCCTTTCTGATGTGTACCAACTGGATCAGACTAAGCTGCAAGTCGGCCACAGAGCATACGGGAGAAGACCTTGGTATTTTTATAAAAAAAAATTATGAACCCAAATTTTATCTTTTTTAAAACCCCAGGAGTCTCTTTTCAGGCACGTATTTCGGGCAAGCCCTCATACAGAAACCCTACTTCGGGAAAGCAAGGGGGGCGTTATGAGTTTGTAAAAAAAATGTGAAAACTATGTTATGAGTGAACTTGTGGCCCGCCAGTGGAACGGACCAACAAGGTTTATTTTAATCCTAATTAATTTTATTAAACGCCGGAAAACAAAGAAATAAACTACTCTAAAAATCACGCCATGAAAATGAGACGACACAGGCCACCCCTGGAGGGATGGGGTATGGGCGCTGGCTAGCCCACTTGCTCTCGTTTAATAGTTGTTTACAATGATTAGAGAAGTGCCCCAGTCCACTTTAAGTGACTTGGTGGCTTACAAAATTTGAGGAAAAAATGCCCGGTTTTGCAAAAATATGAAAATTGGTTCTCCGGATTGCCTGGATCCTCGAAATTTCGGCAGCACCTCCTCCTACCTGTTCGTCTTTTGCTGCAAACCAGCAAGCAATAATTAGTATAAGATGCCCAAAAACACTTTAAGAGTGTCTTTGGAACACCTCCTAAAAAACCCAAAAAATTCTAAGTAAAAATTGCAAAAATTAACCAAGTAAAACAAGCAGTAATGCTAGTTTGGCTTGGGGTCTTTGCAAGCTTTATGAGCTGCAAATTGTATGCTCTTGGACAGCCAAATATACTTTTAAAATCAGAACAACAACTACCCAACAAAACTTAAAAGAAATTTGACAATTTTACTGCAAGTTTTGAAAAAGTAGATGCTAAATGAAGGAAAAATCTAACAGTTAAGAATATGAGCTTTGTAACTGTCTAAATCAAACCTTTATGAAATGATTCCTGATCTATTTAAAATGTGGACATGAGCATATAAATCAGAAATATTTCAAATAAAAATAACCAGTTAACCAAAGAATTTTTATTTTTTTTGCTTATAAGAGCTGAGGAAGAGAGAAGAGACAGAATGGTCCTTGAAACCAAAGACTTTGGAAGCTTGAAAGTGGGAAACCGAGGGTGAGATCCACCAAAATGTGCACAGAAGAAAAAGTGAAGAGCAAACAAGCTATCCCCCTTTCCACACCTGTCAACCTGTAGCAAACAAAACTCACAGAAAAACCATCAAACTAGAAATGCACATGGTTAGAAATCAAAATAGTATGAGCATAAACAAATGAAACATATAAACTTTGAATCTCTAACCAATATGACAAATGCAAGAACAAATTAAAACAAACAAGATTAATTGTTCCTTCCCACAAAATCGTTACCAATCCTTCAAGCAGGCTAGTAGATGGCTGGAAATTACATGCCCAGAATTTGAACTTGCTACAAATCACTCCACATCATGAGACCATGAAACCACTCACAAAGTATCACACATATGGACCTCCAAAGTCTTTTTATTGATCAACAAAATAGCATAAGCTTACAACATATTTCTGCTCACTCTCCAACTAGAGAAAATGGAGTGGGCAGCCATGCTTAAATAGCCAAAGATGGAGAGAAATGGGTGGAATGAGTGGCATAACTCGTGGAGAAAATGGGGCTGCCCACTCCCATGTAATGGGCTGCCAAAATCAGCCCAAAATCAGCTAAAAATCAGCCATGTGACAGCCCATAAACATAGCTGCAAATTCCATGATTGAAGGGGCCCAATTTTGGGAAATATGCCCCCCTCAAATGGGGAAGTAATCCCACTAATATAGCTGCCCGGAATCTTTCCAAAATCAGCTCTTACAACTCCTAAAACATAGCTGAAAAAAATCAGTCCATAAATCACTCCCAAAATTTAATATTTTTATTAAGTCATTTTTTCACTTTTTCAATTTTTTATGACTTTTTGGGGTTTTTTGACTTTTTTGGATTTTTGTGGAAAAATAATCACCCAAACATTAGAAAGAGTGGGTTTAGGGGTTTAGGGGGTGCTCTGAGTTAGAAAACGAGCACCCCTAAGGCAAAAAATACCTCCAGATGCCCCTTATAGGCCAATTACAAATTTTTTAATTGAACCATTAAAAAATGGCCCAATTTACGAAAAAAATAAAACTTGCCGAAAATTAAAAACAACCTAGGGGGACTTAGCACATGTCCATATGACTCAAAATTAACGCCTAGCATGTTCATATACATTGACCCATAGACTTTAACAATCCCCTAAGGCCCGTCAGCCTCCCCACGCATTCCAGCTTTGGAGGAGCAGGAGAAAAACCCATTAATTATGTTATGCACTAATGCAAGACATAACAGATAGGTGAAAAAACTCCTTGGAATACCTGACTTAGCCAAAAAGTCCTAGGGAACCAAGTCTTTTACAAAACACCATGCTAGTACGTTTTGTTACAAACCCCGCAGGGCCATGGACATGTGGAAAATTTTAAAAACGGGGACCTTTAAAAGGCCAGCTGAATATCAAATCACCAAAAATGAACATGTATCATGTTCCACTCTGCCCGCTCGCTTGATAATCCAACCAAGTACAACTTAGTTGGCAACAGGCCAGTGCATGCTTCAGGAGCATTTACAGGCTTTACATGACAACTGGACTGCACCAGAAAGAGGCGTTCAGCAATTTTCACCTAGATCTTCTCTTGTCAGATTTGGTGTCAGAGATGGGGCTGATGCAATTGTACAACCCACACGCAACAAAAGGTCGCTCCTCTTTCGTGAACCAGGTCAGAGAAGTAATTTAGCCCCTATTGTAGAGACAAAAGACGTTACAGTTAAATCTGATGTTGATCAGGCATGGGCTATGATGGAATGTGCTAGAGCATTAAGAGATGATAATATAGATCTGGGGAATTCTCAGAGAGATGGAAGACATTAGTAGGGATCATCTTTTGGTCATAAAAAGAATGATTTCTCAGAATTGATGTGTAATTCAAGGTCAAGGGTTGGGAGTGGAATAATCTTTAAACACTTTCTAGAAACATAGTAAAAAATGGGGATATTATTTGCAAAATATAGAACCTTACAGAAACTGCTCAGATAAACAAGGAACGATTCCATTGAAAAATGGGACTAAGAACAATGTAATAGAGGCATAAGGCTATAAATAACATTCAGGGCCAAAAATATAACACGGGATAAGAAAAAAGAAGAGTCACAAGCCCCGAATCGAAGTAAATTTTGACAGATATATTAGGAGATGGGTCCAACTTCTAAATTTCTACAAGATTTTGTGTTTTGAATCATTACTTTGATCAATTTTGTCCACATTTCTCTTTATTGGCCCTATATCAATAACATAGTGGAATCCTACTATTGTTTGACAAGACAATAACTTTTCTAAAACAGTTTACAAGATATTTTCTAAAGCATTCTATTCAAGACTTCATATTTTCCTAGGACCATCAAAGACCTCATTCATTTCATTAGTATCAAGCTCTTAACATTTTTACTACCTCCTACAGCCCAGACTCAAGTGTTCTAACTCTAGCATGTAAAATATTTGGAGCTTGGATATTTTTAATATTTGGTTGCATTTATTTTATAGTCATATAGATAAAACAAGAGTATACAATGAGGAATACCTTTGTAGAGCAAGAAAGAATGCTTGACGAAATAATGATGATAACGTTGTTGTCAGAGAAGCTCTCCAAACAATAACATTTGGTACACCCTACAATATGAAAGTATTAGATTAGCTTCCCAAAGACAATCCTTATGAGAAGAAACTGGTTTTGTCTCCGTCTATGGATCAGATAAAATAGAGTAATCAAGGATATTAATGCCACTAAATATTAAAACGAATCTACAAAAATATCAGAAGTCAATAAGAACTAAATCACCACATTTGCACTACTTACAAATGTCAAATGGTATAAGAATCTAAGATAACAAGATAAGATATTATTACTAATATCCAACGAATGACCACAATAGACAGATGAATGGGACTAAAAAGTACATCCAGGTTCAGTACATTGTGGGAGTGCAAAAGCAGCTCCTATTGCTACTCTATCAAAACCAAAAATAGATCCAATTAAAAAACTAAAAGGAGTACAAAATGAGATAAGTGCAAAATTTAATTGTAAATCTTGTTTCAGAACTCAAAAATTAGTTGCAAAGCTTGTCCTTCCTGGTTAATAAGCATGAGAGAAATGATGGCTTTTAACAAACATCTAAATACTTTTTTCTATTCTCGATGGTAGCTTTTCCCAAACTGTTTTATCAATATATTCATATGCAAGTTCAGAAAATGGGCCCTGCACAAAATCCAGAAAGTGTATTTCTCATCCAGCAACTTTCCTGTCTTCTCATAATGGGGTGGAATATCATAAAAAATTTGCATAATGTTTATGTCCCAATAACATCAGCTACTGTTATTAAAATAAGTTCAATGTATATTAAAAAAACCCATGGTCCTGCCAACTCACATATCCAATCAGCAAAAACGCTACATACTAGATATCATCAAGGAAAGAATTGTTGTGTTTCAATTACTTCATCAAATCTAAGATGATATTTGTTGTGTTTCAATTACAGCTTCTAGAAACAATTACCACCAAAAAAATGATCTGCTTCCTGCAATGTTTTGCTAGATTTATTGAAGGCTACTACTATACTGGGGGAGGAAACTTCATGTGAAATGGAACTTGAAGGGAGGATAGGCATCAAGTTAGAAAAATATGCACTTAATTCCATATTCATTACACACAAATGATTCTCTGTACGATATAGATCTTGTATGATGCATATTAGAGCATTTTCTGATGCAGGATAAGAGCCCTCAAAGTAGTCCAGAAAGGGAACAATTTCCTTATGAGGGAAAGAGAACAAGGTTTGTTGAAAATTAAGAATTTTCTAAATGTAGAAGGATGAATTCTGCAATCCATACTTCAAAGCTGAGTGCTGCAAATCTCATTGATGTATACCTTACAAACATAGCTCGTAACACACATCTACCTCTGTCAAAGTTTATCAATCTTGTTGAATCTCCACTTGATATTGCACAACTAGTGCATGATGGTTTGTACAAGCCTATTTATAGGAAAACCCTAACTAGAATGTAGGGCAAGCAGCCACTCTCCAAAGATACAGAAAACTTTACAGTGGGCATGTGGCCACCCTAAAATACAATACAAAAATGGAATTTACACAATTGAAAGATACAACCTTTACAAATCCATACTAGTTTGCTTTCCAAAATGAGGGATTTGAGGAATCGCTTCCTATACTTGTTTTTGCTCCCCGAAATTTAATGCCTATACTTGTTTTTGCAAAGACCTATGAAGTGCAAAATGGACATTGGATTTCCAGAAGGAATTCTCACCTAGAGGCTTAAATTCTTACCACTCCACTTTAGGGGGTAATACAATTGATCGCTAATTACTCCTAGCCTCTGCCAGT
Source organism: Larix kaempferi (assembly GCA_027924585.1). NCBI lineage: Eukaryota > Viridiplantae > Streptophyta > Pinopsida > Pinales > Pinaceae > Larix > Larix kaempferi. The sequence goes on from BSBM01000131.1 coordinate 1,298,890, forward strand.
TGTACAGGTTTGGTGAAGGGTGCAGTCTAGAAAAGTGGTAACTGTTGTTGGGCATTGAGAAATGTACTTTGTTTCCATTAGAGGATTGGCTATTAGCATGCATAAACTCTTTGGTTTTCTCCTGGAGGCCACCAAGGAATGCTTCACTCTTGTATCACTTAGATTGATCTATCTACCTGCTTATGATATCGATATATAACAATGTTTGTTAAGCATGTGCTCTACAGGGCATGTCATAGATAGTGAAATACTCAAATAGTTACATTCACATTATTAGATCACATTTAGCTTTGTTTCTTGTAGATACTTAACCACCTGTTATTCAAATTGCCTATAATCCTCTAAAGTTGTTCAACAGTTCAGTTTTATTGTATATTACAGGTGAGTCAAAAGTTCATTTGAAGTGTATATGCATATATTACTCCTAGCACTACACAAATGAATCCAATGAAAATGAAATACACAACAAATTCAAGAGTTAAAGACCTAATGCAGGAACAAAATCAGACAAAAAAAAACAAGGCAATTGCTAACTGTAGAGGACTTTAAGAGCAGTACACTCTCAAATGTTCCAAGCTAAAACCAAAATAAAGCATTTAACTATTGATATGACCCAAGGGGGGTCATATATGGGGTTAAATGCATATGATATGATCCCAAGGGGGGCATATATGGGGATAAATGTATATTTAATGGCTCATCCTAATGAAGGGACCGCATGTGCAATGAGTGGATATGTATATATAAATGTAACAGATATTGCTGAGAACATGTGAAAGGATTATGTAATGTCTTGGGGTGATTGGAGAATAATCTCCTATTCATTAAAGAGTTATTGTGTAACTTATCTTTTTTACCTATATTGGAGTTGTGATCCATATTTACTTTGTTGTACATGGTGTGTACTCTTCTCTCTTATGATAATTTAAGCATATTGTTTCATAACAACTATAAGCAAAGACGATATTAACCCAGTCCACAATATGGATTTCCCCTTGAAGAAAGTAGGACAAAGTACAAGCATTAGCAACTATGATATGAAAGACATGATTTCAATTTGAAGCATCGATTGCATATAAATGGTAGCATTAAATCTCACATTAGTAAACTTCGAATCAAAGCATATCCAAAATTGCAATTCCTACCTAAATCCGTTGCTTTGACTTTAAGGAGACATCCCAATCTTCCATCTCATCTGTGCAATTTTTGTGGGCAATCATACCTTCGCCTGAGATTAGTAAATGAATCAGGAGAAAGAATTCCTCAGCAACATTATGTAAGCTCAGTACCTAACAACAATGAAAGTCGTTAATTTGAATCCAAGTTCAAAAGTATAGAAAAAATGTTTTAACCCTAGTAGAAACCCTTTATAAAAATATATAATATTGAATGCAAAACACTATCAAGTGAATTTTCATGATCATTCAAACAAAACATTCCAAAAGCATCACTTTGGGAAATAAAGTAATTTGTAGACAGTTATAAACCTAATTTATTGAGCTAACCTTTTCTGCATCATCATCCTTCAGCTTTAGAGAAACTCTGATGATTGCATTTGCTACAGAAATATGGAAATTAATATAATAAAGTTGTGATCTTACAAGATTGAAAAGCGAGACAGTGCCTTAGCGAAGAGTTACCCAAACATTTTTCAAGTTTCAGAATAAGTTTACTTAAGTAAAAACCAAGGAAAACATGGGATCATCCCATTGATAAAGTAATATAATGCATTGATATCAAAGCCTAATGTTGCTCATGTTAAGAGCTAATAAACATTGCTAAGCAGCATTTAATACGACGGAACACCAAATGGAGGATTCTTTCTAAAGCATGGAATTTAGGAAATGCATACACAAACAAATGTCAAAGGTTAGTTTTTTTTTCAAAATCTGCAATAAAAGACCTGGAATCACTGAAACACCCCAAAATTACAAAGTTCAAGACTGAAACCATACACAGTAGCCAACAATAGCCCAATATGGCTGGCACAACGAAGATTTGAAATAAAAGTGGCCAAATGCCTCACCCACACACCCGCTCCCAGATAAACACAAGAGAAAGTAGAATCTAGATCTACGGGAGAAACAACTTGTAACCATTAGAAATTACATATCAATTCCTAATCCATTACCCATTTTTCTGCACACCATTCAGAATTCACTTAGATTTAATGCACGTAACAATAGCCACACTTTGGGGAAAGTAACCAAGAGCAGAAAGATGTGTTTGTCTACTTCCTGATCCACATCTAATATTTTTTTTACATTTATCTCTATCACTGACTTGAATGAATTGCTGCACGCAGGAATATATTATGGAATAAAAGGTGAAATATGAAACATATGAATTGAGATAAAACTACCATACCAATTTTCCTTTGCGATCTGCATAATTTTCTTTCCTTAAGGGAAAGAATAAAGCACTATATGAACACTTTCCATCAGAAGGATCCTTGTAAAGTATGCGGCCAAGTGGCACAAACTAATCAACTGGAACATCTTCTAGAGCAATGCCTAGTTCATCATACAACTTCCTATGGGATGCATTTATGACCCCCATGCTGGATATAAATTGCTTCATTTTGGCGTTGTAGATAGTATATATTTGACATCGTCACAAAAATATTGATGCCACGCACCTAGAAATGAAAAAAAGGATTTAAAAATACCTAAACGGTTCTCCTCAATGAGCTCGGACTTCCTGAAAAGAGGATGATTGCAGCAGGTATTTACCCATACCAAATGGAATGTCACCTGTTGTGTCAAATATATATACCATATATTTCAACACTTAATTGACAACCCGGGAAGGTAGACTTTGAGGCACCAATACAGTACGTACAGGAATGGAGTAGTTCTATCTTGCTATCAAAACTTTCAAATCTTCACGCCACCCAACTTGTTTAAATCTGAGAAGAAAAATGATTCTACTGCTCTATTATTATTTGAATGAAATTCTCAAGATATCCCACTCAAAGTAATTTAACTAAAAAAAGCTCTGGCTACCATCAATATGATCTTGTATGCCACTAACTAATTGAATTGGTTTCCTAAAGGGAAAATGATCCACGAGATAAATCAGAATTAACTCAGAATTCGAGCTCCTGTCTATAACCAACAAGTTCTGAGATAAGGATATAATTTATTACATAAACTACATTGCTTTTAAAGCATACTTAAAATAGAAAAGTAGTTTCAACAGCTGCTCTTTAGTTGGAGAAGATCACAGTTTCTTTTGACTACCTTAATCTCATGACACGAAGTGTCGTCATGAGATAAGGCAATTTATTAATGTAACTCTTCGTTGCTCAAAGCAGAGCATGCACTGGATATCCTTTGTAGCATCCATATCTTTGAAGACTTCCACGAATCCATCAACCCATTTCTTGTTGCATTGGTACTGGAATAACAACGTTAGTACATGAATGCATGTTTTAATTATAAATGAGATTTTTGCATTAAAAACTCTTCAAAACCAATTAAAAACAAGAGAATACTTAAAGACAAGTTTTAAGCCTTTAAATATTGATTAGGACAATGTTTGGATCAAGGTTCTTCACAAATGATAATCATAGGGATGTCAAAATGATAATAAAAGTTCAAAATTTAGTCATAATCTGAGGCCTAACATCCCCTCCAAACCCAAAATCTTGCATGTCCTCATGCAAAGAATAGTTCCTGTAGACAAAAAGAAGAAAAATTCAACTCTGTGTATCATCTGGATTATCCTCTGCTTGCTGCCCTGTTCTTCGAAGCTTCTTCCTGAGAGTTCTATTTTCAATGAGAAGTATACGAGCCTCCTGATACCTTCGATTAAGTCTGGAGTGAAGTTTCCTATTTTCATGACTTACCAGATTGGCTTGAGAGCAAAATTTATCCACCTGTGCACACATGTCTAATTCCTTAACCTGATATTGAGCAAGACGACCCTTCAATGTAGTGTTCTCGGTCTTAATAAATCGATCCAGCACCTCATATTCATGCAATTCCTCTTTCAATTGTGCATTTTCTGTCTGCAATTTTAAAAATTCCCGAGGAGAAATTATCTTGGGTCTACCCAGTCCTGTAGAATTTTGTGGAGGTGAACTAGGTTGGGAAGAATCTGGAGGTATATCCTCCTTCAGATTTACTAAAGCTTCTGCAACAGCCGAGGAATATCCTCCCATTTCATCATCTGTATCTATATGGAGTTTCATTTGAAATTCAGGAGAAGGATTATCAGGGCTAGGTTTTTTTAGATGTCATACTTCTAGTTATTCTCTTGGATTCTGTTGGTATTTAATTGTGATCGCCACGTCTTTTTTGTAAACCCAGCTGTCTTAAATGCTGTTTGATGAAGGATTAATACCTGTCTTAATTGCCAAGAGTAGCTGGCACATCGCAGACATAAAATAGTTTTGTGTTGTTTTGTAATCTTGGGGCATCCAGAATGTTCTCTATCTTTTTGCTGAAGTTTCCTGACGGAATTTATTCCGGTCACTGTAAAAACACCTTTGATAGATATGCTTTCAAATAATAAAATTTTGATTATTGTGTGTATGTGATACTTCCAGTTGTTATAAGCTCTGCCTGAGCGCTTACCTCCACGCTCTCTGCCTTCACTTGGTATCAGAGCATTAGCGTTCCTTCATCTGTTCGTGTTGTTGTGCTCTTCCTGCTGTGAATTGAGCCGACACATTTATAAAGCATAGGAACTGTTATTCCTTTGTTTGTTCAGATTTTGTGGAGTGAAGATAGAGTGGAAGGTAGTTCTCCCTCTGTCGGTCGTTTGTGGCTGTTCAAAAGTTTGTGCAGCTTTGTGTTGCAGACTACTTCACTAGTGTTGGTGGCATCTGACCAGAACTGTTTCTTGTGGGTTGTGCATTTGGCAAGGAGTGCGCTCCTCGGTGGCTATCGTCTTTGCTTTTCAACAGGCGGCCTTGGACGGGTATAATCTTCGGCTTTTTTGACAGACTATTTCATTTTGCTGGAGCTGGAGCTGATCTCACAAAGAAATTAAAAGAGGGTTTCATCTTCAATAGGCTAGAACCAGATTGAAATGGCTTCTAGCAGTACAACTCAGCCACAGATTCCTCTCTTAGCAGGGCAAGAAGATTATGATTTCTGGGCAATTAAGATGAGAACTCTGTTATGCTCTCAAGGAATTTGGAGCTTCATAACAGAGGGTTATGCTGAGCCTGCTGATTTTGTAGCAAAACAACTGTTGACTGTAGCTGAAAAAGCCAAATTGGAAGAGAATCGCAAGAAAGATGCAAAGGCCCTTACTTACATTCAACAAAGGGTTCTCCCAGTGACCTTTGCTAAAATTTCTACAGCCAAAAATGGTAAGGAAGCCTGCGAAACACTCGAATCAAGTTACAAGAGTGCTGCCAAGGTTAAAACAATTAAATTGCAGAACTATAGAAGTGAGTTTGAAAACCTTAAGATGAAGGAATCAAATACAGTTGAGCAATTCATGAGTCAGGTCGATAGTGTAGTTAGCCAATTGAGATTGCTGGGTGAAGATTTGCGTGATCAGAGGGTAGTTGAGAAAGTCCTTAGGTCCATGCCTAAGAAATTTGAGTCAGTTGTTGCAGTAGTAGTAGAGTCTAAGGATCTCAGTATGATGTCGGTTGATGACCTGATGGGCTCATTGATATCTCACGAATCTAGGATGAGTAAATATGAAGAACCCTCACTAGAGAATGCGTTTAAAACGCAGGCCACTCTGTCAAAAAACAGAGGCAGAAGAGGAACAAGAGGCAGGGGCAGAGGTAATAGACAGAATATTCAAGCAGAACAGAAAGATGATGCTCGGTTTGACAAGCAATTTCAGCACAACACTTCTAGCTTCAGGGGGAGTAGTAGCAGAAATTGGCAGCAGATTCCTTAGAAATATGACAAGTCAAAGGTACAATGCTACTATTGTAAGAAATTCGGTCACTATGCAAATAGGTGCAGAAAGAAATTGGCAGATGCTGATAGGGAATTAGCAAACTTAATTGAGTCTCAAGGTAATGAGAATTCTGTTTTATTGACCTGTAATGTTGTTGAACAAAGTTCAAAAGATATTTGGTTTGTTGACAGTGGTTGTAGCAACCATATGATTAGAAACAAAGAATTATTTGCCAAATTGGACAACTCAGTTCAGTCTGAAGTTAAGCTTGGTAATGATAGCAAGGTTACTGTGAATGGGAAAGGAGACATTTCCATATTTGACAAAAATGGACAAAGAAGAAGAATTGATAATGTATATTATGTACCTGGATTAAAATGCAACCTATTAAGTGTTGGACAGCTAATGGATAAAGACTATGAAGTCAATTTCAAAAAGAAAATTTGTACCATCCTAGATAATTCACCTCAAAAACAATTGATTGCTAAAATTGAGATGAAAAAAAATCGAATGTATCCATTATCTCTAAGGAGTTGTCTGTCCAATTCTGAAATTGCATATAAAGCTAACAGTCAAGACCAATCTTGGCTTTGGCATTTGAGATATGGTCATTTATATTTTGATGGATTGAAAAAGTTGCAAAACAAACAGATGGTGAGGGGATTACCTTCCATAGAGCAGCCTACAAGCTCATGTGAGAGCTGCATCATGGCGAAGCATCACAGAGAAAGCTTTCTATCTGGTGTTGCATTTAGAGCTAAAGCTTATTTAGAGATTATTCATTATGATTTGTGTGGACCAATGTAGACAACATATTTGGGAGAAAATTTGTATTTCCTAACCTGTATTGATGTCTTCAGTCAGAAGACTTGGGTGTACCTTCTAAAGCAGAAATCTGAAACTTTTGGTATCTTTCAGAAATTTAAAGTCTTGGTCGAGAAGGAAAGCGGAAAAAGAATCAAGATATTGAGATCTGATAGGGGAGGTGAATTTATGTCTAATGACTTCTTGAATTTTTGCAAGGACCATGGAATCAAAAGACAATTTACAGCCCGATATACACCTCAGCAGAATGGTGTTGCTGAGAGGAAGAACAGAACCATTATGAATAAGGTTTGCAGTATGCTTAAGGAAAAACATTTGCCGAAGGAATACTGGGCTGAAGCAGTTGATTGTGCTGTATATATTATGAACAGAGTCCGACAAAGGGTGTGTTGAACCAAGTACCTGAAGCAGCTTGGAGTGGAAAGAGATGTTCAATTGAACATTTCAGGATATTTGGATGTGTGGCATATGCACACGTGCCTGGACAAATAAGAAGAAAACTAGATGATCGTAACGAGAAGTGTATTTTTATTGGGTACATTGATGTATCCAAAGCATATCGATTGTACAATCCCATCACCAAAAGGCTGATTATCAGCAGAGATGTTAAATTCAAAGAAGAAGAATCTTGGAATGGGAGTGTGGATCAATCAGTTGTTGAAGCTATTCCATTTTCATATGAAAAGAATGAAGGATTTGAGCTGATTGAACAATTTGGACAGCAAGTTCCACATGTTGTTATACCTACAACTAGCACTCCGTCGAGACAGTCAGTTGGTGCAAAGACACCACAGTTAAGAACTCCAACAAGCATTGTGCAAGGTGAATCATCGAGACAATTGGATCAGCAGTCATCAAGTTCACAGGTGAGCAGTGAATCTAATCCTACCATTGCAACATTGAGATCGAGGATTAGAGGGAAAAAGGTGAGAAGCTTGAATGAAATTTATGATCAAATTCAGAATGATGAAGAGAATCATAATATAAACTTTGCATTTCTGGCATATCATCCAACAAGTTTTGATGAAGCTGTACAACATAATGTTTGGGTTGATGCTATGGACGAAGAGATGAATGCAATCGAGAAGAACAACACATGGGAGCTAGTAGATTTACCAAAAGATAAGGATTTCATTGGTGTGAAGTGGATTTATAAGACGAAGTTGAATGCTGATGGAGAAGTTGTGAAGCACAAGGCTAGACTTGTTGCTCAGGGGTTTGGTCAACAACCCGGGATAGACTACAATGAGACATTCGCACCTGTTGCAAGACTTGACACAATCAGGCTTGTATTGGCTATTGCGGCTCAATACAATTGGAAGATGTACCAAATGGATGTTAAATCTGCGTTCTTGAATGGTTTCTTGGAGGAAGAAGTGTATGTGAGACAACCTCCTGGGTATGAGGTTGAAGGACATGAAGATAAAGTTTACAGATTAAAAAAGGCTCTGTATGGATTGAAACAAGCCCCGAGTCTAGTACAGTCGAATAGATGCATATCTGAGAAGTAATGGATTCGGTCGAAGTGGAAATGAACCAACGCTGTACACAAAGGTAAATCAATCTGGAGACATTTTAATAGTTTGTCTATATGTTGATGATCTAATTTTTACTGGAAATTTTTTCATAAAAGAGTTTAAATCAGCAATGACGACTGAATTCGAAATGACAGACTTGGGCCTGATGAAATACTTTATTGGCATTGAGGTGAAACAAGTTGAAAATGGGATTTTTATATCTCAGTCTAAATATGCAATTGATATTTTGAAAAGATTTAGGATGTTGAACTGTAAAACAGCAGTTACGCCTGTTGCTATTGGAACAAAATTAAGTAAGAATGATGAAGGATTATGTGTTGATCCAACTCTCTTCAAGAGGTTGGTTGGAAGTCTAATGTACCTGACAGCAACCCGACCAGATATTATGTACGCTGTAAGTCTGATTTCCAGATTTATGGAATCGCCAAAGTCATCACATTGGCAAGTTGGGAAGAGAATTCTGCGTTACATTGCTGGGACAACAGAAAATGGTATTCTGTACACATCAAACTCAGATTTTAAATTGGTTGGCTTCACTGACAATGATTTTGCAGGGAGTGTAGATGACAGAAAGAGCACTTCCGGTTTTGTATTCAATCTTTGTTCTGGTGCTATTGCTTGGTCATCGAAGAAGCAACCGATTGTCACCATCTCCTCGGCTGAAGCTGAATATGTGGCAGCAACTTCTTCCGCATGTCAATCTGTTTGGATGAGAAGAGTACTTTCAGATTTGTGGCAAGAGCAAAATCAGCCAACAGAAATCTTCTGTGACAACAAATCAGTGATTGCGCTATCAAAGAATCATGTTTTCCACAAGAGGAGTAAGCATATTGATACGAGATTCCACTTTATCAGAGAAATGGTAAACAATAACCAAATTCATCTTAAATTCTGTAGATCCTATGTGCAGCAAGCTGATGTGTTCACTAAGCCATTGGAAAAAGAGATTTTTGAATATCATAGACAAAACCTGGGTGTATGTAATTTTGCATAAGTTTGTATTATGGCGATACAATTAAGGGGGAGTGTTGGTATTTAATTGTGATCGCCACGTCTTTTTTGTAAACCCAGCTGTCTTAAATGCTGTTTGATGAAGGATTAATACCCGTCTTAATTGCCAAGAGTAGCTGGCACATCGCAGACATAAAATAGTTTTGTGTTGTTTTGTAATCTCGGGGCATCCAGAATGTTCTCTATCTTTTTGCTGAAGTTTCCTGACGGAATTTATTCCGGTCACTATAAAAACACCTTTGATAGATATGCTTTCAAATAATAAAATTTTGATTATTGTGTGTATGTGATACTTCCAGTTGTTATAAGCTCTGCCTGATCGCTTACCTCCACGCTCTCTGCCTTCAGATTCGGGCTCTAAAGATGACACTTCTCCTGTAGTTTTGACCTTCCTCTTTTTACCAGTCTGAGAGAGAGACCCTTCAATTCTGGTAGAGTCAGTAAGATCCCCTACCTTTCTTCTAGATAGAGGACTAGGAAAATTTCTAGCTATGAAACTATCCCAGGTATCTTTACGTCCTCTTAATTCAGCCACAATTAACAATTTAATTAGCCCGTGATGGAACAAATGCTGTTCAAGGTTTACAACTGACTTATTTACTTTTTTACACATTTTCTTTAAACTTTTCTAAAGAAGATAAGGAAAGTTCATTTCCTTACCTTGTGCAAAATGCTGTAAGATGCGTATATGATAGGTGAAAGTCAGATTGTACCGCCCTTCACAAGTCAGGTATCGTTGGAGAACAATCAATGGTTTCTTCCATTCATCCTTAAGCCAAGCCCTTGGAACTCCTTTAGACCAATCTGCATCAAAAAAACCAATTACGCTCTACTTCTTAAACCATTTTTCGCCAGTTTGAGGCAATCATGTGGCTTCAGCATTGGTCTTCTCTGTAACCTCCATCATGATGTCCCTAAATCGGGTGACCCTGCGATCAAACCCTTGAGAAAATGAAAGTGAGATACTACTATGGTGCCCACGAAATTTTCTAAAGAACTTATGCCATCCTTGGATGCAGAACATTTCTCGACAAGAATTGTACTCTCGTGTTGCCTCTAGATCCTGAATTGAACCTGGTTCATAACGACTAGCTACCATTTTGGATAACAAATGCAATCGAGAATTGATTAGGGATGATTGGGAACTGAAAAGGGGGACGAAACGATATATTGATAGAGCTCATTTTGAATCCTTACAGTGATTCGAAATGAGATAGGTAAGAATGCGCGAAATGATGATGGAAAATGATATAAGGATGTCAGCGTTTGGAGTTGGGTAATGATGTTGCGATAAAGAGATAGATAATCTACTACGGGAATAAAATCTCGTCTTGTATGGAAGTAATCATGACAGGATAAGGATTTGACAAGCAAAATTTTGATGTTATGCTTGTTCCAGATTTTTTATCTCATTTTCACTCACTAAAGGACTTAGAGATGCAATCCTTATATTATAACTTACCCATTAATGATGTTAATCCCTTGTCTATTCGAGAGATACAGGAACCAAATAAGTCGAAGACCATCAAGATGCTACATTACTCCTAAGCTGAAGAAGTTACATGAGAATTTAAATCAAGTGCTGATATTGCTACCTCGTCCATCTGGTGATGCTAATCTCTCAATTCTTTAAAAGTGCAGGAATAGGAACATCTAATGAAAGCTCGTTGATTATTAACCTCCCAATACTCATATTTCTTGCAGGTACTAGAAGAAATGACAACTGTGTATTATTCACATCCAAAAAAAAACAGCCATCCACAAATGCTCTTGTAATTCAAATTCAAGAAACATTCCCTTTAGAAGATCTGTCTGGTACAAGTTATGTTAATCTGGTACTGGTCCGGAACTGATCTGGTACTCGTATGATCTCTCTGTGTTACTTCTGGGCTGAAAAAGTTCTTATAATCCCTAGAACAATCTCTCCTCTAATAGATCAAATCTAAAGACCTGATTTGTAAATAGTACATCAATAAATGCAAGAGTTATTTGGTCAAAAGATTTTCACCCAAATAGTATGCAAAGAATCCATCTTCAGGTATTCCTACAGCACCAATATCAGAATTCAGAAATATGTTTACCAAAGGTAGGGCGTAGGAAATGGGATTGGCATAACAATCCTTCTGTTGGCTTATGAAAAACTTGGCATACCATTAAAGAGCACCTTTCGAATCGTTTCAGTGATTCGAAATGTGAAGTAAGAAACAATGGTACAGTATGACAATGATGAATAGAGGAAAATTTTAACAAAGTAGGAAAACAGAGGCTTGATCATAACATGTCTTTGGCAATCAGGGATAACCAGAATGAGGAAGATTTGGATAGGCTTAAAATGGTTGAGATACAGGATTATACTTGTCCATAACTTTCTTCTTGTATTTAATCACGTCTAGAGTTTTAAAAATGCATACCTCAGGGAGACCACTGCTTTGTGCTTCCTTCAAGAAACTAGATTGACTGCTGGAACCCCAGTATGCTAGTTGCAACATATCTGCTTATAAAATTATGCCTGAAGGTATTGATTGTTCACCTTTTTCCAGACATGTAAATTAGATCTTAAGGCCAGAAAAATGTTCATTGTTGATGAAGTACTCAGTATTCCACTGACGTAGAGTCATTGGTAGATAAATGATAGTGCAGAAACTTTGGTAACTCTTGATCTGAACTTCATAGAAAAACAGGGGCTTCTAACTGGCTGATTGTTTAATCACTAACATTCTTATTTAAAACAAGGATTGTTGCCTTTTTATACTAACAACTTGCAGCATTTTATTCCTACCTACTTGAAGAGAAGGAAAAGCATCTTCAAGTATAGACTGATTTCCAAAGAAGCCATTCACGCAACAAAATAGAAAATAGCCTCATATCCAAATAAAAGAATTGTACCTGAATTGTTGGATGGGTATGAGGAACCAACAGAATGGTTGTAACCAGATCCAAGAATACCTGAAGAAGGAATTTTTTATGTGGAATGATAATAGATTGAAACCAATATTCTATAAAGTCTTTCCTGACTTGGCCCTGTTGTTCTCGCATACTATCATCATCATTCATAGCTATCTCACATCCTTGACTGCACATAGGGGCCAAACACTCAAGAAATTCTTGAATTTCAGGCTCAACTGCTTGTTCTTCATCTGATGAAGTTTCTAACTTATTAGCCTCTTTTGTAGATAGGCATGGATGCTCAAAGGGAACCATTGGATCTGTTGATTTTTCTTTCACTTCCTGAGTTGCAGATAGGTCCTCAAGTTCCTCCAAAATATCATAAAGCTTTAGGAGCAACACCCTTCTTTCAACAATTCTTGAATCCATTTGAGTACTTTTTTCTAGCCTAATTTAGTAAAGTCTGGGGAATTTTATTCTATTCTTGGAGATCAAAACTTTTACAAGCCACACAACCTTCAAAGAAAATTAAGAAAGCTCTTTAACTCCAAAACTGAATATACACTTAACCCTTAAAGAAAATAAATCCTTAACTTCGAAACTGATCTTGCACACCAACTCACATTGATTGCTAAAAGTAAATGCACACTGAAATAAACCCTTGACAAGATTGAATCACACCACAACTGTAAAAGCAACCACACACTGCTAAATTGAAAACATTCTTTGAAAGAACTTCACACTACCGAAATCAAGAGCACACTTGCTTGAAAAGGAATCTTCTTACTGAAAGGAAAGGCACACTTCTTTGCATTACACTTGCATCAAAAGCAACTCTGAAATCTAACTACTTGGAAAAGATTTGGAGGAACCCACTATAGTAGATGCGTAGGTTCTTACCTTCCATCTTACCATTCCTCCTCCCCTAGCCTCCAACAAATCCAACACAAAACCTATTCTCCAATCCCTTTTTAGTACCTCTTCACAAATGATAATCATAGGGATGTCAAAATCATAATAAAAGTTCAAAATTTAGTCAAAATCTTAGGCCTAACATCACCGTTGTTGGAGAATGTTGCTGGAAATAAAAAGCCAGTGGTCAACCTGGAAGTAAGGTGGAAATTTCAAGTAGATACCAAATGAGCTATGCTTGCAGCACTACTTTAATTTCATCAATATGTTAAGTCCCCTCTCATCAGACCGAGCTAGGGAGAGAACATGGCACCAAAACTGGGCATTTAGCCCCATATCCATTAAGTAAAACTCATTGATAATAAAAGACATATACATATGCATATAGTAATTAAACACAGCGGAATTAAAATCATCTACATATCTAACATACATTCAAACATTTTCATGACAGACATGAAATAAATACATTGCAGAATTTAACACATGAGAGCACTTATCTTAAAACAAAGTAGTCCCGAGCAACCAGCTATGCAACTGCAACGTTCCACCCAACCATAGGCCAGTTGTGCTTATCAATCTCTTGATACAACTGCCACCCCCGAGCTGGGCATGATTTCCATTAGGAAAAGGGAACAACAGACTCACGCATAGCCAAATATACACCAAAATCAGCCAAGCCAATCGACAGTTGGGTTTATCAGGTTGCTAGGAAATGGAAAGGAAGAATTGCTAAGCTAGTGAGCTCAACCACAGATCCAAGGATACCTCTACAAGATCTATCTAGATTGGCACCCACAATGCCTACACACCCCACTCAAGGAAGTATTCCCTTCACCAATACACAGTCCCTCGAGCCATACCTTCCATTCTAGTGTTGTTCAAGGTGTGCATAGAAGAGTAGCCAGCCCTTTTGATCTTTTTGAGAGGTTACTCCCCTCACTAGGTTTATCAAGCCAATTCTGTCCACTTCCACTCCAAATTTCTTGCTCACAGGTTCAAACCAAAACAGAGATGAACAAAACAACAAAATCACAAGTGCTCGGCATGGAGAAAACGTTTTTACAGTGAGACACCCAAAATGGGGTTTCTACCAGTTCAAAAAAACGTGGGCAGCCAAAAACGAAAAGCTAAATGAGGAAACAACCTTGGGAACCCAAATCCGTTTTCAGAAAAACGTCCATGGACATTCTGGGGTAAAAATGACCTCCATAACAGCCCCAAATAGTGGTCCTCCTCTCCCAGCCACTGTGTAACACAAAAACGATCTCCCGGCCATTGAAAAATGCAGGAAAATGGTGAAAAAAGTGATGGGGAAAGCCCAACTAGTTCAGACTGCGTGAGAGGGCAAAGTCCGTGGGTGAAAGATGGCTTTGGGCACCATTTCGTGGGTGTTTTCTTGCCCAAGAAGCAAAAATGCGAATTCCTAGGTTGATGGCTTTCCCATGCACGAAATTGGCTGCCATACCTCTTCATTCCCAAGGCATTAACTACCTCAACTAACTCTTGGAAGAATTAAATAATCGCGTGCATAAGTCAAAATGGGTAGTTGGTGGTTTATGGGTTTTCTCATGAAATTTGGCTTAACACTATTGGCTTAAGGGTTTGAATAATTCCCCTCCCTATTCCTTATAGAAATCATGCCCCCATCTCTTTGTTGCATTGCATAGCTAGTTGTGGGTATTTCATTAAAATTCGTATTTACATGATGTCTTAATTTACATTGTGCACAGCACAAGAACCATAGGCATCTATTTTTAATTGCCGATACATAAAATGCTAAATCGATGGTGGAGCCTTGGCCTTGAGCTCCTCACCATGATTTAATAAAGATGTTTACATCATTTACAATTTTAATGCAATAGGGTCAAAATCGGGATATTACACAATATGAGATTCAGTTTCATTTCTAACAACTATGAAAAATCCTGAGAATATGCACATAAAAACTATAAATGAGTGAAAGCTACAGAAGGTGTTTTGCAATAACAAAAATCACACAGGAAGACTAAACGGCTAGTAAAAATGTCCATGAAATGGAATATGATGAAAAGGAGAGGCCAATCTCATAAATCTGGTAAGGACCATAATGAAGAATGTCTGACCATTGCCAAAATTACTTGTAGCGGAGGACGCTGGAAAGTGCAGAGCTCGTTCACACATTTTGTCAAACACTTGGTGGGAGTCCTCCAAAATCCCACATTTGGCATACATGTCTAAAAGCGCATTCCCTACATAACCATTGAGATGTTCTCTACAAAAACATTGTTAGCCTTTGAGATGTTCTGGTAGCGAAAGCATATGAAAAATTGCTCAAATTTCTTCTTAACCAATATAAACAACAAATTTCTTCACCATTACAAACAAGTCAAGGCTCCTACAAGTCTGTAAAAATAATATACCATTAATGGGAAAGCGCAAATTCAAGTTGGAATTTCCACGCGAGCTAATGAGTGCGAAAGCAAAGGTAGTTCGCGGGTAATTGGATGGATGGATGGGTTATTGGACAGATGGAAATGGATGTGCTAGATCTAGAAATGGTGTGTCAAACATGTATCAATATACAGAAATATAAAATATTTTTGCAGTGATGTCTTCTGCGGGTGTGACTGAAGGACGAAAACCCACTTTGTGATGCCAATACAGGCCCGTAGATCTGATGTTTTCTAAACCTTTCTCTGTGTGGGAACCTTTCTCTGTGTGGGTAGTTGGATCCATAAGGTTTGATGTTGAGTGATCTTTTTCATTGTCTGCAAATTTGGTGAACAACTTTTAACCCTTAATGGCAGACTGCCTTATTGCAATGGTCAGTTTTCATGTCAATTCGCACTTTTCCATCCAGTTTTTTTTGGGCGGGTTTTCATGTATGTTTTGCATTTTTCAATACAAAATAAAATTTTATTTTGAAAGATAACTTATGAAGAGCACACCACATAAATCAAGTAGCCTTCTAGCTTAAGGCCTTGGGATTCAATGCTATGAAGTTTTTGATTCTTGGGATTCAATTCTATAAAGTCTTTGACAGGATAAAAAAAATTGTCATTGGATCTCTCCCAATTTAATGATAATAAACATAAAAATATAGGCTCTTTCCTTTTATTTGCATTCCTTTTGTTTAGATTGAACAAAAATAATCTTAAAGGATGAGAAGGACAGACAAATAATGTGAGAATATTTTTATGTTTTTGAAATAGAAATAAATATATTTGTAAAAACATTTGTATGAGAAAATACAATGTAGTCTACTAGTTTTGATGTGTGAGAACATTTTTTTTAAATCAATATATTATAAACAAGTATTTAACGAAAAATAAAATTGTAAGATATAATTTAAAGAAAAATAAAATCGCTAGATATAATTTAAACCAATTTTCAAATGGAATATATCTTGTGCATGATTGGGCTAATAATATGCATGCTATAAACCTAAATCTTTTAATGAGAAAATAAAATGAAATATAGTCTCTCCCCATTACACCAAGTTACATTAAGGCTTTAAACAACAAGAAGTAGAATGGATAAGAGTATAACAAGAAATATTCAATGCAACAAGTCATTGGCTTAAGAAGAGACTTAGAAAACTATTTTATAAATTTGTTGGATTTGGCACTATCTAAAAAGTGTTGCCATGTGAGCATTGGAAAATGTGCTTAGGTCATCTCCTTGAAAACAAGCACTATTGAAGATGTGCAATCAATAGGTAGGTGTTTTCCCTAGTCATGTGCCTAGTTCTTTGAAACATGTGGTGCAAGTCTATACTTCTTCATGCATCTATAGACTTGAATCCCTCAAATACCTTCATTTTTTCAGTAACTTATAGAATTCCAACATGTAAGCATGGAGTGGCACCTGTGGAGCTCCATGCCCAAGCTCCTATCTTTGAACAAAGGTGTTTCTTTCACTCTATCAATTGGATATGGATTTTTTTAGGTGCCTCACCCTCTATGGATGGATGGGGGGAGTTCTTGGATTTAAGAAATTTATATGGGCGGATAGGAATGTTGATGCACAAAACATTGGGTTAGATTCAGCTTAATCTTCGAGAAGAGATTGGAACATTTTTTCTCCTCAATACATTTTTTAAGAGTTCTCCAAGTGATCTATTACTTCAATGAACCCCTATTTATTTATCTACACTCTTGCAAGAAATGAAAATAATGATGAGATCAATGAATGTAATTGCTTCTCATAACAATAAACTTAGTAAATTGCATTTTTTGTTGGCTTTATTACCCTTGTTAGGAAGGGAAATTAATTGCTACATTATAGAGGGAGGAATAAGCACAATAGTTAGTATCACATCCATTGAGAAGGTGGATTACCCTCACTTATATGTCATTTATGACCCACATCAAACAACGTCATCATGAAGCTCATGGGACGCCAAGCTTCAAGTATCAATGTTGACAATGGTACAATCTAATCAAACCATCTAGTAGTTGGTTTCTTCTAAATTTTCCCTCACGATTGTTGGATCTCATGTGTGAATTTTATCAGGTAAATCAAATGATTAGAGGCATCGAGGGCATAACACCCTCAACCTATTCTCAAAATTGAAATAGGTAAGACAATACCACTGCTCCATTGATTCATGCCAAAAATCAAGAGCTCCAAGTGGACCATTTATGGTAAGGAGAACTAGCGATGCAGGATGAACTGAAAGTTGAGTCACTATACCAAATTGTGTGTTAACCTAGATCCCACAAAGGGCGTTGGTTGATCACTATACTAAATTTTATTTTTGTTTCAATTTATTTTAACCACATGTGTTTCCCTTTTTCATTATGCATTCAATAATGAAATGCCAATGTCTGTTTAATTATTATGCACACGATTGAATCCTCAACAAACGCAATATCTCATTGATTTAATTCTTCAAGCAATTTCAATGGGGAATGAAGGTAGTAGTGGCATATATATATATATATATATATATATATATATATATATATATATATATATATATATATAGAGAGAGAGAGAGAGAGAGAGAGAGAGAGAGAGAGAGAGAGAGAGAGTATTCTATGAACTTTACTATAGTCATGTTCCATCTTGCACTAATGAACAATGTTGATGAGGAAAACAACTTAGTTTACCATAACATTTTTTCAATTAATGTGGTTATCTATATAGTAGCTGATATTTTGCAATCAATCTACCACATCCAACTTATCATTGAAATATGTTAAAATAATTCTAGGTTACCACATGTTTGTATACATGATTAATGCAACAAATTAAATTATATTCAGATAAAATAAGAGAAATATCCGTAGAATCCTATAAAATATAATGGCCCTGTAAATGTGCATTTCTTTCCAATCAAACCTCACAAATATGATCCATTGCTTGACAAACAAAGTAAGAAGTTATGAGCACATATCCATTGCTTTTATCCATAATGATATTCACAAACCTCCACAACAACAAATATAAAATTAAAAATGAAATACATAATGATAAAAGGTATTGAAGATGGAGATAAAATGAACAAAAACCCCATGTCCCGAGGGAAGATCGTCACTCACCTCCATTTGGATTCATGTCATGTTTTAGAGTCACTCAAATGCTATTAAGGTCACTCAAATGTCGTCGAGGAAAAGTGAATGTCATCGTCAAGTATGTCATACATTGCATCAACATCATCATTATCATTGTTGTCATTGTCATCATCATCAACATCAACATCAACATCAACAAGTACATCATCAACAACATCATGGTCATCCTCATCCTCATCAATGAGTACACCATCGACCACATCATGGTCATCATTGTTGATAGGGTCACACATATGCCACTATGGTTCATCATCAGTCATCACCATTTGCATTCATGTTGTTATAGTCACTCAAATGTCATCGGCAGCAACTGGATGTCATTAGAGTCATTTAGGTGATATTAGTATGTCACTCATATGTTGTTACATAAATTTAGGTGCCATTAGGATCAATCAATGTCTATAAGTATTATCACATGCATCATCATCATGGACATCAACATTGTTTTCATCATCATCATCATCATCAATGTCATATGGTACATCAACATCATCTTCATCATCATCCTCGTTGTCATCGTCACCACCAAGTACATCATCAACAAAATCATCGTCATCATTTTCATTATGGTAAGCCATATGGAATTAGTGTTCATAATCACTCATCACGATTAGGATTCATTTCAAGTAATTGTTAGGGTCGTTTAGATGTCGTTACAGTCATTTTGGTGATAGTAGGGTCATTTAGATGTTGTTACAGACATTGAGGTGCCATTAGGATCAATCAGGATCTAGTAGTGCTACCACATGCATAATCATTGTTGACATTGACATCATCATCATCATCATACAATAAATCAACATCATCATCATTGTCATAGTCATCAAGTACATCATTGTCATCATCAATATAATTGTGATAATAATGAGCAAGGAACCCTACTTCCTTGCAAGAATGGATGATATAGTCTTATAATTATCAAATAATATCCATAAGCTCCATCATAATTATCATAATGCATCATCATCATCATGTTGTTAGGGTCAGTCAGATTCCATTAGGGTCTATCAAATGTTGTTGGTGAAAATTAAATGCCATTAGAGCAATTTAGGTGACATTAAGGTAATTTACCCCACATTAGGATCAATCGAGATCCAAAAGTGCCATGATTACGGTAATTTAGGTGCCACTACGATAAATAAAGATCCATAAGTACTATCACATGAATCATGATCATTGACATTGATATCGTTGCCATCATAACCATCACCATCAACACCATACATGAGTACATAAACATCATCATCATCATCATTGCCATCCGATCATATATCATCATGATCATAGTCATTCATCTCAACCTCATTATTATCATCATAATCATCATCATCAATATCCTTTCCATCATGCATCATCAACATGATCATCCTCATGTTTTTACGGTGATTCATGTTTCATTAGGGTCACTCAAATGTTGTTAGGGACAATCAAATGAGATTAGGGTCATCTAGGGGATATTATGGTCACTCTGACGCCATTACGGTGAATTATGTTTCCATTAGGATCAACCAATATCAAATAATATTATAATAACCTGCATCATCATTATTGGCATTGACATCATCGTCGCCATCAACATCCTATTAAATATCATATAAATCATCATTGCCATATTTATAATTGTCGATATATGCATTAGCATGTCGTTAGGAACACTATAATGTCATTATGGACCATAGGATTTCTTAGGTTATTTACGATTAATTAGGGTCTCTCAGTTTCCAAAATGGCCATTTAGGTGCTACTTCTGTCAACATGCCTAGCATTATCCCTGGTGCAACATTGGAGTTTTCCTGGCACTTTTTTCTAGCGCAATTCCTTTCAAACTTCCTTTAGATATTCCAGGCACTATGCCTGGCGATATGCTTGGCTCTATACCTGGCGCTATATCAGGCATTTTTCCGGGTGTAATTCCTTTCAAAATTCCTGACACAATTCATGGCGTAATTCCTTTCAAAATTCCTGGTGCAATCACTTACTCTATACCTGGCGCTATTTTGGACATTATTTTGGAAGCTATTATGGTCGTTAAATGGGATGTTATTATGGACGCTAATTGGGATGCTAATTGGGATGTTAATTGGGATGTGAATTGGGACGTTAATTGGGGTGCTAATTAGCGTCCCAATTAGCATCCCTTTCAAAAAAAGACGCAAATAACGCCATTAAAAGTGCCATCTCGTGGAAAGCGTCCACTTTGTACAAAAAATGATGAAAAATACACTAAAAGTGATAGTGGAAGCTAAAAAGGGAGCTAAAACATATGCTAATTCTAGGATTTGTTGTAGTGTAAATGGACACCATAGTGTGAATTTTTTTTTTTTCAGAAGCTAAAGAGATTTCTCACTAGTACACCAATTCTCAAAATTGTTGATCCAGATGAAGATTTGTTGATATGCACATATGCTTTCAAAGAACGAATTGGTGGAGTACTCATGCAGAATGGGTATATGGTCGGTTATGAATCTTGAAAGGTAAAATAGAATGAGAAGAATTATGCCACACATGATTTAGAGTTGGTTGTTACAGTGGATGCCTTAAAAATGTGGAGGCGTTATCTCATTAGCAAGAAATTTGAATTAAGAACATATCACGATGGATTGAAGTACTTGTTTGAAAAACAAAATTTGAATGTCAGGCATACAAGATGGGTGGAATTTACTTGTGAGTTTGATTTTGATATTAAACATATAAAAGGGAAATAGAATTCTCAAGGTTGTAGATGCACTTAGCATGAGGGGGTTGTAGATGCACTTTGCACGATGGTACATGTTATGCATGCTATAATTGTTATCACGTGTAAATTAGATTTAAGAATCAAAATTCTTCAGGCCGTCATATCATATGAACATTATCTTCAGGTAAACGAAGGATTGAAATAAGAAAATATACAACATAAATAAAAGGATATAGGTTGGAAGATGATGGAATTCTTATGACTAAAGTTTATGTTCCTAATTTTGTTGAACTAAGGAAATTGTTAATGAATGAGATGCATAAGGTTACATATGTAGGACACCCTAGATACCACAAGACAATTACAATAGTAAGAAAATATTTTTGGACAGGAATGAAGACTGACAGTGTTGCGTATATATCCCGGTGCATGGAATGTAAGAAGGTAAAAGCGGAGCAATGACATCTAACAAGTTTGCTATAGCCATTACCAATACCAGTCTGGAAATGGAATGCGATGATCATTGATTTCATCACTATGTTTCCAAGGATAATGAAGCACCATGATTCCATCATGGTAGTGGTGGATAAGAGAACGAATGTTGCTCACTTTATTCCAGCTGAATCAATGCATAACAAAAATAACATAGAAAATATTGATATGAAATAGATTGTCAAGTTGCATGGGATACCAAAATCCATTGTATTATACAGAGATCCAAAGTTTACTTCAAACTTTTGGAAGGTTTATTCAAAGGATTTGGAACAAATTTAAATTTGAATACAACATATAATCCATAGATAGATGGGTAGACTAAGAGAGTCAATCAGGATGATAAATATATGTTGAGAATGTATGTGATGGATCAACCAACTAAATCAGAATATTATTTGTAAATGGTGGAGTTTGCATACAACAATGGATATTGTGGTTCTCTAAAGGTGAGTCCATTTGAAGTCTTATATGGCGGGAAATGCAATAATCCAATTGATTGGGAAAACCTAGCAGACATAATTGTAATTGGGTTGGAAATTCCTTAAGGGGATGGAAGAATATATATTACAAAGATAAAGAAAAATCTAAAGATGGCACAATATATAAAAAAGGTAATGCAGATAAGGGGATATTAGTAAGAGAATTCAAATTTGGTGAAATTTTTATTTGAAAGGTAGGCCGAAGAACTAAAGTGAAATTTAGATGAGAACTTTCTCCAACATAAATATTCGACAAACAAAATCTTTACTGACACTTATTTGCTTGTGAAATCATGAGCATTTCAATTCTTATGTATCATTAAACATAATTAATTGGCCAAAATCATGAGCATAACTTGAAATGACATCTTTACTTAACAAGTAAGAACATAATAAAAAACACGCATACCAAAAGATGACAACCAAATTATAACAAAGTTCATCAGGTCTCTTGACTACATCTCTGGGTTCGTCAAAGCTCGGAATTGTTGTTATTAAGCATCCTTCACAACATGCATGCATTTTACATTGACAGAATCATGTGGCATTCTCTCCCATCTTGGGAAGCCTTCTTCTAAGGCTCTCACATGAAATTTCATAAGCAGGACCTCCTTACTTAAATTCTCCAATGCAAAGGAAAGATTACAGAGAATGCTCTCTCCAAAAAAACTTTTCTTCCTTCTCCAAACGAGAGGTTTTTATAGATTTTTCATGGAGGATTACTCATCACACATGCTAAGGAGAAAATATCTCCCATGATCCCCTAAATTAGGATCAAGAGACACCTTAAGGGATAGGTGTAGAAAAGGTCTCATCTTTCTCCATGAATATCTCAACACCTGTAATGTCCATTTTTAATAATTTTATTAAAAATGGCAAATTTTTTACTTTTTTCCCTAGTTCGACCTTTGACTAGTTTTGATGTCTAGGTCTCCAATTTGCTCCAAATGCTCCCAAATATTCTGATAAGGTATATGAATGATATTAATACTTGAATATGATGTTCAGGGATGATATATGACATTTATATTACTTCTGCAAATCCTCTTTTAATTCTGTCCAAAGTAGGGTGTTTGACTAGCAATTCGTCTTTGACTAGTATTGGTCTCTTGGTCTCCAAATGACCCCAAATGATTGTATAATGGGTGTGAAGATATTTGAGAGGTATTAATACATATAAAATAGGCTCATGGATAGTTAAAAATAATTAAAACACTTCTACACATTCATTTACAATCTGAACAAAGTAGGGAAGATTACTAGTAATTTCGAGCTTCAAACCCCCAATGGTAGATGGCTCTAAATAGCTCCAAATGCTCTCAAATTGTACCAGTAGGTGTATGAATTATGTTAATACATAAAAATGGTGTTTATAGGTGTCCTTTAACCGTCAAATTACTTCTGCAACTCACTTTGGAAATCTAATCAATGTATGGAGTTTTACTAGTAAAATTGTGGTTCAAATCCCCTAGGGGTAGATGATGAAAATGACTTTCCAAATGCACTCAATCCAACTCTAAATTCTGAATGGAAGAAAGGGAAATATAAATGAAATCAACATTAACTCATGTGAATCACCATTCAACTTTTAATGTCTGCTATAACTCCCTTAAATTAGATGCAAGAAGACTAGTTTCGACCATGGGGGAAATAGTATTAAATCTTCTTCAAATGAAATAATACTGAGCAAGATGGATCCAAATTCTTAAGTGCTGAACATGAAACTTGTAATACTCATCAATGGAAGTCAATACATCATAAATATATCAGAGAAACATTCTTCCATTCGAAATAATCATCAATACATTGGTATACACCAATCTAGTGGGGGAATGGTCACTGTTTGCTCAATAATCATCAGTTTTACATACAACCACTTGATATTTCAACCTGAAAATTTCTGAATATGAAGAACAGAGTATTTAATTCATATTATAAAATAAATGGGGCATTAGGATCTCCCCCAAAGAGTACAATAGCTCACCAAAAACGCTCTCACTCAAGGAGCAAGAATATGCAATGAAAACTGGAAATGGTTGAGTGAGTGAGCTGCAATAGAAGAAACCATGAGATTCCCTATAGCTTACACCTGCAAATAAAAACTCCATTAAATATCCATGAAATACTTGAATGGCCTCTCCAAACACCAACTTGGATGGGAATCTTTCACCCTTGAAATTGGCTAAGGCAAGAAACTAGTCATCCACTAGCTCCTCTCTCACAAATGCAATTGCAAATTCTTAAAATGTTCAAAAGCTGCTATTATTATTTGTTCATGAATTTTATAAACTTCTAATGTCCTCCATGGGTCGAATTCCTTCCAAGAGCTTCATGCCAACTCAAGTTGGGAAGATATTCTCAAGTATGCCACTTGTCCTTCCAATTCTAGCTCCCTCCTTCTCCAAATTCGACTTGGTGTCTCTTTGGATTCCCTAACTCACTTGAGCTCCCTCTTGGAGGCTATTTTTGTCCCTGGCATGTAATATATGTCATATGTCATCCTTCAGGTCTGATTTGTGTCATAGGTGTCATAGATTCTTCATCATTGTTATCATAGGAGTTAGGGAATGTAGCCCAAGTGTCCCCAAACCTCTAGTTTGACTCTTCCTCTTCCATGGAGGTTACCATTCCATCCAAATTCGACCTATGATGCTAAATTCCATGTGTCTGAGCCTACCAACTCATCCAAGAATTTTTTCCTTCTCATGGATTCGAAATGGCAAGAGAGAGATGACATGTGGCATTGAAAAATCAAGCTAGTGTGGGTCCCACATCCTCCATATGTCTTCAAAACCAATTGACACCTAGAATTTGTCTTGTATTTATTTATTTATCTCCTTTATTAAATATTTATGCCATTCTAATGTTCAAACATCATTTATTATCCCCCCTATCTCAAATCCCAAAGCTTCCACCCCCAACCTAGGAAACTAGTAATTTTCCTCCTTGGCAATTATTTGACCCTTAACATCAATTTGACAAACTCTCGTGAATATGGCCAATTGGTTTAGGCCATTGTGACCCAATGCAAAATTTGGGACATGGAAAATCCTCCCTTCCCAATATTGCTTTTCCTCAAGCAATTTCAAACATGGTTGTTGAAGAACCTGCTTTTTGTATAATTCTTTGAAGTTGCCACTAAATTGCCCAACCTTGAGTCTTTGAGATTCCCTGAATATTTTAGAGAGGAACCACCATGCTTGTTGCTGCACTACTCTGATTAAAATCACTTTATTAAGTGGGGAATCCATTCCCCATATTGATTGTTTCCCCCAAAAATTGAAACCAATGAGACTAATAATTATCCCAAGGTCCCATTGCTTGTATTGCACTCCAACAATTAGAAGTGCTCTCCAATTCATAGTTCCTGGATCCCATTTTCTTGTATGCATTCTTCCCAACATCATGCATACAAAATATATATCATCAAAGTACATAACAACATAATGAAAATGATCATCAAGAATATGCTTCATCAAAGAATAGTGAAAGTGCTTATACCTCTAAGCAAGTAGACCACCATTTTCCAAGTGCATACAAGCATCAAGTAACCAATCAAATCTGCTCCAACGACATAGGTGAGGATCCCATGCCCTATAATGCTACTCCAAAAGGATGTGATATGCATCCAAATATTCAGCCATGTATTCTTTCATCCAATATGGATGAAGAATCTCCACTAAAATCTGAACCAAATAATGAGCAAAAAAACCAAGGAGACTTCAAATGATTCAAAGAAGTCTCACCCATACATCCATGAATGTGAGAATCATAAAGATGTAATTAAGTATGTTGTTTCCAACAAAAAATTTCTCCAATCATAAATATATTCACCCAAGTGTTGGATGAAGTTCCTCCAACATCAAATGAACCAAGTGTTGAGCAAGAAAAACCATGAGTCTTCAAGTGACTCAAATGCATATCATAGGTGCATCCAGGTAGATGTGAATCATCATAAAGTAACAAAGGATGCTGCTGAAAATGTGAATAAGAATGTGCTCCAACCATTTTATCATAAAAAGTAAATCTAGGATCTCCATACTCCTCATGTGGAACCATAAAAAAGAACCCTTTTACCCATACTTAATTGAGACTAATGCTGCAAAACATGTAATTGTAGGATGTAGGAGAATGAACTAACTCACCCAAATGATCAAAAAGTGCATAAGTTTCATCATGGGAAGGATCCATATGGTTAGTATCATGAAGCTCCTTCAAAATTGTGAAACCTTTGTTGTAGATTAGTTCCAATGTAGAGGAATCATGCTCTTCTTTAAAAATTTCATAACCTTCAGCAAGAGACAATTCAAGTTCCTCTTCCACCACATTAAGTGTTTGGATCTCATCAAGTTCATCTTCAAACACATCAAGAACATTCAAATTTCCACATTTCTCATGATCCACCATTTCATGAGAATCCTCCAAACAATCTACTATTTGAGAATCTGAAACATAGGAGGAAAAACAAGTATCTTGCAACTTTTCAAGAAGTTGCTCATTTTGAATTGTGAGCTTATGATTATCCGCATTATTCTTCAAATATGCATCATGTAACAATTCAATAAACTCAAACAAATGGTTTCTATCAAAAATCAAAGACATGTAATTACCTTTGATGTGGCACATTGCTTCTTGAATCTTCTCCATGTCTTCAAAGAAGGATGTTTCCTCCAATGAAGTAGCTCTCCAACAAGAATTTGACACCAATGCTTGAGTGTCATGGAGAATGCTAAGGGACTCTTGGATCTTCTTTTCATTCATATTTAAGGACCCTTCAATAAAATGAGTCTCTTTCAAATGAACCTCCTCATCTCCTTCCTTCTTACTTGGACCAACTTCATGAAGCTCAAGTGGTGATGGGGAAGTTGATCTTGTTTCTTCTTCAACTGCTACAAGGTCTTCATTTTCATGCTTAATGGAATTTTGGCTTGCAGCAACACTTTCAAAAGTTGTCTCTATGTCACCAACATAGAGGTGTGAGCAACCATTAGTAGGCACTCCTTCATAGTTTGTTGATGTATTTGTAACTTCGGAAGATATTCACTTGTATATTACATTTGTACTTTATTGTATATCCAATAGAGATGTATTATTCCTCTGATTGGAAGTGTCGTCATTTGTATTTGCAAGTGTCACAAGTTACATTGTAAGGTCATCATTTGTATTGATGGGTTATTAGACCCCCAGTGTGGGGTCGGCCATAGTTAGGTCATGTGGTTGGGTTATTAGACTGGAGTAGCAAGTCGGCCCCAGTGATTTATTGACAGGTCAAGTCAGTGTATAAATAGAGAGGTTGTGTCTCTCATTTGATTCATTCACTCACTTCTCAAGCTTGCATAGCTAAGAGAAAAAGTGGCGCACATGTGGAGGAGGAGGAGCATCTACTAGAGACATCTTATTGGGTTTGATCCTTGTGATCTTGTATTTGGGTTTATTCTATCTCTGAGGAAGTTGTGGGGTTTTTCACCTTCTTGGTTTTCCCTGGTGAAACTCTGTGTCTCTTGTGTGATTTCTATTGTGTCTTTGATTGATATGTTGTAGATATGTTGTACATGTTATTCTCTTAGTGATCCTGAATGATAATGGAATGAAATTATCGAAAAATTAACATGGTATCAGAGCTGACCTAAGAAGAAGGCACTGTGCAGCTGTGGAATCTAGGGCTTCTTAATATTTGGGTTTCTCTCCACAGATCATCAAAGGCAGGAGGCTAGATTGACTCTCCTAGAAAGGGCGCATCTTTCTGTCGAGACAAAATTCAATTCTGAGCATTTTCAGTTTTTTGACCTAAAAATTAGGGTTTTGGAGAAAGTTGAAATTTTTGGAATCTGAATCCATGGCTAGATGCTCCTCACGAAAATCAAAATTTAGAGATCAAGATCGAATTTTTTGGTTAGGTGAAGCTCCGAGAAAATCAAACCCTAGTTCAGGATTTTGATTAGGAAAGGTGGAAAATTATGGTTTTTGCAAAAGTTAGAATTTCTGAAATCTGAGACCATGGATGGAAGCTCCTCTGAAAAATCGAAGTTTAGAGCTTTGGATCGAACTTTTTGGTTGGGTGAAGCTCCAGGAAAATCAAACCCTAGTTTGGGGTCCTGTCTAGTAAATCCAGAAATTTCAAAAGCAATTTTGAGGGGTGAAAATTTGCAGATTTCAAATTCTAAGTATACCAGCTTAACTAGCTCAGCAAGGTGCATCTTTCTATCCTTTCAAAAGTTTGAAATTCAAATTTTGAATTTTTAGGGTTTCTCTGACAAACCCTAATCCAGCTCTAGATCCGATTTTCAGCAAATCAAGTGGTAAGACCTAATATCTTTTCTATTTCCATTTGAAGTACTCTTTAATATGACTCACCACACCAAGATTGAGGATAAGCTTGAAGGGGCTGATAGCTTCCGAGCCTGGAAGTATATGATTGGGTTAATCCTAGAAGAGAATGAGTTGGACACTTACATAAGTGAAGAGGTTCCTGTCCCAGAGGGAGAAGAGGCTAAATCCTTACACAAGAAGAACCTGGTCAAGGCTAAGAGAATCATTGTTGATTCTATCAAAGACCATCTCATACCCCATGTGTCTTCCCTAAAGACACCTAAGGAGATGTTTGACTCCTTGACCAAGTTGTTTGAAGGAAAGAACATAAATCGGAAGATGACTCTGCAAAACCAATTGAAAGGGGTAAAGCTTCAGAATGGAGAGACCATTCAATCCTATTTTTATAAGGTCTCTCAAATCAAGGAACAACTTGAAGCTGTGGATGAAGTAGTGGAGAATGGTGAAATTGTAATGACCACATTTGAATGGCCTACCTAGGTCATGGGACTCCTTAATCCAAGGAATCTGTGCAAGAAGGAAACTAATCTCTTTCAGTAGACTGTGGGAGGAATGTTCACAAGAAGAAGCTAGGATTGTGGCTCGAGAAGAAAAGATGGGGAATGAATATCAAGCTCTCATAGCACATACCAAGAAGGATTGTCCTAAGAACAAAAGGAACAACAACTACTACTACTACTACAAGCAATCTGATAGGTATGACTTATAGGTATGTTTTGAAATCTGTTCATGATTAAGTTTATGACATGTTTGTCTTCATATTATTGAGTTTAGTAACAATCTTGATTAATTTTAGACTTGTCTTATCACCCTAGTAGAAGTATGAATGCATGATAGAAGACATTCATTGAATAGGGTTATGACACTTATGATTGTACTAATGCACTGTGGTGTTGTATGAGGATAATGTTATCCGCTAACATGAAAGGTACAAATCAAGTTCTAGATCAAGACCATGGTGAGATGAAGACAAAGACTCATCCATAGATGGATCACATAGAATCTCTACTTACGAGGTATGTATAATTTGGTTCTACAATGCTTAACCTATGAGATATGCAGGTTACTAGCACAAGTCATTGAAGAGAACAAGAAGGCATTATGCGGGTATGTTAGATAGAACTAGCTAACATGATAACCAGGTATGTTCTTCCTATATCAAGTTAGAATCCTACCTTGTGTTAGGATCTTATACTTTTGTATGAATCATTATTCTTGAAGTTGGAAGTTTAAGTAATCAACAGCTTATGCATATTATGTTTCTTACTTTGATAGATGATATGACTAACTAGAAGAGTCCTATGGTCAAATAAGAATATGCATGAGTAATAGAAGTTCTCCCTATACTAATGCTTGTGATAAATTACCTGTGTGTGAAATGATCATGACCATACATGTTAAGATTATTTAGGATCATAATGTTTTGAGATTATACTAATGTATGTATGGTTATGTATGAGATCTTGGGGATGACACTATCATGACACTAGTGCACACTTAAGCATGCATAGTGGTCTAGGATGGATATAAGTTGAAGGAAAGGTAATCCAAGAAGCAAAGATCAAGAGGGAGCACACTCCAATAGTTCCTGCAAGGAAGCAAAGATCAAGAGGGAGCACACTCCAAAAGTTCCTGCAAGGAAGCAAAGATCAAGAGGGAGCACTCCAGGAAGTAAAGATCAAGAGGGAGTCCACCCAACAACTAAACAAAGATATGTATTTGAATTGTTATGATTACTCAAATGATGCTGTTCAGTCATGTACATACTTATGTTCCTAGATTTAGGATATGTATTATGCATATTAGAAAATTTGCATTAATGAACAAGATACTAATAATATGCAAGCAATGGGTAAGTGGTCTATGGTACTGTACAACATTCCATTGCTACTTATCTAGAATGAAACCTCTTTGCTAACATGTTGGGAGTTGTGCACACTCTTAACAAATGTTCTGGTAGAGATGGAAGGCATCTAGAAAGTTACCATGTGAATACGGGATATGGATAAATGTCGTATTGAAGCATTGGCTAAGACATTTGCATGATTGTATGACATATATATTTTATGTGTAAGATTTTGTTTTTGAAAAACTATGAGAAGTTTCTAATCATGCATTTGAATTTGACTTGTAGGAAAGATCGTGTACAATCACCTACAAAAGAAGGACTACAACAGTTGTTCCAAGCAACGAAACTATCTATTGAAGATATTGAAGAATCTGAAGTTCCCAGGATCCGGGATGAAGTAATAGAAGGATGCCATGATCAGTTGATCACGAAGAATGATGTTTGGGATGTGATCCAAAGACCTGAAGGGAAGTCTGTTGTGACTTCCAAGTGGATCTATAAGATCAAGCATGCTGCAGATGGTAGCATAGAGAAATACAAGGAGAGGCTTGTAGCTCGTGGCTTCTCCTAGAAAGAGGGAATAGACTATGAAGAGACTTTTGCTACTGTAGCCAGATACACTTCCATCAGAACAATACTTGCTATGGCTGCAGTGATGAAGTGTAAGATACACCAGATGGATATCAAGACAACTTTCTTGAATGGTGTAGTCGAAGAGGAAGTGTATGTGGAGTAGCCACTCGGTTTTGAGACACATGACAGGGAGTCATACGTGTGCAGGTTGAAGAAATCCTTGTATGGCTTGAAGCAAGATCCTAGGACTTGGTATGGTAGGATGGGTAGTTTCCTATCCAGTTTGGGCTTTACTAAGAGTAAAGCAGATTCCAACCTTTACTACAAGGTTGAGGAAGGAAATCCTATGATACTACTACTGTATGTGGATGACCTGTTTGTTACATGTGAGGATGGTTTGATTGTCGACACCAAGAGGAAGCTTGCTGCCGAGTTCGAGATGAAGGAATTGGGGATGATGCATTACTTTCTAGGCATGGAGGTGTGGCAGAGTGCAGATGGGATCTTCCTTGGACAAGGGAAGTATGCAGTAGAGATCCTGAAGAGGTTCAGGATGATGGACTGCAAGGCCATGGCCACACCTATGGCATCGAACCTGAAGCTTCTGTGTGATGCTTCATCTAAGCTGGTTGATGTCACTATGTATCATCAGATGATTGGGTCCTTGATGTACCTGACGAACACGAGACCAGATATTTTCTTTGCAGTGAACACATTGAGCCAGTTCTTGATGGATCCAAGAAGTGTTCACATGGTTGCTGTAAAGCATATTCTGAGGTACCTGAAGCGTACGGTTGATTATGGCTCAAGTATGATGCGAATCAAAAGTTTAACCTGGAGGGTTATGTTGATTCAGATTGGGCAGGCAGTGCTATAGATAGGAAGAGCACTTCTGGGTGTTGCTTCAGTATGGGATCAGGTGTGATATCTTGGTTTAGCAGGAAGCAGTCCTGCATAGCACTGAGTACAGCCGAAGCAGAGTATGTTGTAGCTTGTTCGGCTAGTTGTGAGGCAGTATGGCTTAGGAAGCTACTGTCTAAGTTATTTGATCTCCCGTTGGATGATACTGGTATCTTTTGTGACAACTAGAGTTGTGTGAAGCTGTCTGAGAAGACGGTGTTCCATGATAGGTTGAAGCACATCGAGATCAAATATCACTATATCAGGTATATGGTGTAGAGAGGAGCAGTGAAGCTCCTGTATGTTGTGACGGATGAGCAAGTTGCAGATGTGTTGACGAAACCACTAACCAGAATGAAGTTTGAGTACTTTAGAGAGAGGCTTGGTGTTCTTCAGATTGAAGATACTTCGAGGAAGGACACATTTTCATGAGCCATTCCAAGCATGGTGAGAGGAGGATCCTTCCCATGGCTGTGGATGTAAGCGTTGTGTGATGAGCATCAGGTCGATGCTCCAGTTACTACTTTGTATGATTAGTTGGATTATGTATATGTATATGCATCAGTTGGATGCTTTGTATGATCAGTTGGATCATGTATATGTATATGCATCAGTTGCATGCTTTGTATGATCAGTTGGATCATGTATATGTATATGCATAAGTTGGATGCTTTGTATGATTAGTTGGATCATGTATATGTATATGCATCGGGTGGATGCTTTGTATGATCAGTTGGATCATGTATGATGACATGCATCAGGACTATGATCATGTATGATGAGTATCATGACGATGCTCTGGATGACATGCATCAGGACGATGTAGTGACGATGATCAGGATGATCATGTGTGATGCGTATCAAGAAGATGCTCTGGATGACATGCATCAGGACGATGCTATGATGATGATCAGGATGATCATGTACATCAAGATGATGTATGGTGAGTATCAGGTTGATACTCTGTGGCCGTGGACAAGTTCTGCAGATGAGCATATAATCTTGCCCTAGGAGATTTGTAGATACTATTGTGAGGTTTTTCCTATGGCATGTAATAGTTCCCTGGGAGATTTGGAAAATTCTCTTTCGAGGTTTTGCTCTGGGAGGACATATAATATTGCCCTGGGAGATCCGATAGGTTGAGCAGTACACTCGTAATCAGTACTGGGATGCTCTTTCGAGGTTTTGTCCTATGGCATATAATATTGCCCTGGGATATCCGATAGGTTGAACAGTACGCTCGTAATCAGTCCTGGGATGCTCTTTCGAGGTTTTTCCATGACCGCATGTAATCTTTCCTTGGGAGATCCGATAGGTTGAGCACTACGCTCATAATCAGTCCTGGGATGCTCTTTCGAGGTTTTGTGGTGACCACATGTAATATTGCCCTGGGAGATCTTATTGGTCATGCTTAGGCACATAAAGGATCTTGGGATACTCTTTCGAGGTTTTATGGTGGGATCACATGTAATATTTCCCTGGGAGATCTTGTCGGTCGTGCTTAGGCACATAAAGGATCCTAGGATACTTTTTCGAGGTTTTGTGATGCACGTAATAAGTCCTGAGGATTCCACAGTATGGCTAGTGTTGATGAAGACCTGCAGGAGGTGGGCCTACATCCAACATGAAAAAGGGATGGCTCTGTAGAACTTCCTATGACGAGAAGAATTATGAGATATCTCAGTGATCGAGATCTCGAGTACAATAGCAGTGATGATGATGATGCTTCGTGATCCAGTGATGATGATGATGCTTCGTGATCCAGTGATGATGATCTAGCTCCAAAATTGAAGACATGCGCCAATATGTATTGATGACCTGTGTCTAGAGAATACCTTCCTAGTTAAGAGGGAGTGTTGATGTATTTGTAACTTTGGAAGATATTCACTTGTATATTACATTTGTACTTTATTGTATATCCAACAGAGATGTATTATTCCTCTGATTGGAAGTGTCATCATTTGTATTTGCAAGTGTCACAAGCTACATTGTAAGTGTCGTCATTTGTATTGATGGGTTATTAGACCACTAGTGTGGGGTCGGCCCTAGTTAGGTCATGTGGTTGGGTTATTAGACTGGAGTAGCAAGTCGGCCCCAGTGATTTATTGGCAGGTCAAGTCAATGTATAAATAGAGAGGTTGTGTCTCTCATTTGATTCATTCACTCACTTCAAAAGCTCGCATAGCTAAGAGAGAAAGTGGCGCACATGTGGAGGAGGAGGAGCATCTGCTAGAGACATCTTATTGGGTTTGATCCTTGTGATATTGTATTTGGGTTTATTCTATCTCTGAGGAAGTTGCGAGGATTTTCACCTTCTTGGTTTTCCCCGATGAAACTATGTGTCTCTTGTGTGATTGCTATTGTGTCTTTGATTGATATGCTGTAGATATGTTGTACATGTTATTATCTTAGTGATCCTGAATGATAATGGAATGAAATTATCAAAGAATTAACATAGTTTAAGAATCCATCAATAGATGCTCTTTGATTCATGTCAAAGGTAGAATGTGTCTCTTCCTTTTGCTCCTTCAAGCAAGCTGATGCATTTTGTACCCAAGTATGTGCAGAACTTTGAGATGAGCCATCAAAGGTGGGGAGTGGCATTTTACTTATTTCATAATTCAATTCTCTATTTTGAAATGGATTCTTATTACCTTCCTTCATCTTGAGCTTGTTCAAGACAATGAGGAATTGATCAAATGGTGAAGTGTTTTTGCAATAGTCACTCAAATTTTGCCATTCGAGTAGAATTTATTCCACATCATTTGAAGCTTTAATATTTTCTTTGGACTCAAGAAATTTCAGTGCAGTAGGCCTTGGTGTTCTCTTAAATTCATTTCCTCTGTTATGGGGTCCTGTGCTTGATAGAATATGCTCACCATGTGTCTTCTTTTCTTCTGATTGTGTACTAGTGCTGCTTCCTACTACCCCTTTGCTTCCTAGTTGGCTAGCAATCAATTCGAAGATTTTCATCATCTGCTTGCTCATGTCTCTCATTCCCATTGAAATTTCATCAAAAAAGGGTTTTATGCCTGCAATAAATTCCTCTTTATTTTCTGAGTTTTCCCTTTCACCCCTAGTCATGATTTTTTTTAAAAAATTTGCTCTTCTTCTCCTACTTTTTCCACTTCAACAAAACACTTTTGTTTTAAATATATAATGGTGGTCCCCAAATTATTTTTCCTCATGAATATCAGACCACATCAGGTGCCAAGATCATGCTTTGATACCACTGTAATGTCCCTTTTTAATAATTTTATTAAAAATGGCAATTTTTTCACTTTTTTCCCTAGTTCGACTTTTGACTAGTTTTGATGTCTAGGTCTCCAATTTGCTCCAAATGATCCCAAATATTCTGAGAAGGTATATGACTGATATTAGGACTTGAATATGATGTTCAGGGATGATATATGACCTTTATATTACTTCTTAAAATCCTCGTTTAATTCTGTCCAAAGTAGGGAGTTTGACTAGCAATTCCTCTTTGACTAGTATTGGTCTCTTGGTTTCCAAATGACCCCAAATGATTGTATAATGGGTCTAAAGGTATTTTAGAGGTATTAATACATATAAAAGAGGCTAATGGATACTTAAAAATCCTTAAAACACTTCTGCACATTCATTTACAATCTGGACAAACTAGAAGATTACTAGTAATTTCGAGCTTCAAACCCCCAATGGTAGATGGATCTAAATAGCTCCAAATGCTCTCAAATTGTACCAGTAGGTGTATGAATGATGTTAATACATAAAAATGGTGTTTATAGGTGTTTTTTAACCATAAAATGACTTCTGCAACTCACTTTGGAAATCTGATCAATGTATGAAATTTTACTAGTAAAATTGTGGTTCAAATCCCCTAAGGGTAGATGATGAAAATGACTTTCCAAATGCACTCAATACAACTAGAAATTCTGAATGGAAGAAGGGAAAATATAAAGGACATCAACATGAACTCATGTGAACCACCATTCAACTTTTAATGTCTTCTATAACTCCCTTAAATCAGATGCAAGAAGACTAGTTTCAACCTTGGGGGAAATATCATTAAATCTTCTTCAAATGAAATAAAACTGAGCAAGATGGCTCCAAATGCTTAAGTGATGAACATGAAACTTGTAATACTCATAAATGGAAGTCCATACATCATAAATATATCAGATAAAAATTCTTCCATTAGAAATAATCATCAATACATTGGTATACATCAATCTAGTGGGGGGATGATCACTGTTTGCTCAATAATCACCAATTTTACATACAACGACTTGATATTTCAACCTGAAACTTTCTGGAGATAAAGAAAAGAGTATTTTATTTCATATTATAAAATAAATGGCACATTAGAAGCTCCCCCAAAGAGTACAATATCTCACCAAAAACTCCCTCCCTCAAGGAGCAAGAATATGCAATGAAAACGAGAAATGGTTGAGTGAGTGAGCTCCAATAGAAGAAACCATGAGCTTCCATGTAGCTTGCACCTACAAATAAATACTCCATTAAATCTCCATGAAATACCTGAATGGCCTCTCCAAACACCAACTTGGATGGGAATCTTTCACCCTCAAAATTGGCTAAGGCAAGTGTAAAATCTATGTCACAGCAGAACCTAGCCACTATGGATTCCTCACTAGTGAAAAGATTGCAACACATTTACAAGAATAGGCATAAATATTTAAAATGAAGAACAAGAACACATGAAATGGGTGAATAATGTAAATATTATTAACAGTCCAACCTCAAAATAGGTTAAGAACCTCCTTTTATACAAATAGGAACAATTCGAATCCATCTGGAGTGTTCACACTGATCTCGCTTAGAAATAGCTCAAACCCTCCTAGGTTGACCAAAATATCCCAAACCATCCCAAACTGGTTCGAAACTGCTACGTGAACATTGGGAATGACTGGACAGGTCCATGTGACCTCACACATGTAGAGAATCTGGTTGGTCAGAGGTTAGGCAGCTATAATTGGCTAAAAATGGGCAAAAGAGGCAAGTTTGTCCACATTCTGAGCATGTGCGCCCTTGGTCAAAGAGAATCCCACAAAACAAGGGATAAGAGCGCCCTAGGCATGCAGGAAGCAATAAATGACTGGGAGGGCGCACCCAACAGCTAGTTTGACTTGGCACAATGCTCAGTTTTGTCCACATTGCCAACTGGTTCAAGCTAAATGACCATTTACCCACTAACCAACTTGGGGATGCAATTATTAAGCTGTTTGGTACTAATTAACCATCATTTCATAAATGATTAAAGTACCTAGGTGTAATAATGTCCTAATAGCAAGAAACTAGTCATCCACTAGCTCGTCTCTCACAAATGCAATTGCAAATTCTAAAAATGATCAAAAGCTGCCATTCTTATTTTTTCATGACTTTTATAAACTTATAATGTCCTCCATGGCCGAATTCCTTCCAAGAGATTCATTCCAACTCAAGTTGGGAAGAGATTCCCAAGTATGCCACTTGTCCTTCCAATTCTAGCTCCCTCCTTCTCCAAATTCGACTTGGTGTCTCTTTGGATTCCCTAACTCACTTGAGCACCCTCTTGGAGGCTATTGTTATCCCTAACATGTAATATATGTCATATGTAAGCCTTCAGGTCTGATTTTTGTCATAGGTGTCATAGATTCTTCATCATTGTTGTCATAGGAGTTAGGGAATCTACCCGAAGTGTCCCCAACCTCTAGTTTGACTCTTCCTCTTCCATGGAGGTTACCATTCCATCCAAATTCAACCTATGATTCTAAATGCCATGTGTATGAGCCTACCAACTAATCCAAGAATTTTTTCCTTCTCATGGATTCGAAATGGCAAGAGAGAGATGCCATGTGGCATTGAAAAATCAAGCTAGTGTGGGTCCCACATCCTCCATATGTCTTCAAAACCAATTGCCACCTAGAATTTCTCTTGTATTTATTTATTTATCTCCTTTATTAAATATTTATGCCATTCTAATGTTCAAACATCATTTATTATCCCCCTTATCTCAAATCCCAAAGCTTCCACCCCCAACCTAGGAAACTAGTAATTTTCCTCCTTGGTAATTATTTGACCCTTAACATCAATTTGACAAACTCTCATGAATATGGCCAATTGGCTTAGGCCATTGTGACCCAATGCCAAATTTGGAACATGACAACACCCCTTAGGATTAGGAAACCAATTGGTGAGGTGTATTCTCACACCTTTTTAATTTCCTTTTAACAAATTAAATGAGAATTTAAATGAGCATATTCATCTAATTCCCTTTTACATAGTTTTTCATTGAATTTCGAATGAAACACTTTATGAACATTTTGTTGGAGAAACCTCCTTTTTTCTCGTTGTGTTAGAGAATTCTTCCTATGGATAGTTAAACTCTCTCATGGACATAACTAAGTCCCTAGATACTTAATCCATGACAAAAATGAAACAAATAGACACTAAAGTCCTCCTAGATCTATCACGTACATAAACTAACAAACTATGTAAAGACAAAGCAGGTAGATGGCTTACCTCACTTTGATGGTTGTCTTTGCTGCTCCTAAGTTGCTCCAGCTCCATACTTTGATCATGGAATTATGAACCTATTCACAATGGAAAGACAACACCTTGTCCAAAGAAAATTATCTATAAACAAAGATCTAACAATGAAAATATAGATAATTTCATGCATTCATCATTAAAGACATGAAAATGGGAGGAATAGGCTAAGTTATATTAATGATAAGAAAACCATAAAGAATCCAATACAATGTGTGTTATACTTGACTTATGCTCGATCATATCTTCGCCAACCTCTCCTCCATCACCCTTGCAAGACTCTTAAGATCATAGGTTTGGTGCTTCCAAGATTTCCCTCCTCCCTTAGCTCATGGATGGTCCTCCTTAAGTAGGATTTGGGAAGGCCAACCACTAGGAGAAAATGATGGATCCAAGGGAGTAACATGTGGATCAAGGATCTAAACCATGCCAAGGAGGGAATGTGAGATGGGCTTCAAAGGGTTACTTCATCCCAAGAAAATATCCATGAGATCCAAGATCCAAAATCAAAGGGATAAGCCTAACACAAAATTTTCACTCCCCTATAACTGAGTAAAGGGCGAAAAAGATGAAATTTTCGCTCCCCCATAGGCATGCAGGGTGCGAAAATTCTAGTAAGGTCATTTTTGGAGGTGGTTAAGGTGGGTTTCGACCCCTTGCTTGTTGGATTTCCTTCCAAATGTGATTAGGGAAGGGACCAACATTAGAATGAAGTGCCCTAACACCCTTAAGATGCATAAACATCATGTTTTCCATGGTGGTGAAACATGTAGATCCTCACTTACACATGGCGTGGCAATTTGAGGTATAATAGGTGCCCCCTAAAGTGTGAGGTCAAAAGAAATATGATTTCCAAAAAAAATTACCAATAATAAGTCTGCAAGGATATCTGAAGGAGAACTGGAGAAGAGCTGCAAACAAATATCAACAATATGTCTAATGACCCCGAGGTAGGCATACCCATGCTTGAAACAATTGAATCAAAGTGTTGGGCCTGGCCCAACAGGGTCATTTTGAGTGACATTTTTGATGATGAATGGACCTGAGCTATGCGCAGTTCAGAATATGGAATTTTGCCTAAGTATCGGGAGTGCTGCGAAGATGAGTGCAGTACCAAGTTTTGAAGTATGCCGCGAAGATCAGCGCGACACAGTTTCAGTGATGCGAAGGTAGTAGGCCACATGGAGCCAGTAAAGTTATGTACTGGACGGAGGATGGCTGGATATAGCAGATAGACTGGCGATGGTCTATTTTTGGTAAGACTGCTGAAAAGATGCTGAGTTGCGGGCATAAGCAGATCAGGAAGGTGATCGACTGTATGATTTTGTTAAGCAGAGGACGGATCGGGAAAGTGACAGTTCGGCGTACAGCAGGGTACATGGC
This sequence comes from Larix kaempferi, assembly GCA_027924585.1. Classification (NCBI taxonomy): domain Eukaryota; kingdom Viridiplantae; phylum Streptophyta; class Pinopsida; order Pinales; family Pinaceae; genus Larix; species Larix kaempferi. Next base: position 1,338,711 of record BSBM01000131.1, read on the forward strand.
CGTTAAGAGGAAAACGACGGAAGGAAAGCGACTGGGACCTGAGTCAGTTGTATGTGGTCGTTAAGGGACGGATGACCTGCAGAGAAAGCGACTGGGAGTTGAGCCAGTTGCATGAGGCCAGTTTTGGTCTTCAATGTTGTAAAGACACGACCTTCGGGCATGATATATTTAAGAAGACCATTTTTGTATAGGAAGGGTTGGATTTCTGTTGGTCATTGTTGAAATTGCATTAGTGATAATACTGTATTGTAATATCTTTTGAGTTGAGACTAGATTGTAAAGGCTCTGCAGCTGAGTGCACAGAGACCTATCTGAGCAAGAAGAGAGCTGTAACTGAGTGTGTGGCTAAGAACTGTGAACCCTTCCTTAAAGAAATATCAAACACAGTTCTTGTGGACGTAGCTTCCCACCCGGGGAAGTGAACCACGTTAAATAGTGTGTCGAATGAGTGAATGTTTATGTGTTTGCAGTTATATTTATCTGTTCTGTAGTTGGATGTGGAATGTTTACGTACAGTCTATTATGAGAAGGCTTTTATATTCATTTGCCATCAAGAGAGTATGGAATGATATGTTAAGTCTGCACGAATAGATGTATGGTTAATATTAGCAACACTTCTAAGAACAGTGAATCTATCACCTGCTTGAGCATAGAGAAATTGTTTACCTATTGAATGGATGCAGTCGACGAATGTATAATTGTTATTTCGCACTTGAGGGTTATACTTAAAATAGTAACACTTAAGGGTATGTTCTGAGCATTAAATAGTCAACTAGTTAAGTGTATAACTAAGTGGGTAGTTGACACTTAACCCCCTTTTCCTTAAGTATTCTGTGAACGGTCTAGTGTAGGAATTCAAGCGGCAGTGTTTGCAAAACTGTATTGAGCCCCTCAGTAAGGAAGAAGGTAGTGGTGCAAACCGCGGTGCTGGCCAGCACCGCGTAGTTCGACCTTTGCAGCGCTCAATTGGTGTGCTGCCATGAACATCGTCACAGTCATCAAATCATCACTCACTATGGACATTTGAGTCCGCAGTGTCCCATTAGAAACACCTCGGGTGAGACCTCAGCCTGCTCGCAGGCTGTTGCCGAAAGGGCTGGTGCGAAGGGGTTTTGTTGGTTTGAGGTAACCGCGCAGAACCTGGGTCTTCATAAAACCTCTGGTCATCATTTGATAAGCCAACAAATGGTTCCGTTGCCATGCTAGAATCCGTGATGAGTTCCAGCCGTGATGAGTGACGAAGAGTCTGAAGTCTCGGAAAGTGCATTGAACTGGCATCCTGAGAAGACAAAAATCCAGGCTTGGTGGGATAAGACCATAAGAGACTATAAAAGACAAGAGAACAGACAACCGCATCTAAGTGACACACAGTGGTCGTATAGCTATCTGTTGGATGACATTCATGAAATTTTCTGGGCCACATTTTTGGACGAGCTGCAAGCATGGATCTCGCGGCTTGCAGAAAAGAAAACTTGCTTTCAAGGAGGAATTCCTACAGAGTGGAATCCTGAGCTGATAGCACAACTCAAAGCGATAGACAGTCCACTGACGCGCGCAGTCGACTTTTGGGTCGATCATATGCTAGAAGGCTTTGTCACAGAGTTTGCTGTGGATACGATCAAATCCTACAGCCAAGCAGAAGCACACTTTTTCAGAGGTTTCCAAGGTAAGTTCTTGAAGAATCTCAGTCTATACATTAAGATGTTGTTAGCTGAGAAAGGTGTTTTAAGAATGCAGTAATCTTTTTAAGTTGTCATGGTAAATAGCATTTATAGCGATTCCGACGAAGATACTCACAACTTAAGGAGTGGGAAGAGATACAAGTTCAATAAGAACCCTGGAGGCTCTGGATTCCACGTAGATACTAAGATTCCTTCTGATACTGAAAACGAAGCCGCACCCCCATTTACTCCTCAGAATCCTCCACTTGTAGAGCCAACCCCACCGAATACATAGCCTAGTACATCTACCCCTATACGCCCATTTGTTTTTACTGCGCAGAGTCCTGTACGATAGCCTAGCACCCCTCAGGGCACACCTCAAGGTGCCCCTTTGAGTGCTATACCTCCCCCTAGAGCCAAGGCCCATACGGATATGAAGGGACATGATGAGTCCAACTGCCGCGCCTATGAACTAATGAATGAAAGAAAGCACGACATGGATTCAATGAGAGGCACTGGCTTATACAAAGTGCAAGAGGATAACCAGCCAAAGCAGGAAAACATGCACTATGATCAATCTTCCTACAGAGGCCGTGGTGGTGGATACCGCGGTAGAGGAAGAAATACCGGCCTGGCACGAGGAAGAGGCCGCGGCGGGGTCATCTGCTATAACTGTGGCCAGCCAGGTCATGTATCCAGAGAATGTGTAAACCCTTGCACCACCTATAATTATTGTAAATCATTTGAACATGTTATAGAAGATTACCCGGTGCTAGAGGTAGAGATGCAGAAAAGAAGAAGAATAGATGCGCCAGCCCTGAACATCCAATGGATCACAGCAAAGAACAGACCTGTGGATCCTAGCATTAAAGTAGTCACACGCAGTGGCATGGAGACAGGCCATGATAGGGGAGCAGAGGCTTCTACTTTAGAAGAGGCTCATGTGAAGCAGGGCCCTATTGAAACAATATGGGTAAGAAAAGCCCCAGGAAAGACGCCTGCTCTGGATCTGAAGAAGAACAAACAGGATTTTGTTGACGCGCGGGATACCTTCAGAGAATCAACACCTAAATCACCAAGGATCCCGCTGTGCAACGAAGCACCACATGTTGAAGACACACCTGCTGCGTATGACAAGACCAAACACACAACACACATTAGCACCTTTGTTGCGCAGTTCCTAAGGAGCTGCATGAAGCTGTTGAAAAATCAGAATGCGATAGCAGAGCTGGAGAAGCTCATAAATCTATACGAACCACAGACAGAATCAGAAACTTCTGATGGTGCACTACATCATATAAAGAAATAGAAGAGGACAGGCTGTGAAATGAGGCTCACTGCGCAGATAGGAGACTTTGAGATGGACGAAATTATCCTTGATCTGGGATCAGAAGTAAATGTCTTGACCAAGCAGACATGGCAGCAGATGGGTCGACCAAAGCTATCATGGTCACCTATCCAGTTGAGAATGGAAAATCAAGAGAAAGTTATACCATTTGGCCGCTTAGCCAATGTTGTGGTTGATATTGATGGAGTATAAAGCCAGGCAGACTTTGAAGTCATCGAGATTGTTGACGATAGCCAGCCCTTTCCTGCGCTGTTAGGAATTGACTAGGCTATTGACAATTTAGCCATTATAAATTTGAAAACAAAGAAGATGATATTCGAAGGTAAGCATATGTGGGTGATCGCACCATTGGATCCTGCAGATGCAGACAGATATAGTGAGCCGATTCAGGAGGAATCTAAGGCCCAGGATTTGGACCAACTGTACTAGATGACTGCGAACTAGGAGGATTACATCAATCCTACCGCGGATGGTGTACTCAGCTGGAGATGCAATAGCTCCTGCGTGTCTGACTCCAACGCTGGACTGGAAAATTGGCAGAATTGTATGCACAAAGTATCAGCTAGAAGGTGTGCGCAGGTCACGAAATCACTGCGCTGGATTGGAAAGGAGGTAAGTCCGATCCCTACATTTGATGGTTCTGCTAACGTTTATACTTTTATTCAAGACTATACTGCAACAGTTCCAGAAGAGCACAGATTACTAGCATTGGATATGGCACTCCGTGGCATGCCCGCCAGATCGTGGGCTTCACACAAGCATATATTGATCACTTGGGATCAATGTAGAACAAAGATGCAGATTCAGTTCGCAGAAATGGTTTCCATACCCTTTGAGAAGTTCAATGGGCAGACAGATCCTAGCCAGCATTTGGGAGTCTGTTCGCAGGCATGGGAAGAAAGGCCACCTGAAGAGTGGGTGCACTTGTTCGTGCATGATTTAGAAGAAGATATTTCGAGGAAGTGGTATCTAGACCTCAAGTTATGCAGGGAGACAACAGATTGGGATACGTTAACTGTGAACTTCCAGAGAGATTTTAGCTTCGAGGATGAGAACCCTTCGATACATGAGGCACTGCAGATAATCAAGGAACGTATATTCAGAATAGATTGTCCTCGCAAAGATATGTCATGGGAAAAATTCTTTGGCACAAATGACAGTCCTGCGAACATACACTCAGAATGGAAAGAACATGAAGAACATCCGATAGACTGTTATAATTTAGTCGAGGATGATGAGCATGGAAGAGAAGAAGATGAAGATGATCCGTGCAACATCAATATACCAGAGTTAGAAGGTGCGCGTGATATAGAAGGACCACCATTAGAAATCCCAGACATGAGTAGACTGGTCAAGACACATAAGGTAAACATTGGCACGAGTGAAGAGCCAAAGTTCGCATCTATTGGAGACTACTGGGATGATCAGACTGTGGCGGAGATTGCAGACACTCTGCACGAATACCAGGAACTATTTCCGACCAAGTTTATAGAGATGAAAGGAATATTGGGTGACTTAGGAGTCATGAAAATCCCTTTGAAGCCAGGCGCTAAGCCTGTGAAGCAGCGACCATATAGACTGAATCCACGGTATAAAGAGAGAGTCCACGTAGAGTTGGACAAAATGTTAGAGGCAGGGATCATCGAACCTGTCGAAGAATTTGAATGGATCAGTCCTATGGTTGTTTAGGACAAGAAAGAAAAGGGTGAGATCAAGATATGTGCTGACCTCAGAAAACTTAATGATGCATCAATGCACGACCCATTCCCTACCCATTTTACGGATGAAGTACTTGACAATGTTGGAGGGAATGAGGCCTACTCTTTTACTGATGGTTTCTCTGGTTATCATCAGATTAGAATTGATCCCGCGGATAGGCATAAGACGACATTTGCTACAGAATGGGGGTCGTTCCAGTATACAGTCATGCTGTTTGGTCTAAAGAACGCACCTGCCATCTTCTCCAGAGTCGTCGTCGTGGAATTCAAAGATTTCATGCATAAGTTTCTCGAAGCATATTTCGATGACTGGAGTGTCTTTGGTTTGCTGAAGAACCATTGTCCAAATTTGAAAATGATGCTTGAAAAGTGTAGACAATATCAGATCTCACTGAATCTAAAGAAGTGCATCTTCTGTGTTCCATATGGAATCTTACTGGGACATATTGTCTGTAAGCAGGGCTTAATGGTGGACCCTGCGAAGATTGCCATTATTGTGAATTTACCTACACCAAATTCAGTTAAGATGCTGTGCTCTACCTTGGGTCATACAGGTTATTACAGGAATTTCATTAAGGGTTACGCACAGATAACCGCAGCAATGGAGAAGCTGTTGAAGAAGGACGTACCATTCGTTTGGAACGAAGAATGCGAATAGGGTTTTGACACCCTTAAAGAAAAGATGGTTACCGCGCCGATCCTAGTCTTTCTATACTGGACAAAACTGTTTCATGTTCATGTGGACACATCATGCATTGCCCTAGGCATTGTGCTAGCTTAGCCAGGAGAAGGGGGTATTGACCACCCCATCACATTTTCTAGTAGGAAGCTATCGGCAGCAGAGAAGAACTATACCACTACTGAGCGGGAAGGACTTGCGATGGTATATGCCCTTCAGAAGTTCAAACATTATCTACTTGGTGCGCACTTCCTCATGTTCACTGATCATTCTGCATTGAAATATCTGGTCAATAAGCCAGTGTTAGGGGGCACATATGCAGATGGATGTTGCTATTCCAGGAGTACGACTTCGAGATCGTTATTAAACCCGACAGGCTAAATTTGGGACCTGACCACCTGTCTAGAATAGAGTCAGGAGAGGAGCCAATGAACATTGAAGACAGTCTGCCTAATGCACAGCTATTTGCTATACAGGTTGCAGATGATTATTATAAGGATATCATTGATTTTCTGACAATGGGGTTGACACAGCAAGAATTTTCTGTTTAGCAGAAGAAACAGTTAGTAGTTCGCGCCGTAGATTTCACTATCATTGTAGGTCAGTTATACAAACTCGGACCAGATGATGTCCTCCGCAGATGTGTACTCGACCACGAGAAACCATATATACTAGCAGATGTGCATTCCAGGATCGTGGGAGGTCATTACGCAGGAAAGGCTACTGCGCAGAAGATATTGTGCGCAGGGCTATGGTGGCCTACCATCGACAAAGATTCTAAGGAATACTGCAGGAACTGCGATGTCTGTCAGAGGACAAGGAAGCCTTCGTGGAGAGACAAAATGCCATTAAATCTGCAGTTGACCTTACAGGCCTTTGAGAAATGGGCAATTGATTTTGTGGGACCTATAAACCCACCGGGAAAGAGAACTAGTGTGAGGTATATCATTACTGCAACGGATTACCTCACCAGATGGACAGAAGCTAAACCAGTAAAGGACTGCAGCGTAGCTACTGCCGCATAGTTCATTTTTGAGGAAATTTTGTCACAATTCGGCTGTCCAAAATTTTTGATGAGTGATCAGGGCACTCACTTTCTGAATAAGACCATAGAAGGCCTGACAGAGGAGTTCCACATTCGGCATCACTGCAGTACGCCATATCATCCGCAGGCAAATGGAACTGTTGAAGCCTTCAACAAGATACTAGAAAATGCGTTGACGAAGTGTGCAATGTAAACAAGGATGACTGGGACCTGCGCATCTCGTCTGTGCTTTGGGCATACAGGAAAACCTGTAAGAAATTGACGTGATAGACACCATTTCGGTTGGCTTATGGGAAGGAGGCCATAATGCCAATGGAGTACATTGTCCCCAGTCTGAGGATTGTTGCGTTCACCGGAATGGCAGACCGCGAAGTATTAGATGAAAGACTACTACAATTAGTCAGCTTGGAAGAGGATCACTTCATTGCAGGCTTTCAACAGCAAGTCCAGAAGGATCGTGAAAAGGCATGGCATGATCGCCATATCGGGAACAAATGCTTTCAGGTAGGTGACTTAGTCCTCCTGTATGACAGCAAGTTCATGAAATTTCCTGGCAAGTTTAAAATACATTGGCTTGGTCCATATACTGTTATGCATGTCACTGACAATGGTGCAGTTCAGTTAGCCACTTTAGCTTGTGATACCTTACCCACTATGATAAATGGAAGCAGACTTAAGTTGTACCGCGATAGTCCTGCTTCACAGCATGCAGAAAGATAAACATGGGGAGAAATTTCTAAGTGCCAAGTACAGTTGAAATTGGGCACTAGAAATGTATAGAGTCTGTACATGTATCATAAAGGGAGAATGTATGAGCGGCGCAGCACTGCCGAAGCTGCGCAGGATCCAGAAGCAGAACAGTGGAAAAATAGCTGCGCAGTTCAAAGATCAGTACCGCAAAGAAACTGCGAAGGAGTTGAAATGTTTCGCTGCACAGTTCGACGCAACATTCAAAGAAAAATAGTCGTTGCATGCCTTTTGAGAAAATAGCCGTTAGATGACTGTTGCAGCAACCGCTTGAGCATTTAAAGGGAAGATAGACGTTCTGGACAGACTGACGGATGAAAAGATTGAAAGATTCGAAGGATTTGGCCGCCAGAGGCCGCATTTAATGCTTATCTAGCCGTTGAAGGGCGCAGAAGGGGGTCTGCTGTGCCTATAAATAACACCATTTGAAGACTTGCGGGCGTTACCGAGCACTTAGAATTTTATCTGTAATTAACCTCTCCAAGCTAGTAGCCATCTGTATTCTCTCTGCCATAGCCGCTATCTCATTAAGTGAATGTCCGAACCCTTCTACACAGAGCAAGAGCTTACTATTGAAGAAGCACTGAGGATATTTCAGCACAGAGGGATTCAATAGTTAATGAAAACCCCAGTTAAGAAGGTCGTTGTAGAACAAGGTGAAGGATCCCGCAGATCACCAAGGATTAATCCGACAATGCAGGATAAGGGAAAGGACACAGTAACTGGACTTCGGTCAAAGCAGTCCAAGCCGAGTTCGGCGAGCACAAGGCAACCCATATTCACCAAGGAAATTTCACTCAAGACGACACCAGATTATATCTCGCTGAGGGCGTTGGATGCCCCTGTGTATAAGCTCGTAAAGAATGCCAAGTACGATATCCCTCTGTCGCCAGTGTCTAAGCACGTAAAAATTACGACAAACCTGTTGGGAAAGATCCCAGACTGCAAATGGGAGGACTATGACCTCTTGGGAGTGAAGAAGGACGAGCCGCATGATCCCAAGTACCCAGATTTTCAACCAGATCAATATATGTGTTGGAAAAAGGATGCAAATGGAGAGCTGAATCTAGTGGCCGAAAGCTAGTTAACACCGGTGGTGCAGTCAGGACTGTTAAACCTGTTGCGACTGCCCCATTTTGAAAGGTCGACCAAACTAAATGTCGTGGTTCGCACCTTGATGGCGTGAATCCACAAAGGTTATCTATGGATGGAAAGGCCCATAGACATCAGTATCGACCTAATCCATGTTATTATAGGATTGAGTAAGCGCGGTGAGGATCCGAAGAAGTTCTTCCAAGGGAAGGCCAAAGAAAAAGACGCTGTGGCAAAGATGAAGAAGAGCTATGCGCTGGTGAAGGGAAAACGGGGTTTTCCTACCGAAGAGATTGATGATCGAGCAACAAAGTTCATTACAAAGATGCTCATGGCAAAGGTATTGAGAACAGCAAGACCCACTGAGGTGCCTGTGGGCGCAGTGCTACTTGGTACCGCAGCAGCAGAGGGCACAGAGTTTAACTGGTGCTAATATTTACTGAATGAGTTCATGGAGGAACTCAACAACATTCAATGAAATGGGGGCAACTTCCATTTTACATGGCTGATTTTCCTTATTGCATTCATTGGATGGAAGGAGCCGAAGGACTTTGTCGACGTTAGTGTTGATAGATCTAAACCCAGAGGAATCAGGTTCATGAACCTATGGGAAAATATAAATTCGCAACGCTAGCACGCTACCCAAGAAGTCTTTTATCAATATTACATGCAGTTGTGCGACATGATCACGCGCACACCAAGAATAACGAAGTAGGTAACAAGAAAGTACATAGGCATTGTCAATTTTATGGCTGACATGTGTTGTGTGTTTATCTCTCCAAAGGCAAAGATGAAGAAGCCGCAGTGGTTCCCTGGGCGCTACCACATGACAGAAGCAGATATAGAGCTCATTATGAAATATTGGCCCGCCGACTACTGCGTCGAAGTTCTGGACGTCCCGACAGACTCAGAAGAGGATGAGCCGATTCCTCCACCATGTCCTATTATTGAAGATAAAGAGACATAGAAGGGCAAGAGAAAAGAGCCGGAAAGCCCATCCCAGCCGAAGGCGAGAAAGAAGCAAAAGGTGACGAAAAATCCCGCGGATACAGTTTTAAAAGAAGAAGAATTTGACATGATTGCGGACAAAGTGAATGAGACCCTCGAAGAATTTATGTCAGATAAGGAGAAAAAAGATAAGGCCATCCAGGATGACCTTGCGAGGAACTGGTTCGCAATGCAAGGGCTCATGAAGAAAATGGAGGATGTCCACAAGAGCTTGCCCTTGCCGCGTGACACGGGGGCCGCAGAAGCTTCGCAGTAAGCACCATCTCCCCTCGCTGTCACACTGCCGTCCAAAATGAGACTTGTCCGTCTTGACCCAATCACAGTCACATACCCTACATTGGAGGACATCGACGCGGTTGACCTCGACTTAGCAAAGATTGCGCTACCTGGTCTGCATTATTTGCACACGCAGGTTGGTGAGGAGATGCTTGACAGAGCCGTGCAGTCCATGAGAGCAGAAGCTCAGTTGCAAGCCGTGAACAGGAAGCTCGAGGAGTCGAGCATGCGCGCCTTGCTGATGATGGGAGATGAATAGCAGCGCCGACAAAAGTTGGAGGCTACAATCAATTCTGTTGCGATAGAGATCGAAGGAGTGCAGATCCAAGATAATCCTGAGGATACCGTCCACAGAATAGTGGATAGGGTGCGGACCCTAAAGTCGAAAATGGAGGACAAGGTAGTCCTATATGAGGCAGATATCAATCTGCTCAGGGAAAAACTGAAACCGCAGGATCAGTTAACTGAGAAGCAGCAGAGAGAAGCTGAAGTAAGGATTGCAGCAGAAAGCATCACAACAGAGGCTGCAAAGTGCCAGCAATTACTTGATCAGTCCTCGAAGGCGTTTACAGACCTTGAGGAAAATCCATAGCTGCAGCAGACAAAGATCGCGGTGAAGGAAAAACAGACCGCATTGGAAGCCATGCAAGTAGAGGTGAAGACTCTGCCACCACAAGACAGACTGCAGAAGTTCAGAGAAATATCTACCCTCAAGAAGGAAGTACAGATCTTAAGAGAAAAGGAGACCACGCTGGACAATCAGTCACAGCCACTCCTTGAAGATGCCTCTAACATCTTGTAGCGCATAGAAAATAAATATAATGAGCTGCGAGGGAACCAAGAAGCGGTGGAAGCACAAATTGGCGTGGAGACAACACCTGAAGAGCTTGATATTGTCAAACAAATGGAGAAGGAGGGCAAAGAAACAATGAAGGAGTTGACAGACACTTATACTCAGTTTGCAGCCAAGCTGAACACTCAGATCGGTGAGAAGACTCCGGTACTACACATTGAAAGTGGCTTGGGGACGAGCCACAGGTAAGTGTTAGGGGCATGTTGGGCCTGGCCCAACAGGGCCATTTTGGGTGACATTTTTATGATGAATGGACCTGAGCTGTGCGCAGTTCAGAATATGGAATTTTTCCTAAGTATCGGGAGTGCTGCGAAGATGAACGCAGTACCAAGTTTTGAAGTATGCCGCGAAGATCAGTGCGGCGCAGTTTCAGTGATGCGAAGGTAGTAGGCCACATGGAGCCAGTAAAGTTATGTACTGGACGGAGGATGGCTGGATATAGCAGATAGACTGGCGATGGTCTATTTTTGGTAAGACTGCTGAAAAGATGTCGATTTGCCGGCATAAGCAGATCAGGAAGGCAGCCGACTATACGAGTCCGTTAAGCAGAGGACAGATCGGGAAAGTGACAGTTCGGCGTATAGCAGGGTACACGACCGTTAAGAGGAAAATAGTGGAAGGAAAGCCACTGGGAGCTGATTTAGTTGTACATGGCCGTTAAGGGACGAACGACCTGAAGAGAAAGTGACTGGGAGCTGAGCTAGTCACACGAGTCAGTCAGTGGAAGGGCGGCTTGAAGTGGATGACCTATTGGAGTGCGCGCAACAGGGAGGCTAAAAGCGATGGTCTAAGGCATGGAGGACCGCCATGACAGCAGGATCGCTATCAGAAGCTGGCACGATGGTTCAGAGGGACCATAGTGTTGGAAACCCTAAGGGTTTCGGTCTTCAATGTTGTAAAGACACGACCTTCAGGCATGATCTATTTAAGAAGACCATTTTTGTATAGGAAGGGTTGGATTTCTGTTGGTCGTTGTTGAAATTGCATTGGTGATAATACTGTATTGTAATATCTTTTGAGTCGAGACTAGATTGTAAAGGCTCTGCAGCTGAGTGCGTAGAGACCTATCTGAGCAAGAAGAGAGCCGCAGCTGAGTGCGCGGCTAAGAACTGTGAACCCTTCCTTAAAGAAATATCAAACACAGTTCTTGTGGACGTAGCTTCCTACCCAGGGAAGTGAACCATGTTAAATAGTGTGTCGAATGAGTGAATATTTATGTGTTTGTAGTTATATTTATCTGTTCTGTAGTTGGATGTGGAATGTTTACGTACAGTCTATTATGAGAAGGTTTTTATATGCATTTGCCATCAAGAGAGTATGGAATGATATGTTAAGTCTGCATGAATAGATGTATGGTTAATATTAGCAATGCTTCTAAGAACAGTGAATCTATCACCTGCTTGAGCATAGAGAAATTGTTTACCTATTGAATGGATGCAGTCAACGAATGTATAACTGTTATTTCGCACTTGAGGGTTATACTTAAAATAGTAACACTTAAGGGTATGTTCTGAGCATTAAATAGTCAGCTAGTTAAGTGTATAATTGAGTGGGTAGTTGACACTTAACCCCCTTTTCCTTAAGTATTTTGCAAACGGTCTAGTGTAGGAATTCAAGTGGCAGTGTCCACAGAACTGCATTGAGCCCCGCAGTAAGGAAGAAGGTAGTGGCACGAACCGCGGTGCTGGCTAGCACCGCGTAGCTTGACCTTTGTAGCGCTCAACTGGTGTGCTGCCGTGAACATCGTCACAGTCATCAACTCATCACTCACTGTGGACATCTGAGTCCGCAGTGCCCCATTAGAAACACCTCGGGTGAGACCTCAGCCTGCTCACAGGCTGTTGCCGAAAGGGCCGGTGCGAAGGGGTTTTGTTGGTTTGAGGCAACCGTGCAGAACCTGGGTCTTCATAAAACCTTTGGTTAGCATTTGATAAGCCAACACAAAGCATGGATGCCAACCAATACATCGCATATCCATGATAGTAGTGACTCATGACTCAATAATGACTGAAGACAAATCATGGCTACTAGACTACAAGCATAGATCCATGATAAGACAATGACACAACCACGACCAATACAAGAGTGGATCTGTGTGACAGTACATCAATGATGTCACCAACATAATGTCCATATGGGAACCTACTAAAAAAATCACCATTGCAACATGAATGTGCTAAATAGAATTCAAAACCATCTAGGGTCTTCTACCCAATCCCAAATAGATACGAATCTAACCATGTGATTACAAGGTGTTGAAGTCGAACATGGTAGAAACCACTTGATTATCGGTGAATAATGTAAACCATTAACAAGTGCGAGGGAAATCACCAATGATGATAATGATCTCCAAGGTATCACTAGTACATTCCAATGAATGTGAATAGATGTTTTGATGTCGAACACTCATGGAATCATTTGATCAGATTTCAATGCTGAGAATATACTGTCGAATATGAGGAAACCTGCCATTAAGGCATGCAAGTACCAAGGTACTAAGGTGGTTCCTAAGTCAAATTACGGGATGATGTGTTGAAGTCGACAGGAATAGACTCATTGAACGAGGGCCATGATGAATCCCACATCATCGACACGAAACCGATAGGATAATGATATGAAATAATGAAGCAGATGAGTATGGACTAACACAAATATGTAAAGGCTGATGATATTGTAGAGGATGACTTAGGTAAACTTCCCTTGAAAATGAATGGCACAACAACAATGACTTGGCAACATTGACTCAACGAGTAGAGACTAAGACATGATGCAACAATGACCGAGGCATACTTTAGATGACTTGAAGGAGCGAGATGACTCACGGAATTGGCATGACTCAGAGACAAGCAGTTTTCCCAACTCTATGACGAGACATAAACAGGTGCCATGTTCAAGGGAGACACCAGCTGCCATAAAGATTTCTAAAAAAAACTTAGCTTACTTCTCCCCAATCCCCATCATGCTTGATAAGTACCACTTTGTTTTTTAACGAGCTTGAGGAGGATAATAGATGCTCGGTATAACTCATCCTTTGGACGAGTCCAATCTCACATGTTTTACGAAACTGAGAAAGGAGGGGTTCAGTTCCAAAAGGGTCCTTCAATGTTTGATTTTACGAGTCCAAGGAAGGAAAACTTGACGAATTTTCATGTTTAGAGAGTCTGAAATAATCTAAAGAAGACTCCAAAAAGGCCTTTTTCATAAATTTAGTCTCATAAGCCCGAAAGAAGGGTAAAACAATGCGAAGGAGAACTTTCTTAGTCGATGGTCGACTAAGCTGTACATTTTTCGTAAAGAGTCTAAGCGGTCCAAAAAGGGAATAAACTACCACCGAATAGACATCCTTTCAAATACTTTTACAAGTGTGAAAGAGACAAGTTCACTTGGCAACCTTTTCATATTTCAATAGTCTAAAAAGAGCCTAAAGAAAACTCTAGGAGTTCCTTTTTCATATAACTAGTCTCACGAGGTAGAAAAAGGGATAAACTATCACTCGAAACATGAGTTTGTCATGGTTGATAACCGAGTAAGACAAAGGTAAAATGTAAATTCGGCACAGTTCCTTTTCCGTAAATAGTCTAGAGAGGCCGGATAAAGAGATAAACCTATACTCGTTAGACATGCCTTTTTACTCAATTTTTAACGAGCACGAAAATGGTATAAAAAACACTCAAAATCTTTTTCATGTTTGGATCTAGAGCACAAAAAAGGAAAAAGTAAGCTCAAACCACTTTTCATGTTTTTAATGAGAGCACAAAAAAATGGCTGGAAGAAAGGTTGGAAGAATGCTCATGGTATCTGTTTTATTTTTTAACAAGCTTGCAACATAAAATGAACTATGCTCGGGGTGATGGTTTCATTTTTTAGCGAGCTTGAAGTTAAAACTAAACTATGCTCGAGATGAGGCCCATTGATGGGTTATTTCCCAACATCATGTGCAGAGGTTGGAAATTTCCCCCCTAGCATTATCAGCGAAAGCTAGTGTCTTAAACTCCAGTATGATGTGCAGAGGCTGAGACAGCCCCCCCAAGCTTCATTTCGTCTGCCTACTCTTCTTCTTCTCCTAATTAAATTCATGGCTACTAATAGGAAAAGTTTCACCAGAGGGATTGGAAGAATGAGGATCAAGTAACACAGGTAGATGAAATGAAGGTTCAAGTCCTAAATATGGTGGGAGACTCGACTCAATGGGAGAGGAATATTTTTCATTTTTTAATGAGCTTGACACGGAAAGGGATCTATGCTCGTAATAGGTTTCAATTTTACACAAGATTGAAAGTGAAAATAAACTATCCTTGTGATTGGTTCTGACCAACATGATATCCAGAGGTTGGTTGTGTGTGTTAGGATATCTCATCATTCAGTTTTGTACTTTGCATGCATCCCAATCACCAGTTTGATGCCTCCAACACCTTATCCCCGTTTATCCAGCACCCGGGAGCTTCTTTCCATGCAATTATAGCCCTCCTAGTCAGTACAGTGCCCACTTCTCACCTACCACTTGAGAAAGGTGCACTTCTTCACCTACCACTCAGTTCACTTTAGTTAGTTAGTTGTCCTTCCCTGATTTAAGGCTAGATTGACTCCTAACTGATTGTATCACTCCGCTACACCTCCAGTGAGACTAGACTTCCTATTCTGACTCCATTTAGCTCCTCATGTGCCCTCCACTGAGTCTCCTTCATTCAGTTAGTGCCTACATGTGCTAGTTACACCTACCACACTCAGTTAGACTCAGTTTGACACATGGTTGACTGTTACTTGTGCATTGATGACTCCACTGATCTGATGATGAGGACTCCTAGTTGGAGCCAAGTTATTCCATGCAGTATATTCGAATGACCTCCTTGGTCAATTCGAATTGCTCAGTCATTGTTACTGTATTGTATTGTATTATACCATTCTGAGTTCAATAGAGTACTATTGCAAGCCTTTTGCACAGTTTACACATATTTTTTGAGTTTCATCTATTGTAATTGATTTACTTGTTCATTAGATCTGCTATGCTTAATTTCACATGGTATCAGAGCCATGGCAAGGACAATATTTCTTTTCTGCAGGTGTTCTACATGAAGATTGAGTGATTTTTGCTCAAAAATCCAGCATATGTGGCATGCATTCTCTCTTGTGCATTCGCCATTGCTAAAAATTTCTCTCCAATCCACTCTAGAAGTCGTGAGTATTCCACATAATTCCTGGATTTGAATCATTGGATCTTCAAGCTTGCTTGATCTCGTATGTTGGGTGTGATGCAACTCTAAAATGAGTGGATTGTTCGACCTTATTGTTCTTGTTTTATTGTGATTTGTAGGTTTTATAACTCCTCCATTAGCATTCGCTATCATTGAGATGGATTATTCTTCTTCAAAGCTTCTCACTCCTTTCAATTATTTTGAATGGAATAATGACATGGAGATTGTGTTGTGCTCAAAAGGGTACTACAAAGTCACCATGGGGCTCGAAGTTGAGCCCAATACACTCATTGAAAAATCCAAGCACTTCAACAAATTGGATGAAGCATATGGTCTTCTTTGCCTCAATATTTCCAAGGATCTTCATTTCCACCTCAGTGGATTGTCTACTCCAAAAGTAGTATGGGAGAAACTTGAAAATCTCTTTGGCAAGCAAGATGAGATGCAGTCTTTCCAATTGGAAAATGAATTGATTGCTTTGAATCCTGAGAATTTTGAAACCATAAATGATTTTTTCACCAAATTCAAGCACTTGGTATTGAAATTGAAGAAAAGTGGAGTTGTAAAGGAAGATAAACAATTGATTCTTTCTATTCTCACAAAACTTGGAAAAGATTATTCGGTATTTGTCTCTACATTCAATTCCGGGAAGCTCACAATCCCGAATTGGAAAATGCCTACCTTAAGTGCCTTCATTGAATCCGTGATGAAGGAGCATGACAAACTCATTCAAATGGGGACCATATTATCCAAATACCAAGCATTATTTGCTATAGGATCCAAAGCTACGAATGGAAAAGGGAAGCAAAAGAAAGAGAAGCCAAAATTCGAACCTTCCAAGCAAAGAGAGAAAAACAAGCAAGTGGATGAGCCATCCAGTTCAAGAAACAAGCAAAAAGGAAAAGAGGGCAAAGAGAGATCTAAATTTTATTATTGCAGCAAGGGCTATCATCCTAAAAGCTCATGCATGAAGAAAACCAGAGATCAGATGGTCCTTCTATTAGAGAAAAACAACATAACCCTTTCTGACGGTGCAAGGAAGAAGGAGAAAAATGATCATCTCGAGAGAGGTCATGCACTCATGGAAACAGTTTCAACCCCTCCAACTCTACTCATTGATTCTGGAGCTTCGAAACACATGGTTGCAAAAAAATATTCTCTATCATCATTTGATCCCAACAGCACCATCTCCATCCAAATGGGAGATGACTCTCAGACCTCTTCAAAGGGAAAATGTACTATTCATTTAGAGCATGGCAGTTTTCACAATGTGATCTATGTTCCATCCTTAGCTTTGAATCTTCTTTCCATTTTTCAGATGAATCACAGTAGTTCACCAAAGAAAGTTGTATTCTTCCCTAACAAAGTTGAAATTTCTGATATTCAAAGTGGAAAAATTATTGCGATGGGAAAAGAAAATCATGCTTCAAAACCATATGAATTTTTACACTTTCTGCTGCATGACAAGCCCATTGCTCTTCTAAATCATGGAAATGAGGTCATTAGGCTATGGCATGAGAGGTTTGGACACCTAAATTATAACTATTTGCAGCTGCTACATAAAAATTTCATGGTTGATGGTCTTCCGACGATCAAATCCTCAAAGGGAATATGCAAAGGTTGCATCATTAGGAAGCACCCCGAGCACAAATTTGTCCGAGGCAAATCCAGCAGAGCTTCTTGCATTTTAGGGATGATACATTCTAATATCAGTGGTCTGCTACCACATACCTCCATGAATGGCTCAAGGTATGTTTTTACATTCATCGACGACTTCTCCATATTTACATGGGTTTTCTTTCTCAAAAACAAGTCAGAAGTACTAGAAAAATTCAAGTTTTTTTAAGGATTCTGTTAAGACTGCCACCGAGAGGAAGATAAAGGCTCTTAGATATGATAATGGAGGTGAATATATCAAATCAGAGCTGCTGCAACTTTGTGCTGAAAGCGGCATTCAGATCCAACACATGTTAAGTTTTAACCAAATAGACTAGCAAGATCACTGACAGAAACACAATCACAAGATAGACACAGAATATACCCTGGGAAACCCTCATGGGGTAGGAAACCCAGCAAAGCTTTCCTCAATAAGATGATGAACCAAAATACAAGATGTGCTCCCTCCTTCTTTGTCTCCTTAGAAGATCTCCCAGACAAGTGCGCACTCTTCCACAAGTGAGTGAATGATCTAATGAGGAGTTCACCTCTCTTATTTATACTGACTCCCAACTGACTAAAAGACCTTATGGGGCCGAACTCTCCTGGAGAAGACTAATAACCCCAAAAATATAACCACAGGGTCGACCCCCACATGGTGGGTCTAATAACCCCAGTTAATACAAACCCTCGGAGGAATAAACATCTCCGGATACATAATAGGGTTACCTCGGAGGGATGAAACATCTCCGGAATAATAAAGTACAATTATAATATTCTTTGAAGTTACAATATTCAACACTCCCCCTTAACGAGAAGGATATTATAACAACATCTGTAGGAGCAAGGAGTCACTATACATGATACATCTATAAATCATCGGAAGCTTTCTTCAATTTGTCTTCATCAGTAACTCAAACAGTTACTAGTATATCAATATCAACATCAACATCGACATCACGGTCATCGGCATCGTCATCACACGATCAACAACATCGTCATCACATGATCAGCAACATCGTTATCAGAATCGTTATCAGCATCGTCATCATACGATCATCAACATCGTCATCACACAATCATCAGCATCGTCATCATACAATCAACAGCATCGTCATCACACGATCATCAGCATCGTCATCACACGATCATCAGCATCGTCATCACACGATCATCGACATCGTCATCACACGATCATCAGCATCGTCATCACATGATCATCAGCATCGTCATCATACGATCATCAGCATCGTCATCACACAATCATCAGCATCGTCATCATACGATCAACAGCATCGTCATCACACGATCATGTTCCAGGATGATCAATCCTGCTCCCTTTAGGACATAGGTCCATGGATGATACAATCCGATCTTCAGTTCTCGGAGACATCAGTCTATGGATCAATTCTGGGACCTTAGTCCGGGGACGATGCAATCCCCTGCCTGTTCATTCAGGACTTCATTTTCGGAGACCCAGTCTACGGCTCTATTCTGGGACCTCAGTCCGGGGACGATGCAATCCCCTGCCTGTTCATTCAGGACTTCATTATCGGAGACCCAGTCTACGGCTCTATTCTGGGACCTCAGTCCGGGGATGATGCAATCCCCTGCCTGTTCATTCAGGACTTCATTTTCGGAGACCCAGTCTACGGCTCTATTCTGGGACCTCAGTCCGGGGACGATGCAATCCCCTGCCTGTTCATTCAGGACTTCATTATCGGAGACCCAGTCTACGGATCTATTCTGGGACCTCAGTCCGGGGACGATGCAATCCCCTGCCTATTCATTCAGGACTTCATTTTTGGAGACCCAGTCTACGGCTCTATTCTGGGACCTCAGTCTGGGGACGATGCAATCCCCTGCCTGTTCATTCAGGACTTCGTTATCGGAGACCCAGTCTACGGCTCTATTCTGGGACATCAGTCCGGGGACGATACAATCCCCTACCTGTTCATTCAGGACTTCATTATCGGAGACATCATGTCTACGGCTCTATTCTGGGACATCAGTCCGGGGACGATACAATCCCCTACCTGTTAATTCAGGATTTCATTATCGGAGACATCATGTCTACGGCTCTATTCTGGGACATCAGTCCGGGGACGATACAATCCCCTACCTGTTAATTCAGGATTTCATTATCGGAGACATCATGTCTACGGCTCTATTCTGGGACATCAGTCCGGGGACGATACAATCCCCTACCTGTTAATTCAGGATTTCATTATCGAAGACATACATCTACGGCTCTCTTTAGAACAGATGTTCAAGGATGATACAATCCCTCTTCTTTCTCGGAGACCTCTGTCTACGGCTCATTTTAGAACAAGTGTTCAGGGATGATACAATCCCTCTTCTTTCTCGAAGACTTCTATCTACGGCTCATTTTAGAACAAGTGTTCAAGGATGATACAATCCCCACATGTATTCTCATCAATACAAGTACAAGTATCCTCATCTATACAAGTACATTAATCAATACATGTATCATCATCTAGCATCAACAGCATGTATACATCATACATCAAAAGCATGTATCCAACATCAAAAGCATGTATACATCCATCATCAAAAGCATGTATTCTCACTAATACATCTGACATCAAAAGCATGTATACATCCATCATCAAAAGCATGTATTCTTACTAATACATCTGACATCAAAAGCATGTATACATCCATCATCAAAATCATGTATTCTCACTAATACATCTGACATCAAAGGCATGTATACATCTATCATCAAAAGCATGTATTCTCACTAATACATCTATCATCAAAAGCATGTATACATCCATCATCAAAGCATGTATTCTCACTAATACATCTATCATCAAAAGCATGTATTCTCACTAATACATCTATCATCAAAAGCATGTATAAGTAAAACTAAGTATTCTAAATATAGTAGTCCTAAATCTAACTATTTCTAAGTGACTAGGTGAAGTCTCATTATTGATGAGACAAGCTTGTCATCAGGGATCATGCTACTCCCCCTTTCTAGGAGGGTCCTTTTGAACTACACGAAGCTTGTCTCGAAAGTATTCAAATTTCACACGAGACAGTGGTTTGGTCAGGATATCAGCAATTTGATCTTCAGTGCTCACATACTCAAGCTTGATAGCTCCTCTCTGCACCATATCTCGAATATAGAAGTATCGGATCTCTATGTGTTTTGACTTATCATGGAAAACAGGATTTTCTGTCATCTTGATGCAGCTTTGATTATCACACATAATTATAGTGGGATCCATTTCTAAGTCAAACACTCCAGATAGCAGTTTCCAAAGCCATACTGCTTCACAGCTGCCAGAGCAAGCAGCTATATATTCTGCCTCAGCAGAGCTGAGGGCCACACTAGATTGTTTCTTGCTGAACCAAGAGATCATGGCAGATCCAAGGCTATAACATCCACTTGAAGTACTTTTTCTATCTGAGACACTGCCTGCCCAATTAGAGTCTGAGTAACCATGCAGCTTGAGTTCATGACTTCCGTGATAAAGTAGACCAAAATCTAATGTACCTTTTAAGTACCTCATTACATGCTTTGCAGCTATTAGATGAACCTTTCTAGGTTCTACTAGATACCGACTTAGGGTATTTACAGCAAAGCATATATCTGGCCTAGTATTTGTCAAATACATTAGTGACCCAATAATTTGTCTATATAGAGTTAGGTCCACTAAATCTGATGAGTCATTGACTAAAATCTTTAAGTTGGAGTCCATGGGAGTGGCCATGGGTTTGCACTCCAACATGTCAAATCTTTTCAGGATCTCCACAGCATATTTACCTTGATTTAGAAAGATTCCTCTTGGTTCTTGCCAAACCTCTAAGCCTAAGAAGTAGTGCATTAAACCGAGATCTTTCATCTCGAACTCTGAAGAAAGCTTCTTCTTGCTTTCAATAATTTGTTTCTCATTTCCAGTTAGAAATAGATCATCTACATATAACAATAGTATAACTGGTTCATCATCCATCACTTTGAGATAAAGGTTTGGGTCAGCCTTACTTTTGGTAAAGCCCATGCTAGTTAGGAAATTGTCAATCCTTCCGTACCAAGCCCTGGGAGCTTGTTTTAACCCATATAATGCCTTTTTCAGTTTGCATACATGAGTCTTTCCGTCATTAACCTCAAACCCTTGTGGTTTCTCTATGTATACTTCTTCTTCAATTACACCATTCAGAAAAGCTGTCTTAACATCCATTTGGTGTAATTTCCACTTCATCATGGATGCAAGAGCCATGATAGTTCTAATTGAAGTGTACCTAGCAACTGGTGCAAATGTTTCTTCATAGTCAATTCCCTCCTTCTGAGAGAATCCTCTGGCTACAAATATTGCTTTGTATTTTTCAATGCTTCCATCCGCAGCATGTTTTATTTTGAAGATCCATTTGGAAGAAACTACACTTTTATCTTTTGGTTTGGGAACTATATCCCAAACATCATTTTTCATTATTGACTGATATTCTTCTGTCATTGCTTCTACCCATTCTTTCTTCTGAGCTGCCTCTTCATAGCTAGTAGGTAGTTGATCCACAAGATCACACATCAAGGCCATATAGTTGGACACTAGTTTTGGTTTCTTCCTTTCTCTAGTGGAGCCTTCAGGAGCACCATATCTTTCAGCTCCTTGAATAATATCTCTAGCCCATGTTGGTCTTCTTTTCCTAGATAATTCTGCAACAGGGGGTTCTTGTGGTTCCAGCATCTCATGTTCCTCTGGTGTATCCTCTTCAGGGATGTGAACAGTCTCTGAGATTCTGGGAGATGAATCTTCTTCATAAAATTCTTCAAGTTGACACTTTCTGGATTTCTTGAGAGTTGCTTCCTCATCAAAGGTTACATCTCTACTTATTTCTATATCATGGAAACCTGGTATGTAGATTCTGAAGGCTTTGGAAGTTTCACAATAACCAACAAACATTCCCTTCTTACCTGAGGGATCCAACTTGGATCTCTTTTCTTTTGGAATGTGGATGTACACAGGACACCCAAATATTTTAAGATGACTTACCTCAGGCTTCTTTCCTGTAAAGACTTCTTCTGGAGTTTTGAAATCAAGAGCACTATGAGATAGTCTATTTTGTACATATACTGCTGTCTTGGCTGCTTCAGCCCATAGATACATGGGAAGGTCTTGATCATGTATCATAGTCTTTACAGCCTCCATGATAGTTCTATTTTTCCTCTCAGCTACCCCATTTTGTTGGGGATTGTAGGGAGCGGTTAGTTCCCTCTTAATTCCAGCTTCTTTACAAAAATCTTCAAATTCCTTTGAAGTATATTCTCCGCCATTATCTATTCTGAGAATCTTGATTTTCTTGTCTGAGAGGTTTTCTATTAGAGCCTTGAACTCTTTGAATTTTCCAAAGACTTCATTCTTACCCTTTAGGAAGTATATCCAAGTTTTCCTTGAATAGTCATCAATGAATGAGAGATAGTATTCAAACCCACTTAGAGATGTGGTAGGCATAGGTCCACATACATCTGAGTGTATTAGTTCCAGAGAGTTCTTAGTCTTTGTTTCACTTTTCGGAAAGGGATTCTTGATATTCTTCCCTTTCTTACATCCTTTACATGAGCCATCATGATCAGCCTTCAAATCTGGCAAACCTATAACCATCTTACTTACATAGGGTAAGGCTTTATAGTTGATGTGAGCTAGTCTTCTATGCCATAGCTCACTGGGACTGGAAACTTCATGAGCAAGGGCAGATTCTGGATGACCCTTGAGTTTATAAAGTCCTCCTTCTTCTTCACCAATGACAATTGCATCTTTGATTGATTTTCCTTTGGACCACATGAGTACTTGTCCATCTACGAAGGCTACTCTAAAACCTTACTTGTCTAGTGCTGAGATAGAGAGTAGATTCTTCTTTAAACCTGGGACATATAAAATTTCTTTCATCTTTAATGGTGTTCCCGAATCAAGCTTGTAGCTTGCTTCACCAATTCCCTTGATGGGATATTGATAATCATCTCCTAAAGATACCTTTTGGGGTGAAGACTTTTCTTCAATCCTGGAGAGAGTTTCCTTATGACCTGTCATGTGCTTTGAAGCACCACTGTCAATGAGCCAAGTGCCTTCACCAGGAGACACAGATCCAGAGAGAGCAGAAAATAGTACATATTCTTCTGGATCTTCTTTCTTTACTTTAGATCTTTTCTTTTGAGGCCTTTCCTCCACTTCTTCTTCTTCTTCTTCTTCTTCTTCACTATCATCTTCTACCATATGAGCATGATGTCTTTTGTGAACAAACCTTTTCTTCTTCTCTGGTAGGGTACAGTCTCTAGCATAGTGTCCTAGATTAAGACAATTGAAACATTGGACTGTGGAGATGTCTCCTCCTTTCCTTTTGAGTCTATGAGAGGGTTGAGACCTTTTGTAGTTTACTTTCTTGAAGTAGCCTCTCTTTCCTCTTTTGGTGTGGGTGGCCAAAGCTTGGTCATCCTCTTTGAGAAGAGCTTCTCTGTTGGAAACCCTAGCCTCTTCTTGAACACAATCTTCCCATACTACATCAAACTTCATGCTTTCTTTTCTGGCACACATGGTTTGTATGAAATATTCCCAAGATCTAGTGAGACCATTTAGGGCAGTCATCACAAGTTCATCTTCATCAAGAGTGTCACCAATAGCATCTAATTGCTCCTTGATTAGAGAGACCCTTGAGAAATAGTCTTGAATAGATTCTCCTTTGTGCATCTTGGTACTCTTCAACTGAGACCTTAGGTTCATCTTCCTATTGATGTTCTTTCCTTCATACATTCTTCCTAGGGCATCATACATTTCCTTTGGAGTCTTCTTGGAGGCCACTTGGGGAATCAAGTGGTTTTTAATAGAATCAGCTATGATTCTCTTTGCCCTAATTAGATCCTTCCTATGTTTTTCTTTGGCTTCATCTCCTTCTGGTTCTACAACTTCTTCCTTGATATAATGAGCAAGATCATTCTCTTCAAGGATGAGACCAATTCTGTATTTCCAAGCCTGGAAATTTTCTATACCTTCTAGCTTGTCTTCAAGCTTGGTGTTTGGAGCCATTTTCTCTTGGGGGAGTCCAAGAGACAGAGCAGACTTACCTGAAAAGTTATTTTTCACTTTTCCGGAATCTGGAACAGAATTTTATCGCACTTTTGGTAGAATTAGGGTTTGACTTTCCCGAAGTTCTACTCAACCAAAAAGTTCGATCTAGGGCTCAAAAGAATGGTCTTGAGAAGGGCTATCCAGCCATGTAATCAGAAATAAAAAATGCAAACTTTTTTCTGAAACCAAAATCTAACTTATCGCACTTTTGGTAGAATTAGGGTTTGGATTTCTCGGAGTTCTACCCAACCAAAAAGTTCGATCTAGGGCTCAAAAGAAACGTATTGAAAAGGGCTATCCAGCCATGCAACCAAAATTCAATAATATCAACTTTGGGCTGAAACCCTAATTTCACCGGAGAGAGAGAGAGAGGTATTCTTACGTTGTGAAAGATGTCCTATTCAGTCTAGCTCTGATACCATGTTAAGTTTTAACCAAATAGACTAGCAAGATCACTGAAAGAAACACAATCACAAGATAGACACAGAATATACCCTGGGAAACCCTCATGGGGTAGAAAACCCAGCAAAGCTTTCCTTAATAAGATGATCAACCAAAATACAAGATGTGCTCCCTCCTTCTTTGTCTCCTTAGCAGATCTCCCAGACAAGTGCGCACTCTTCCACAAGTGAGTGAATGATCTAATGAGGAGTTCACCTCTCTTATTTATACTGACTCCCAACTGACTAAAAGACCTTATGGGGCCGACCTCTCCTGGAGAAGACTAATAACCCCAAAAATATAACCATAGGGCCGACCCCCACATGGTGGGTCTAATAACCCTAGTTAATACAAACCCTCGGAGGAATAAACATCTCCGGATACATAAGAGGGTTACCTCGGAGGGATGAAACATCTCCGGAATAATAAAGTACAATTATAATATTCTTTGAAGTTACAATATTCAACAACACACAGTTCCCTACACACCACAGATGAACAGTGTAGCGGAAAAGAAGAATAGATCACTGAAAGAGATGGCAACCTGTATGATTGAATCAAAAGGTTTGGATGAAAACCTTTGGGCTGAGGCCATGAATGTTGCTACATACATTCAAAACAGGGTTCCACATTCATCTTTGACTGATATTACACCTTTTGAAGCTTACACAAATCACAAACCTGATGTGTCCAATTTCCGTGTTTTTGGCTCAACCGCTTGGGCTAGAATTCCGACTGAAAAGAGAAAATATTTGGATCCGCAAAGTGTTGAATGCATCCTATTGGTATATGATGAAGAATCAAAGGCCTACAAACTGATGGATATCAGATCCAAAAAAATATTCATTGAGCGAAGTGTCGCATTTGAAGAACTGCTTCAAAATCTAGAACTAGTCGAGGAAGAAATTGTTGATTTACCACCTCCACCAGAAGAAGATTTCAAAGAAGATGATGAAAGTATTGGTTCTGATATTTCTTATATTTTATCAGACTTTGATGAAAATGATATATCAGGTTCATAAGCTGATCCAGTTGTGCCCCAACACTTGCCAAAGTGGGCCTAAAATACACTCAATTCTGCTGGTCAAAACATTGGAAATCCTGCCGATCCAAGGAGGACTCGAGCAAACTTTCAAAGAGAAGGTATGGATATTTCATTCTCTGATCCTTTGTTATCTGAGAAATGTTATTTGATGATAGGTTCAGATCCTAAATCATATTATAATTCCCACCGAGATCCGAGATGGAAAACCGCCATGGATGAAGAGTACATTTCTCTTCAAAAGAATGCTACATGGGAGCTAGTTTCTCTTCCACCTAGGAGGAAATTAGTCCAATGTAAATGGTTCTACCGCACAAAGGTTGCTGCTGATGGCTCAAACTGCAAATAAAAAGCTCGGTTGGTTGCAAAACGTTTCTCCAAGTCCAAGGAGTGGACTACACTGAGACCTTTGCACCGATTGAACCACTTATACTATGAAACGAGAACTATATACTATGAACGAGAACTCTACCCATAAAAACGATGATTTTTGCAAAAAAAACACCAAAAACACCCCCCAAATAGAAAAGTGTTGATACCAGTATACACGTATTTTTTTTTAGGGTAAAAAATAGAGCCATGGCCTAAACATCCCATATTGTTGTTTAACAAAACTTTAAAATCAACCTTAAATTGGAAAAAAAAATTTCTTGAAGAGATAAATTACAACTTTCTGGAAAATTGCATATTAAACAAAAAACAATTTTCTCGAATAATTTCCCCATTATAACCATATAAAAACAAAGAAATTATGATGAGATTCATAATGAGATAATATATTAGACCATACAAGAACAAATGGTTCATATAAATATTCAAAAACTCTTCTAGAGCTTCAATTACAAAAATCATACTAGTAAAAAGCATCTAAACTGCTTCTTCAAATTCATCTATGGATTCTGACACCCCATCATTAAAAACTCCTCTAGAGTTTCAATTACAAAAATCATACTAATAAAAAGCATTTACACTGCTTCTTCAAATTCATCCATGGATTCTGACACCCCATCAGAATCGACATTTTCTATAGATGAAGGACTTGATGAAGATGTAGATGACCCATACTCTTCTCTATTTTCCACGAATATTAGCTTTGTGTTTTAAAAATGAAATTAAAAACAAATTAAACTAACAAATTTAAACTAATGTTATAATTAAAAATTTAAAAAAAATTAAAAACAAACTAAACTAAGATAACATTATAATTAAAAATTTAAAAACATAAGATGGGAGGGAATTTTTTTATTGTTTTTGTATAGTTTAAAAACAATAAACAAATAAAAAAATCAAATTATACAAAATTTTAAAATAAATTAAAAAACAAAATTTAAACTATACAAAAATTTAAAAAAAATAAAAAATTAAACTATACAAAAACAAAAACAAAATTTTCAAAAAATTTAAAAACAAAATTTAAACTATACAAAAATTTAAAACAAAATTTAAACTATACATTAAAAAAAACAAAATTTAAACTATACAAACAAAAATTAAAAAACAAATTTAAACTATACAAAAATATAACCAAAATTTAAAAATTTTTTAAAAAAAATTAAAATCAAAATTTAAACTATACAAAACTTTAAACAAAATTTAAAAAATTAAAAAAATAAAATAAAATAAAAAAACAAACAATGAAATGGCTGGCGGGGGAGGTGGGCGAGGGAGGTGGGAGGTGGGTGGCGGCGAGGGAAGGTGGAGGTGGGCGATGGCGAGGGGAGGAGGGGGAAGGGAGGGCGCGGGGGAGGGGAACGGAGGAGGAGGTGGTGGAGTTGGGCGGGGGGGGGGCAGGGAGGTGGCGCGGGGAAGGGGGGGGGAGGAGGAGGTGGCGGATTTGGGCGGGGGGGGCAGGGAGGTGGAAGGGAGGGCGCGGGGCGGGGCGGGGCGGGGAAGGGAGGTGGCAAGGGGAGGAGGGAGGAGGGGGAAGGGGGAGGGGAGCGGAGTGGCGGGGGGAAGAGGCCGTGAGGAGGGAGGAGGGGGAAGGGGAGGGGAGTGGGGAGGAGGAAGTCGACGGGGTCCGCTCACTTGGGCACCAAAGGGCGGCCCTCACGGCCCCCTCGATGCCACCGCCTGCTTGGGCGCCAAAGGGCGGCCCTCACAGCCCCCTCGACGCCGTCGAGGGGGCTGTGAGGGCCGCCCTTTTGCACCCAAGCGAGTGGACCTCCGCTCGCTTGGGCGCTAAAGGGAGGCCCACACAGCCCCCTCGATGCCGGGCATCGACGGGGGTCGTGAGGGCCTCCCTTTGGCGCCCAAGCGAGTGGACCTCCACTCGCTTGGGCGCCAAAGGGCGGTCCTCACGCCCCCCTCGATGCCGGGCATCGACGGGGGCCGTGAGGGCGCCCTTTGGCGCCCAAGTGGGCGGTGCCCCGTCGGCTTCCTTCTCCTCGCTCCCCTCCACTTCCCCCTCCTCCCCTCGCCACCTCCCTTCCCCCCTCTCGCCCCGTGCCCTCCCTTCCACCTCCCCCCACCACCCAACTCCACCACCTCGTCCTCCCTTCCCCCCCCCCCTCTGCGCCCTCCCTTCCACCTCCTCCTCCATTCCCCCGCCCAGTTCCACCACCTCTGCCTCCTCCCTTCCCCCTCTGCCCCCCGTCCCTCACCGCCGCCCACCTCCCCCCCGTCCATTTCAATGTTTGTCTTTTTTTTTTTTTAATTTTTTTTTAATTTGTTTTTTTTTTGTTTTTAAATTTTGTTTAAATTTTTGTATAGTTTAAAATTTGTTTTTAAATTTTTTGTATAGTTTAAATTTCGTTTCTAATTATTTAAAAAAAAAAATTTAATCTTTGTTTTTATTTTTGTATAGTTTAATTTTTTTTTAAATATTTTGTTTTTAATTTTTCTTAAGATTTTGTATAGTTTGGTTTTTAATTGTTTTTAAAATTTTGTTTTAATTTTTTTTTTAATGTTTTATATTTTAATATTTTTGATTGTTTTTAAATTTGTTTTTCAATGTTATATAGTTTGATTTGTTATTATATATAGTTTTTTTTTTTAATTTTTAATTTTTTATAATGTTAGTTTTAGTCTGTTTTTATTTTTGTTTTTAATTTATTTTAAAATTTTGTATAGTTTTTTTTTTTTTTTTTAATTTTTAATTTTTTATAATGTTATTTTTATTTTGTTTTCAAGTCTTTTTAAATTTTGTGTAATGTTAGTATATGGTTAATTAGTTTTATTTTTTTATTTTTTTTTTAATTTTTAATTATAATGTTAGGTTAGTTTATTGGGTTTTTATTTTTTTTTCAATTTTTAATTATAAGAATATTAGTTTAAATCTATTAGTTTTAATGTTAGTTTAATTTTTTTTTTTTTAAATGTTAGTTTATAATGTTGCTAGGTTAGTTTAAGTTGTTTTTAATTTTTTTTGAATTTTTTATTATAATGTTATTAGGGGTTAGTTTGATTTGTTTTTAATTTTGTAGGGGTAGTGGTAGGTTTAAGTTTTTTTTAAAATAAATGATTATATATTTTAGGGGGTTAGGGGTAAGTCTACATTTTTAAAATAATTTTCAAAACGTAAAAAGCTCTGATTATGAATGTAAGAGCACTTTGGGGATCTTTCAGACATAGAAGACCCAATGGAAGAGGACATTGATGTCCCTGAGGAAAGTCAAGCTGCACGAAATTCCAATGTAGATGATGAATTTGGCCTACATGATATTGTTGATTAGTTTCATGTTTTGAAGAAAATGTTAAGTTTGACAATATTTTGATAAAATATATTAGTAATGTTTTGACTTTCAGACTTAATTTTAGAAATAAAATTTCTATATATAATGTTTGAAATATGTTTTTTACAAATAATTTGTATAGTTTTTCTTGAATTTATGTGAATCAACACTTTTCGAAAAATAATATGAAATAGTATCATTTTTATACAAAACATATCTGAAAATTGATTAAAAATGGTTTTAAATGTCTATATTTTCTGGAATTTTTTACAATTTTGTCAATAAAAGTGTCTTATTTTATAGAAAAAAATTGCAAAATGTATATGTTTTTCATTATAAATTGCTTAAAAATGTATGCTATTTTGCTAAATTTCTAAAAATGCACCTGAAAATAGAAACTAATTTTTTTTTACGATAAAGATAATTCAAAGGTCCCCAAAAATGCCTCGAAATGAAAATGTGTGATACTGGCATCACCCCTTTTTGAAACAGAGCTAAAAATACCTACTAAAATTAGGAGAGAGAAAAATGAGAATTGTGTCGAGTTCTCGTTTCATAGTATAAGTGGTTTGCAAAGATGGATTCGGTCCGTCTTGTTTTAGCTATTGCCAGATCCAAGCATTGGGAAGTGCACCATATGGATGTGAAGAGTGCATTCCTCCATGGAGATATGAAAGAAGAAATATATATGAAGCATCCAAAAGGATATATATCAGATCCAAAGTTAGTATGCAGATTGAGGAAGCCATTGTATGGCTTAAAACAGGCCCCAAGAGCCTGGTATGCTAAGATGGACTCCTTCCTTCTCTCCCAAAACTTCGGAAGGTGCAAATCAGATCCAAATGTGTACCTACAATAAACTGAAGGTATTTTTCTGATTATATTTCTTTATGTTGATGACATTCTGATAACTGGTAGCACTCTCAGTTCAATTGACAGGTTAAAAACTGCTTTAAATCTAGCTTTTGACATGAGCGATTTGGGCTTGCTAAAACAATTTTTGGGGCTTGAGATTGCTCAAAATTTTGATGGGATCACCATATCTCAGCAAAAATACATTCAAGACCTGTTAAACAAGTTCAACATGTCATAATGTAAGGCAGCCCATTTCCCATTCCTCTCAGGAATCAGTCTTGAGGAGGGAGATTCTACACCGCTTGCAGATTCTACATTGTATCGATAGTTGATCGGCTCTCTACTATACTTGACACACTCAAGGCCTAATATATATTATGTCGTGAGTGTTGTATCAAGATATATGCAGCAGCCCCGTGAGCTCCATTGGCGGGAAGCCAAGAGGATCTCACACTATGTGCAAGGTACTCGACACTTTGGCATACACTATGCTGCAGATTGTGAGCTAGATTTGATTGGGTATACAAATTCAGATTGGGCGGGTGATAGAATTGATCGAAATTCCACTTACGGTTATGTTTTCATGATTGGAAATGGGCCTATTTGCTGGTCAAGCAAAAATCAGGTAGCCATTGCATTATCTTCAGCAGAGGCGGAGTATCGAGCAACAATCAATGCTTGCATTCAAGCAGTTTGGTTGCAGGGTATTTTGTCAGAGTTTGATATTGGTAGTACTACTTCAACTGTCATTTTTTGTGACAATCAAAGTGCTATCAAGATATCGACAGATCCAGTTTAGAGACAGAGGATCAAGCACATCGAGAACCACATGCACTACATCCAAGAGATTGTGCATGACAGAACCATTGTTTTGCAATATTTCCCTACCGACAAGCAAATCGCAGACATCTTCACCTGCAAGAGATTCACTGAGAAGAAGTTGTCTTACCTCCGTTCATTGTTGGGGGTGAGTTCCATCATGGTGGAGACAGATTAGATCCTTCTATGTTCAGCTTGAGGGGTGGATTTCTTCCCATTGGGTTTTCCCTCTTTCCTCACTTAGATTTATTTCTAGCATTTTTGGATTATTGTATCGGGGTGACCTTTGGTCTAAGTAACTAGGGCCCTATTTAGTTATTATTTTTTACATCATAGTATAGCTTGAGGGGGGGGTGTTAGGATATCTCATCATTCATTTTTGTACTTTGCATGCATCCCAGTTACCAGTTTGATGCCTCCAGTACCTTATCCCCAGTTTTTCAGCACCCAGGACCTTCTTTCCATGCAGTTATAGCCCTCCTAGTCAGTAAGGCACCCACTTCCCACCTACAACTTGAGAAAGGCACACTTCTTCACCTACCACTCAGTTTACTTCAGTTAGTTAGTTGTCTTTCCTTGATTTAAGGCTAGATTGAATCCTAATTGATTGTATCACTCCATTGGACCTCCAGTGAGACTAGACTGCCTATTCTAACTCCAGTTAGCTCCTCATGCGCCCTCCACTGAGCCTCCTTCATTCAGTTAGTGCCTACATGTACCAGTTAAACCTACCACACTCAGTTAGACTCAGTTTGACACCTGGTTGACCGTTACAGGTGCATTGATGACTCCAATGATCTGATGATGAGGACTCCTAGTTGGAGCCAATCTATTCCATCCAGTATATTCAAATGACCTCCTTGGTTAATTTGAATTGCTTAGTCATTGTTACTGTATTGTATTGTAATCTACCATTCTAAGTTCAATAGAGTACTGTTGCAAGCATTTTGCACAGTTTACACATATTTTCTGAGTTTCATCTATTGTAATTGATTTACTTATTCATTAGATCTGCTATGCTTAATTTCACAGTGTACCCCCATCATAAGAAGCTAGTGGTCGAAACTCCAACATGATGTCCAGAGGCTAGAAAAATTCCCCTCTAAGATTATTCCATGGCGAGAATAAGTTATCGGGTCGCTAATGACTCAACTCCGACATGATGTCCAGATCCGAGAGACACGGATGACGATGGGGGAGGAACCACTAGGATATGCGGAACATTCAGGGAAGTCTGGTGGCCAGCAGTCATACAATGATTAGGTGTAACAAAGGAAAGCCGATCAATGGTCACTATGTTTCCATGATGAGGAAAATACATCACTCAAAAGAGTGTGGACACGATAGCTTTCATGGCATAGACATAATATCGTGCAAGAAGGAGATTAAAATCTAAGAGACCTTAGACTACCATAACATCAATGCAGACATTTTTCCCTCCTAAGGTAATAGGTAACTGAGGGAGGATCCCTAAAGGTCCAATAGATATTCTATTAAAACCCATTATCTGATCAGTGGATGGCACAAGCTGAGGATATCCTATAGCTTGCCAAGCGGTTGAGGATAAAATACTAATAGAAGCTCCTTCATCAACAATAGTGCGAAGTACGTTCCTACCAGTAACTTCTACAGATATTTGGAAAGGAACACTCAAAGGAAGATGAGATTCTGTTAGACTATTCCAATCAAAGGAAATGACCTCAGTACTTGGAGGGGATCCCATGGAAATGGACAGGATTTTCCTTTGTCCAGAACAATATGAACTGACTAAGAAAACATCATTGGTTTTCAGTTCACTCTCAACTGAAAGAGGAGGATGAGACGAAGATTGTGTCATGATGACTACTTCAGTATCAAAATTCTCCAATGAAAGAGCGGGATCAAGTGGAGATGACATCGACTCGACTACTTCAACTTCATTATTCAAAGGAAAAACGAGATGAACTACTTTTTATCCACTCTTTGAGGAAAGAGAAGGATTGACCGAGGATAGAGCAGGATCGACTACTTTGTCGACCAATGAGGGGTCACAAGACAATTTACGATATCCATTTGGAAGGTGATTATAGGGTAAAGTAATGTCGTCCAACAATTGTGAAGCTTCATCCATGCGAGGACAAAGGTAAGTAAGGTGCATATCCTTGCATAACAAACAAGGATTCTTGACTTTAACTTTTCGACCCTTAACCATAAATTCACTGGTTGATGGGGTATCATCAGTATGGATTCCAGAGGCTGATGATATAGGTTGTTTGGAAGATTTATACCACTCTTCTAATACTTTGGAAAGACCAGCACAATCCTTAAGAAGGTGATCCCCCCTCCAAATCCTGCAAGGGAACTTGGGTTTTCGAGGTGTTGGACTAGAAAGAGCATCATTAGGGGTAACCGGTTGATGTTGGGTCTCTTTCTTAGTCTTATTCTTCTTAACCTTCCTTTTCTTCTTCTTCTTATCCTCCTAATTACTAGCACCACTGCTTTTATTAGGAGAGGAAGAAGAAACAAAATACGATACATCCGACGAAGAAGACAAAGGATCAATTTGGGATTGATGGTCTCGTGATGGAGGGTTAACATTTGAAGCATTAGGTGCAT
The DNA here is from genome assembly GCA_027924585.1 of Larix kaempferi. Lineage (NCBI taxonomy): Eukaryota > Viridiplantae > Streptophyta > Pinopsida > Pinales > Pinaceae > Larix > Larix kaempferi. Next base: position 1,372,497 of record BSBM01000131.1, read on the forward strand.
TCAGGATCACCGGATTGGAGAATAACCATTCTTGTAACCCTATAAACAATCCAGGAAGATTCAAAGTAGCGATAAAGGGAGGAACAATATCTCCAAGTGGAGGAAAGTAAAAGGTACCCCTTGAAAATGGATCTATTTATTGGTAGTCCCATAAGGAGATTGGGTGCGAGGAGATGGATCCGCCATGTAACAAGACTAATTGATGTGGAAAAAGTCTCGTGAAAAAAGAGCTAAAAAACCCTCATGAAACCAAGCGTGCAAAAGGGGAGCTAGAAGAAAAGAGAGGCATAAAGGCCAAAAAGCAAGCTCAAAAAAATTTACTGGGACCGATGCCACAGCAAGCGAGCTATAACAAAGAGGCCAGAAAGCCAACAAGGAGCACTAAAAATAAAAATACCCTCTACAAGGTATAAGAGAAATCAATTATCCTATCTAAGATTCAGAGACCTCAATAGATCGTATCCTCAGCAAGGTGATGAAATCCAAGTCGGACAATACGAAATGAGAGACCAATAAAAATGAAGAGATATCGCTCTACTGAAATGGATCCCAAGTAAAAGAGCCCTAGAAGGATGGTCACTAGGATACCTCGTTCATGACACGTATGGGAAGGTTTACTGGAGCTTCTGCCTTTTGGCCCTTGTACAACCAGTATGGAAGCTGAAAAATACAAGGAAGACAATGGATTGATGTCCTTAGGTGCTAAGTGGAGTGCAATATTCCACAAAGCACATCCGGAACCAATCATTGCTGCTTAACCTTTTCGAATGGGAGTCCCTCCCAATAAATTGGTGTATAACCGTGTCAAAACGTACAAGAGGATTTGAGCACCTGAAAGGAAAATGACTATGTCTCAAAAGTAAAGTGACAGGGGGGAATTATTTGGATTTCTATCCCTGATGACCTACCTAACTACACAATTGTTTTGTATCCTCAAGTTAGGTTAATGTGTGTTTAGTTAGGAGATTGATTTTAAGGACGTGTTGTTTTAATCAAGGGGAGTAGAAGTGCAACCCGGTGGTGTGTAGAATTGACTCAAACCATGCAAATTTGGATGAACTATGCAAGTCCCTTTGTCACATCCCCTCCCATCAATCCGATGCAAGGGAGGAAACATGACTAAGATTCCGGGGCTTATTTGGGAAGCTCATCCCCATACATTACTAACAAATTTTGGATAAATAAAAAACTTATGTGTGCAAATTCATACTTCAAATAAACATAATGGAATGATACACTATCCACATACAATTGCATCATACATTCAACAAATAATCATAACAACCATCAAATTAAACATTACAAAACACAGAATGAATATAATTTATTCCACAAAGAATACTTATCTTCGAAATGAACTGTCCAAGCAACTGTCTATGTGAGAGAAACATTCCACCCAACCATAGGTCTCTATCCATCCTGTATTCTTTCAACTGAGAGACCACCCCCAAACTGGGATGTGTATCCACTAAGGAGGAACTAAATAGGCTCACTCGCAGCCATGGTCTCACACAAACAATCATGATAAGCCAACACACAGTTTATCAAGCATGCAAGAGACAAGGGAGAAGGATGCTAAGCCAGTGAGCTCAACCAAAGAGATACAAGCATCTCCACTAAACTCAAATAGTCATGGTACCCATAATACCTACCACACCCAACACAAGGAAGGTCCCCTTCTCTGCTGCACAATACCTCAGGTGTCCCTTCCCTCCAATGCTCTTCAGGGTGGGCATAGAAAGGTCCAATTGCTAATTTCTTGATATTCTAGCCTTCACTAGGTTTATCAAGCAATCCCAACCTCTGTTCAAACATTCACACTTGGATTTTCTCAATTCGGTGGCCAAATAACTCAATCCCGTAATTGGATTTTCGGACTATCAAATATGGGTTTTCTATGGATTTATGGCAATATAACACTCTCAAATTCGCCACAAGGTTCATGTATATGGATCCCCCATAGGATTTCACTGTCCACACGAAATTCTAGGCGTTTATGGCACTTCAAAACGTGGGTTAATGCAAAGTTGTGATTTTTGGTTTTTTTCACTGTTTGGTTTGTGTGATGGATGAAAACTGAAGCTTGGGTGTTCAACAATGGAATGGGAATGAGGAATAATGAATTCCCATGAGGTAGAGTGACTTGTGGGTCAAGGAAACAAAGCCCATACCTGCCATACTAATTTTTGGGTTGCCCATGCTCCATTGAAGCCATGGACTGATTTCTTCAACAACTTTCTTACACATAATTAAATGTCAGCAAAGAAAGTCAAATGGGTTCACAAGATGACATTTGGCAGCATATGGTTCAACCCCACAATCCCCCTCACCACTCCCTAGCAGATTACGCATAGCACCTTCTCATTAGTTGCTTCCATAACCAATTTTGGTATTTTATTGCAATATTAAATATTTACATCATTTTACAATGTTCCATGGCTTCATAGCACATGGATAGCAAAATATCAAATACTTGTCCATTTTAAATAAAATCTGAGCATACACTAGTGGGGTCTTGGCCTTGAGCTCCATGCTAGGGAAACATACATCGCATGCATACAATATTTACGTTAAAAGCCAATATTTTCTAAGGGTCTAAATGGGGGTATTACATTCCCCTCCCCCTTAAAACAACACTGTCCTCGGTGTTCTCAAAACTGAACAAAAATGGGAATGCCTCTCTCATGGAATCCTCCAGCTCCCATGTAGCCTCATCTGGACTAATGTGCTCCCATTGGACCTTTACCTGCCCGACGGCTCTATTTTGGAGAAATGTGACCTTCTTGTCGAGGATGCGCATAGGTTCTACTTGAAACTCTCCCTCGGGTTCCACCTGTATCACATTCCAATCAATCATATGATTAAGATCATGTACATACTTTTTAAGCAAAGATACCTGGAAAACATTATGAGCTCTTATGTTAGAAGACAATGCAAATCTATATGCAACTAGTCCTATCCTATCTAGGACTTGAAATGGCCCACAATATCTTGGTGCCAGCTTGACACAAATCCCCAACTTGAGAGAACTTTTCCTTGGTTTCACTCTCAAATAAACATGATCCCCAATCTGAAATTCCTTATGCACTCTTTTCAAATCTGCATAACTCTTTTACTTGTCCTGAGCTGCCTTTAAATTCTACCTAATCTTAACAACTTCCTGTTCCATTTTCTTGATCATCTCTGGCCCAAGTAAACTGCACTGTCCCAATTCACTGGAGTCCTGCATATTTTTACATACAATGCCTCAAATGGACTCATACCCAATGATGCATGATGCCCATTATTGTATGAAAATTCTACCAAGTGTAGTTAATATTCCCACTTGGATGGTTTATCCATCACATACATTCTCAACATGTCTTCAAGAACCTGATTCACCCTCTTAGTTTGACCATCTGTTTGAGGATGATATGCTATACTGAAATTTAATCTAGTTCTCAATTCCTGAAACAATCCTTTCCAGAAATTAGAAGTGAACTTTGTATCATGATCAGAAATGATTGCCTTGGGAAATCCTTGCAATCTGAATATCTCTCTCATGAAGATATTTGCAATGTCATTAGCCTTGTGAGTGGACTTGGCTAGGATAAAATGAGCTACCTTTGATTGTTTGTCCACCACTTCCATGATTGAATCATGCTTCTTCACTGTCAAGGGCAGACCTATTATAAAATCCATGGAGATCACTTCCCACTTCCACTCTGGAATGGGTAATGGCTGCAAAAATCCTACTGGATGATGGTGCTCTGCCTTGACTTGTTGGCACTTTTTCCACCTAGCAATGTACTCAATTATGTCTTTATTCATACCATGCCAAAAATACTGCATTCTTATCGCTGTTATAGTTTTATGATATCCTGGGTGTCGGGAATATGGCATTTGATGTATTTCATCCATCACAAGCTTCTTCAAATCTACACTATTTGGAATGTACAGTATGGTACCCTGATAAATGAGAACATTGTCATCACCCAGCTGATATATTGCACATGCTTCATCCGTATCACCCTGCTGCAATTTTTATTTAATTTGAAGATACGTTTCATCACTAGTTTGAGATTCTAGAATCTTTCCTTCAAATCTGATTTGCACATACTTAATGCTGCAACATGAAATGTTCTGCTAAGAGCATCTACAACCTTATTCTCCTTCGCTTTTACATGCTTAATTTCAAAATAAAACTCACAAAAAAATTCCATCCACCTTGATTTCCTATCATTCAAGTTTGGTTGGTCAAACAAATACTTCAAGCTCATGTGGTCTGTCCTAAGCTCGAATCTTCTTCCCAACAATCAATGTCTCCACATTTTGAGGGCATGTATAATGGCTGCTAATTCTAAGTCATGCATAGCACAATTATTTTCATGCCCTTTTAATTTCCTTGACTCATAGCAAATCACAAACCCTTCTTTCATGAGCACTCCACCTAGCCCTTCAATGCAAGCATCTGTGCACACTACAAAATCCTTGCTTGGATTTGCTATCTTCAAAACAGGAGCGCTAGTAAGTAACTCCTTTATCTGTTGAAATCTTTTCTCAAATTTGACATTCTTCCTCTGCAATGAAGTGATTGGATGTGCTATCTTGGAGAATCCTTCGATGAACCTCCGATAGTAACCAACAAGACCCATAAAATATCTAACATCTGAAACATTCTTTGGAGTAGACCAATGCATGATGGCATTAATCTTTTCTGGATCCACTGCAATTCCTTCTTTAGAAATAACATGACCCAAATATTGCACCTTCTTTTGGTAAAATACACACTTGCTTAACTTGGCATATAGCTGGTGTTCTCTTAAGACTTTCAACACCATCCTTAGATGCTCCTCATGCTCTTCTTCATTCCTTAAATAGACAAGAATGTCATCCAAGAACACAATCACAAACTTATCCAAATATTTGTTGAAGACACTATTCATGAGACACATGAGTGTGGTAGGTGCATTGGTAAGACCAAAGGGCACCACAATGAACTCATAATGACCATATTTAGTTCTGAAAGCCGTCTTGTGAATGTCTTCCTCCTTAATCCTCACTTGATGGTAGCCATACCTCAAGTAAATCTTTGAAAACACGTTAGCTTCCTTCATTTGATTAAACAAGTCATCAATTCTTGGAAATGGATACTTGTTCTTGGCTGTCACTTTATTAAGATTCCTGTAATCAATATACAACCTTAAAGTCCCATCCTTCTTCTTAACAAATAGCACATGTGCTTCCCAAGGAGATACACTTGGACTGATATACCTCTTATCCATTAACTCTTGTAGCTGCATCTTTAACTCTACCAATTCCTGCGTGCTCATTCTATAAGGAGCTTTGGAATTTGGTGCTGCCCCTGGGACAAGATCGATGGTAAAATCAATATCTCTCTTTGGTGGCAGTCCTGATACTTCATCCATAAACACATCTTTGAACTCTTGCAACAAGGGGAAGTCTTCTATCCTTGGTCCTTTGTCCTTTGATGAATCTGATATATGAATTGCATATAATTGACAACCTTTCTTATAAAAAATTTTCAACTGTAAGGCTGAAATCTGTCTTACTAAAACTTGCTTGAGAATTCCTCTTACCGATCTTGGTCTTCCCTCTTCATCAATGCATTCAAGTGCTTTCTCATAACAGTCCAACTTGGCTCTATGTCTTTCCAACCAATCCATGCCAATTAATGCATCATAAGATCCTAATGGTAAAACATTTAATTCTGCATGTGTGTGGAGTCCATTCAATTCTATGGGGCACTCCACCACTACTTCACTTACTTTTCTCTTGGTCCATGTGGCTAATTGAACTAGCCAAGAATTATTATGCTTCACTTTGCTAAGAGAACAACCTTCAACCACTTTTGGAGAAACATAACTATGAGTAAATCCTGGATCAATCAAAACAGAAATAGATTGCTTAGCAATCTTACCTTCAACTTCCATCACTGCTGACTAATGGTCTGCTTGATGATTATCCAGTGCTGCATAAACTCGAGGCGTTTCCCTTACCATATCCTCCACTGTAGCTTCTCCCTTTAAGTTGTACAATCTCTGAGGATTCTCCTTCCGATGTGGATAATCCTTAAGCATGTCATTTTCTCCACATCCCCAACATTGAAGTGGTCCTTTTAATGCTTTATATGTTGCCACTACTGGCTTGAATCCACTCCTTGCTTACTGCCCCCGTGGAAAGGTTCTGGGATAATTTTTGAATGGTGTCTTGAAGCCATTTTTCTTTTGATCAAACCTCCCTCTTGGCTTTCCTTTCCATGCTGGGTGAACCTATGATTTTCCTTTATTCTACTCATAGCAATGCATTTCCATCCTAATGGCTTCATCAAGACTTGGTGGATTAACAAACTCAATCCTATCTCTAAAGCTTTGAGGTAGACTCCCAATGAAGCATTGGATCTTTAGCCTCTCATCTTTGATATAGTCCACATACCTCAACAATTCCAAGAATTTATGGACATATTCTTCCATAGTTTTCTGTCCCAACTTGAGTTCATTGAACTCTTTCCTCTTACTTGTTAGTTTTTCAGAATTTTCAATATGATCTAAGATCTTAACTAAGAGAATAACATGTACAACATATTTACAGCATATCAATCATGGACACAATAATGCAAGCACACAAGAGACACGGAGTTTCACCGGGGAAAACCAAGAAGGTGAAAAACCCCGCAATTTCCTCAAAGATAGAAAGAGCAATGATACAACCAAAGTACAAGAGATAGTATTCTCTAGCAGTTGATCCTCGTCCTCACATGTTTGCCACTTTCCGAGTGATGGAAGAGTGAGTAATGAGATGATCAAATAGAGATCTCCCGATCTCTATTTATACTTGTCATGTCCTGCCCAATAAACCAGTGGGGCCAACTTGTATAACTTAGCTTAATAACTCATGGTTACATTAATCCAGGCCGACCCCACGCTTGGTGGTCTAATAACCCATTTACCCACATGAATCATATAGGGCCGACCCCATCAAGTATAAGTTACAACACTTACAATATAAATGATGACACTTCCATATAGAGGAATAATAACATCTCTATAGGAATACAAACACTTTCATATAGAGGAATAATAAAATATCTATAGGAATACAATATACATGGGTAAAATACATTCCGAAGTTACATGTACATCAACATTACTGTCATAATACCTAGCAGAAAGGTATTTTTCCTTGAAATACTTCTTAAATCACTCCCAGTTGATCCTCCTTTCACTGATCACTTTTACTTCCAAAAGGTGATCCGACCAAATTGAAGCTTTTCCATTTAGATTTTAAATGAAAATTCTGGCCTTTTCATTCCCTGAGTAATCCTAAATCCTAAAATATTTCTTCATTCCAAGAAGCCATGCCTCTGCCTCTTTGCCTGTCTTGTCTTCTCCATCAAATGTGGGAGGCCTTGCCTTCCTGAATCCTCCCTGTGGAATTCCTTATAAATTCTTTCTTCCATCAAACCTGCTAGAAGTATGCCTTGGAATTATTTGAGAGCCTCTGGAGTCACATGATCTGCTAGAAGAAGATCTAGAGGAAGGTGTTCTATGCTTTTTGCTCACAGAACTCTTTATTGGGCTTGGAGTCCTCCTCTTAGAACAACCTCTAGTGCGACTCTCTGCATCTCTTCCTTCTTCACCTACATTGCTTGGGTTGGACCCAAGGTTTATCCTCTACTGCATATCAGTGAGCCTCTGCAAAATAGCATCATTGAGTTGCTTTTGTTCCTCCTGAGCCTTCATCAATTTTTCATTGACGCTTACCATGGTATCAACCAAATTCTAAGGAGTTATTTGCTCCCTTCTCCCATTGGATTTAGTCTCAGCATTCCCTTCTTGCGAACTTTATCCGAGCACATATTCATCATGATCATAAGGATCCTGAGCATCATTTATGGTCACCATTTTCCTTTGGAGACCCTTTTCTCTGTATGTTGCTTCTGCTACAACTATTTAAATCTTATGAGCTGCAAGCACTGTGCATTATGAAAATATTTGTTAGACATATTAGGAATGCATATAGAAACATAAAACATCAATATTTTAATAGAATTAAATCATGAAATAATTCTCAAAGATATTATGCCTTCATTTCTTTTACCCATTCATGAAATTCTTGAAATTGCCCATATTGTTAACAATTTGTCAAAACAATCACTGGTACCTTTCTTCTCTAAATATCTATGTTGTATGATAACTTCATTCAAATTCTGGTCATGCACCATTATTACCTGTTGGATAATATTTCCAATTCCTATCCATGTGCTTCTTGCCGACTTCGGGTGTGGAAATCACATTACTTCAAAAATGACGATTTTTACCAAAATTGTGCACTTTTACACTGCTGTATTTTATTCTAAAATGCCAACTTCAACCACTTGTAGAAGAAAATATAGAAAGAATCACGAAAAATTTTCTACTAGGAGAAGTTAGCCCATATAACAAGAAACACTCAGCAACCTTCAGATCCTTTTTCGATGTACCATCCCACTTCTATAAATTTATGGGTTTGACTACTTTTAACTTTCCACTTTTTCCAAAATTTCAAAATTTTGGCCAAAAATGGCTATCTTCCAAACTGAGCATTTCTGGAAAATATCTGTCTAACGCGAATTATCTGTATTAATGAGAATATGAAATGTTGAGTTCAATAAATTTCTTGAATCCTAAATATAGGGTCACTTTCATTCATTGCAAGCTTTTCAAAATCCTCAAAAAGTGGCCCGGAATAGTGCTTTTTGGCCTTCTCGCTCACCCTGAATCCACATCCTTTGGAGTTTGGCTCCAAGATTTAAAACTTAACATTGTTCCTGCTCCCTAGCCACTCCATATTGATTTCATCTCAATCCGACCCGCTGTCAGGCATCAGGAATCCGATTTGTAAAAGCCATTATTTCTCATTTTATGCCAAATTGGAGCATAATGGTCTAGGGACCCTCTCTGATTCTTTCATGGCCTTCATTAATGGCCTCAGGATGCCACATAAATCATCCAATTCTGATTCTGCATGCTCCTACTACCCAAAAATTGAGTTTCGGGCTCTATACTTTTTTTTGTCCTTCCGCAATCCACAATCCGGAAGTTGAAATGTCAATTTTCCAACTCGAGAAAATACCCCTTTTCGCAATCCGCAATCTGCAATCTGTACTGCGGAAATTAGGAATGCGGAAAGCCAAATTTTCAACTTCGTAAAATTTCACTTCTGCAATCCGTATTGCGGAAGTCGGAAATGCGGAAAGCCAAAAACACAACTTCGAAATTTAACGTTTCCGCAATCCGCAATGCGGGTTCAGAAATGCAGAAGTCCAGAGCGTAATTTCAAAAAAATTACGTTTCCTCAATCCGCAATCTGCAGTCCGCAATGCTGGTTCGGAAATGCAGAAGTCCAAAACGTAATTTCAAAAATTTTACGTTTCCGCAATCTGCAATCCACAATGCGGATTCGGAAATACGGAAGTCCAAAATGTAATTTCGAAAATTTTATGTTTCCACAATGTGGGTTCGGAAATGCGGAAGTCCAAAACGTAATTTCGAAAATTTTATGTTTCTGCGACCCGCAATTGCAGAAACACCTCAACTATGACAAAATTTCAGAGCTCATATCTTCCTCGTCCTTTAACCAAATAAGGCGGGTCTGACACCATTGGAAAGATCTTGGAGAGCTCTTTTCAACTGTGTGACCCTATGCCACACCTTAGAACTTTGAACCTGACATTTTTCCAATAACAATGTCGACCCAACTTCTTCAATACCGCATTAATACATTCTGATATGTTCGTGTAACTCACAGTTTGGCCCAAGCAGCCCCAATGCTGTAACATGGGCTTTGATACCACTATGTCACGTCCCCTCCCGTCGATCCGATGCAAGGTGTTGGTGGGAAATACTACCCTATAGTGAGGAAATAGGCACTATCAACTTAAGGGGGTGATAGGTAAACATACTGATTGCATTACAGAAGTGTTTATAAAGTAAATAGATTAGAGACCTTGAGGACATACCCTATGAACGAAGTTTGATCCTAGCTTTTGTCCAACCTTGAGTTCGATTCTCCACTCGATATCTCGTCCAATAAACCTACAACACAAATACCTTTCTCAGCGTATCTTGGCCAGTATAATAATTATGGAATTGAAAAGTAATTCAAACATCAAGCATTAACCAACATTGATCCAAACAAATACATAGTCCATTAAGCATTTGATTTGGGACGAGAAAGATGTTTCAACCTTTTATTGAAAAAAACATATGAATAATACAAAGTATACCTGACTTTGCAGCATGCTCATGTAACCTAATCCTAGGCTCCTGCTCCTCTCTGACTTCAAAGTTTCTCCAGCATAACCACCTTCAATATAAGCTTCTCATACAAGAAGAGTCTCTCTATGGCTCTCATGTCTAACCCCTCTCTTCAATCCTCCTTGTATTTATAGGACAAGGTAGGCAGTTCAGGTCAAGAGGTGGTTGAAGGGGAAGTTGGGAAACCAACTGCAACTAATCCCAATTCGTCAAATTAATATTTTTTTGATCATATTTCAAGATGTGCGTGACTATTTCATAGTGGAGTAGTGCCCAACATGCAACTTCAGTGTTTAATAACCAGCGTTCGCCACTTTTTAATGTTGTGCGCTAGTTTACTGAAGTAGAGTAGCGCATACCAGGAGGTGTGCGCTAATATATAGCTTACAGAGTAGGGCATATGTGTTGGTTTTCTTAAGAAGAGTAGCGCCCATGCCAAAATATGATATTTTTTAGGGTTTTGTTAGCTTGCAGGAAGGTGAATCAGGTCAAAGTCTCATCTGAGGTCATCCTGCTCTTCAATCCAAGTTGTCGTTTTGTGTGATCGACAGCTCAAGGTGATCACGGATGGAGAAGTGCCGATTTGACCTATAACAAATGCCCTCTAATGTGTGAGGTCAGAGGGAAATGATGGCCGAAATACATTATAATCCAAAATCAGAGGAGGAGCAAGAAACCGCAGAACCAAGTCACAAGAACACCTGAAACAAAGATCAAGGTCAGCGAGAAATTACAATCTTGACATCATATAGATGTGCAGTGTGATACAACATGATCTATAATACATAAAGAGGAGATGTATACATAGCATGGCCACTTGAAATACAAGCGTCGATCCATGTCAAACTGAGAGATCATAGCCATAACAACAAACTGGATCTATGTCTCATGGAGAGCGAAATATAAGTGAGGCTCAGTCTTGCGCAACTTGGGTGATAACATAATGAGGTGATGTCATCAACATCCCAAGGTCTTCATCCAAATAAACCCAAGGTACAAACCCTAACCATGTGAATAAATGAGCTGATAGTCGAACATGGGGGGTATTGTTTGATTACTAGTCCTTGATGTATACCGTTAAGAAACGCGAGGGCTTCCACCGATAATGATGATGGGGCCCAAGGTGCCTAGTACGATCCAACAAGTGTGAATAAGTGGACTTGAATTCTAACACTTGAGGATCCTGTTGAATAAGAGACATTGATGTATTCTCATGATTCAACAGCGAGGAAAATTGCCACTGGTGACTACAATCTCCAAGGTACTAACCGAAACTCTAAACTTCAATCCCAGAGCAAAATGAGTTGATGTCGATGGGACACTCAACTGGTATGAGATGATATGGAGTAATATATGTAACAAGACTGACACTAGGATGGCCGACACATGAGGTCAAGGTAAACTGCAGAATGGCCGACACAGGTTATATCCTTGAACAATGAGCACGACACAAAGTGACTTAGGTAGTTTTCAATAAAATGGGAAAAATTATATAAGCCTGTAATGTAGGAGACATTAGCAGACCCTCCATATGGTTGGAAGAATAACCAACCGAGGGAGTAAACAACTCAGAGATCAGGTTCACCCTAAGGTCAAAAACTAAACCCAATCGACATGATAGACTCAAGTAGGGGCTGTGTTCAAGGATAGAACTAACTGAACTGCTTTTGACACTGAAGATATGATACATCTTTCTCATCCCTTATTCTTTTTAGATAAAAGAATACCTTTCTTGTTGTTTTAATGAGTCCAAGAAAGAATGAAAACTGAATAGATCCAACCATGTAAAAAGTTTAACGAGCCCATGGGAGGAAGACTCAGGATCTTCTTCATTGTTTACAGAGTTCAAAGAAGAGATAGAAGATTACTCTATATTATTGATCTTTGGATTTTAATATCGAGCCGAGATCTGTTCCTGCTCACCGGTGTTTTCAATTTTAAGGAGTCTGAAAAACTTAAACAATAACTCCATACACCTACTCGTGGATTTTAATATCGAGCCCAAGTAGGTTAATGCTCACCGGTGTTTTCCTGTTTATAGTGTCTGAAAAGCTTAAACAATCCTATTTATACCTATCCGTGGATTTTATATCGAGCTCGGATTGGTTTGTGCTCGACGGTGTTTTCTTGTTTATAAAGTTGAAAAACTTAAACATTCCTCTATTAACCATCTCGTGGATTTCACATCGAGCCCGAGTAAGTGAATGCTCGCTTGGTGTTTTCATGTTTAGAGAGCCTGAAAACCCTAAAGAAAGGCCCCGAAAGGTCCTTTTTCGTAAAGTTAGTATCCCCCCCCCCCCGAAAAAGTATAAAACAATGGAAGAAGAACTCTTCTAGCGCATACCAAAGTATACCTAGAATGTATCTTTTCCGTAAATAATCCACCAAGGCCCAAAAAAGAGGTAATTCTATACCTGAGTGGATGAGCCTTCTATAACTGCACTGTACTCAGCTACATTGTTCATAGTGGGACCCAAACAAACCCCCCCCCAAAGAAACCAGTTGGCTAGCTGGTGAGTAAATGACCCAAGCTGCCGAAGCCAACTGTTGGGTGTGGCGACTGGCGCCATCAGCAAATCCTAAGAAATGTTCAGTTGACATCTGATACACGAAATGAAGACACACATAAGGTTAACTTAAGTAAACACAAGCAAAAACTAGGTCTACAAAATATACAACTATGTTACAAGAAAAAGCACAACTACCTAAGTGTAGTACTTCTTCAGGTCGAGCCCATTTCTAGGCTCAAGCAGCTTATTACTCTCGTAGTCTACTAGCTTGTAAGCACCCTTCTTCAGTACTTTAGATATTATGTAAGGCCCGAGCCACATGGACTTGAACTTGCCAGGTCCTAGAGGTTCTTTGTCCTGATCCCAAAGTAGAACAAGATCTCCTTCAAGGAACACCCTAGGTCTGACAGACTTGTCATATTGTCTTTTGACTCGTTTCTTATGAACTTCGTTTGCTGTGAGCGTGTCATGGAGCTGCTCATCTAGGTGCTCTAAATGCAACAAACGTTCTTCCAATGTTGAAGTATCCAGTAGTAATTAAACAACCAGTTTTAACGAAGGAATCTCACATTCAATCGGAACGACTACTTCTATCCCATGCACAAGATGGAAGGGAGAGAACCTGGTAGTAGTCTTTACATTCGCTCGGTAATCCCAAAGACCAGGGTATAGCATGATGTGCCAGTTATTTCGACTGGCATTAACAGTTCTTTGCATAATTACCTTTAAAGTTTTGTTAATTGCTTTGAATTGTCCATTCGCCTGTGGATAATATGAAGACGAATGTTCTTGCCGAAAACCTAACATTGTATACAAATCGGTCATCATGCTATTCTAGAAATGACTGCCGTGATCAGTCACAATCTCTTTAGGTATGTCGAACCTTGCAATAATCTGATTAAATACGAAATAAGCAGCAGTTTCTCCATCTGCCTTGACAGTAGGCATTGCCTCTGCCCACTTGGTGAAGTAGTCGATGGCAACGATGATATAATGATGTCCTCCAGCTGAAACTGGATTGCAAGTCATATAATCAACCCCCCATTTTGTGAAGGGACCTGCTGTAATCACAGGATGAAGAGGAGCTGGATGTGCTCTCATTTTCTTGGTGAAAAACTAACACGAACGACAGCGTTTCATAGCTTCCACACAATCTTTAAAGATTGTGGGCCAAAAATACCCAGCACGTAGTATTTTCTGGGCCGTTTCCAACCCAGAAAGATGACCCCCACAGGCTCCACTGTGGGCATCATTCAATACTGATTCCGATTCTTCCAAAGTCAAACAACGTCGTAAGATGGAATCTACCCCATGTCTATACAAAGTATCAGAGATGATGAGATAGTGTTTCACATGACTTTTCAGTTTGCGTCGTTCTTCTCTAGAAAAAGTGGTAGGACACCTCAAAGTCTGGAGATATATTAAGATATCCCTGTACCATGGGTCAGAGGAAGCAATAAGGAATATATGTTCATCTGGGAATGATGATTCTTCCTCGATATGCTCTAAGTCACTCGAAAACTCTGAGATTAACTTAGCGAACACTGGTGTTTTCTTCGACTTGGCTGATTGAAATACCAAATCGAACTCGTGTAAGATTACAATCCATTTATTGTACTTCCCACCAATGATGCGTCGAGTGAGAACGTACTGAAAAGGATTGACTTCTGCTATCATAGTAGTTGTTCGTAAAAGTATGTAATGACGAAACCTCTGTACCGCATAGACTATAGCAAGTGCTAACTTCTCAACATGCGAATATTTAACCTCAAGAGCTATCAATGTGTGAGAAAGATAGTAAACAACATGCTCTTGGAGCATGTCGTCCTCCTGAACTAGTACTATGCCAATTGTATTAAGAGACACCGCTAGATATAAAAGAAAATCTTTTACAAAGTCCGGTGGGCTCAACAAGGGGGCTGAAAGTAGTGCCTTTTTCAGGGCCTCAAATGATGCTTGAGCAGCCTCATCCCAAAAGAAGTAGGTATCTTGTTTAAGCAGTCTCATAAAACCTTTTGTGATCTTAGCATAGTTTATGATAAAGCATCACAAGAAGTTAGACATGCCTTGCAGACTTTGGATTTGTCGTAAGGTGCGAGGAGGAGGCAGATTTACAATCGCCTCAACTTTTAACGGGTCGACCATTATACCACGACTGGATACAATAAAACCCAGTAAACATTCTGATTCGATGCAGAATACGCACTTATTTGGATTCAATCAAATCTTATATTGTCTGCATCTTTCAAACACAAGTCTCAAATGAGCTGGATGATCCCGTCTCTTTCGAGATCGCATCGGGAGGTCATCCAAGTAAGGTTCAACTATGTGTTAGATATTGTGAAAAGCGAAATTCATAGCTTGCTGGAACGTAGCTCCAACATTCTTTAAGAAAAACGGCATCTTCCGATACGCAAAGGTTCCGCATGGGAAAATGAAAGTTGTTTTGTGTTGATCTTCGGGTTTGATTTGGATTTGATTATATCCCGAAAATCCATCCATGAAAGAAAACATTGCGTGTCCCGCACAGGCATCTATGATCTGGTCGATAAATGGTGTGGGAAAGTTATCTATGATCTAGTCGATAAATGGTGTGGGAAAGTTATCTTTCGGACAAGCTTTATTCAAGTCCCGGAAATCGGTACAGACTTATATGGTACCTTGCTTCTTATCAACCGGAACAGGGTTTGAAACCCATTCCGTCATGTCAATCGGGTAGATAAATCCAGCTCTAAGCAAATTTTCAACCTCTGCCTTAATGGCAGCTGCTTTTTGAGGATTCACAGGATGGAGCTTCTATCTCACAGGTTTTGCATTAGGGTATGTAGTGAGGACATGCTCAACTATGGCTGGATCGATACCTGGCATCTCCTCATAAGACCAGGAAAACATGTCGTGGAATTCTTTAAAAAGATTGGTATACAGAGCGATCTCTTCTGGAGAACAGTCTGCACCAATAAAAATGTTTTCCACGACCCCAGGTTTGGTGGAAATGTTAATCGGGATTGTTCTCGATATATTAGCCATATTCCCTTCAGCATAAACAGGTCTTGAAGTAGAAGGAAAAGATGACAAATCAACAAATCCACCGGGTCTCATAGAGAATTCTCCTCTCTTTATCCTAGCTAAGTTTGGAAGCAGGTAAGACCTGTGATGCATATGTTCCCATGGCTAGTCCAGGCCCATCATGGCTTCCAAAATGGCTTCATCAGACGGTAAGACCGTGTCTAAACAGTCGAAAGAGTGGGTAGAATTCAATGACCATGCAGGAGCATAGTCCATATCCAACTCAGCAAAGACTGGCGGAGTCACGATATGTTCCATTGCAGCATGTTGTGCTTCCATGTACGCTATCTCTGCAATGGTTAAAGGCACTGAAGGTTCTGATACAGTAGGCAGGATCCACGGATCAGTCCTAAGACCAACCGTGAAAGTTTTAGTAGAAGTGCCTACATCAGAACGCATGAAAAGAATCAGAGAGGGAAGGTCAAAAGTGCCTATTAATGACCCGTAAATCCCTGCTCCTAAACTCTCACTTACTGGGGCAGATTGATCAACTAAAGGAATAGTGGTATCTGATGAAGTCTGGTTGTTTTGCCGAGAGAACGAAAGTTGATCGATCATGACGATCTTGCCTTCGTGGGGGAACATAACAACTTGAAAAACTGCTGATGCAATGGATCGCATGTCATATGTCCAGCTCCTGCCTAATAACATATTGTAATCAAGCGGAGCGTCTAGAACTTCAATCTCTATAGCAACTGTCTTACCGGTAAGTGTAATTTCAAACGATGGTAGAACTCCATGTGGATGGAAAGTCCTGCCATCGAAGGCAGTAAGCAGCGTGTTAGAGGGGGCTAGCTCGGGAGAACCCAAAGCTTTCCAGCAAGAAATGGACATCACACACGTCGACGCACCCTCGTCTACGACAACCCATCTAATGGTCATAGGACCATGAACCACTTCTATATGTAAGGAAACGTGGTACGGCAACCGATATTTGATATCAGACATATCAAAGCGCGTAGTCATGTTGGATGATTCCATACTTCCAATCACTACCAGAAGTGCATTTCATTGTAATGGACAACTTTGCAAAACTTCTAAGGTGGACATAGCACAAGGGGTATGGGCTAGATCTTCAACCACATTGTAGTTGGCAGTAGCCCATGCGTTTGGATTGTGCGATGCTCATTTCAAGACACCTTTCGGGATCTTGGACTGTGGGTCCACAGGTATGTGGAGAGGAATGGAAGATTATGGAATCTCTTTATCTTTGTTCTATGCATCCGGGGTATAATTTCTTGCTCGCATTTGCAAAAGTGCATCCACGCTAACCATATTAATGAAAGTTTGATCAATTGAAGCATGAGTAGTGCCCCTAGCTTTGGAGGTGCCAGAAGCTAAACCGTGCCCCTTAGGAAATGGATCTTTAAGTATGGCAGGTTTTTTTTCTTGAAGCAGCTTCTGGGCTTCTTCGAGTAGAGGGCATTGATGAGTGAGGTGATCCTGCTTGCAAAGCTTACAAGTGAACTTAACCTTCTTCTTTTCTTTGTTACCCTCCTCGAAATTCTCTCTGTTCTTGGGGTTTTGTTGGTTCCCCTCTCCTTTCTTTCCCTTCTTTTTGTTATTGGGCTTCCGAGGGCCCTTTTGATTGTTCTGAACCTGGCTCACAGATTCAGAAGTAGAAGGAGAGGTTGTGACGGAGGTTACTTCTGCAGTCGATTGTTTGATGGATAAGGCATGGACCTGCTTAGTCAATGCTTCGAAAGCTGCAGAATCTACTGAACCCACTATGCCGTCAGCATGTGGTCCAGGTTTAGGTCTGCCAAGATCAGTGTTTGATCATGGTGCGTCTGGTATAATCTCATAAAGCAGCCCAGATTGTGCATAAACAAGGTCTAACTGCTGGGTCCGTAAAATGGCTTCCTCCTCTTAAGACTCTCCAGAAGTAGCTACTTCCTTAGAATTGTAAGGAAGGAGTGATTTCAGGTACCACTCTAAAAGGAATTCTGGAGGTGTATTGGCTTTAATGAGACTCTTCCGTCTTCGCCATTCCTGAATGTGATCAGATAAGTGAATGGCTTTATTTTGTCTAAATGTAGACAAAAGATCTGTCCTGACATCATACCGAACAAGAAGCTGGAAGTGGTTCATATAAACAGTCACAAGATCCCGAAAATTAATAAACGTGGCTGTAGGTAACTCAAAGTACCATTTGGCTGCAACACCGGTTAAGGTTCTTTGGAAAATTCTCAACCTAACGGAATCTTCGTTCAACGAGTTCGAAGAACACCATAAATGGAAAGTGGTGACATGATCATCAGGGTCTTCACCGGTTTTGCCTTCGAATTTTGGAATGTCCGAAGGTAACTTGGTAGGAACTGGTGGCCATGTAGCGTTATGATACACCGAATCATTTGTCAACTTGGAAAGGTTTGGCAAATTCAGAGTTGCCAGAAATGGTAAACGAGGTCTACAAGATGGCATTTGATAAGCTGGGGTCATAGAGGGGGAACCACCCATAGTTTGACCTGTAAACTGCTGGTAGGGGTTGCCCCCAGCCATCTGTTGTTGTGTGAAACTGTTGTTGAAATTCCCCCACCCAAATGAAAGTGGGTTGGTGCTCTGTACGTTTGTCCACTGTGGCTGGGTGTTAGCCCCGCCATATTGTTGATTAAGGAGGTTACCCCCTCCTCTCGAAAACAGAGAAAAAGGGGTGTTTCCTGCAGGTACATTATTTTGATTCATGTTGTAACCTGCAAAGGTATTAAAACTAGGGGTAGTCGAGGTGGACGGCGCAATCATGGTACTCATGACAGGCATAGTTGTAGAAGCATTCAGCCCTACATTGGGTGTGGAAATCCAAGTACTAGGTCTATGATATGGCTATTGAGTTGCAGGAGGTGGAACAAGATTCACTGTACTACTGGGTCCAAAAGTGGGTGTAGAGGCGGATGCCAAATTTGTTGAACCCGGCATGCCTAAGGTACCGGCATTAAAGCTGAAGGATAGAGTCGAAACAGAAGTTGGCTGTGCCGAACTCGGTGTAGCAGTGGGAGGAGGATTTACAGCATTTTTATTCATACCTATTGTGGGAGTCTGTGGAACTCCTTGTTTGCCTCCTGTGTTAGTCATAATATGCCCAGGTGTGAACAAATATGCATTATAATCAGGTTGCTGGAAACCAATGGGTAATAGAAGCGGATTGTTAAGATTAGTCAGAGGAGGATTAAAGGGAGTACTGAATTCACCAGAAGTCAGATCCTCAATCTCAACTGTATTAAAAGCTTGTTGATCTGGAGTCCCAGGTTGTGGTTCCTTAGGGACCTCTATTTCACCAGTAGTTTCAAAAGGACCACTGGAATCTATCCTCTGTCGTCTTGGTGGTGGTAGTGGTTCCACTCTAAGTGGGAGAAGGTTTTGCAACCTTCTAGACCTTCGAAACTGTTGGTCTTCTACAATTATATATAAAAATAAAACTAAGTAAAAACCTAGTGGCCACTAAGACTAAGGGGAAAATAGCACACCACTCAAAATTCCTAAGTATACAAACCATGCAAACAAGATGCCTTCTAGTGAATAGTTTGGGATGATGAGGGCCCAGAATAGATCAACGAAGGATGAAGAATAGTTACTCGGGGTCCACAATACAATGAATAAGGGTGCAAGCGCTGGAATCACCCAACTGCCCTCCCAAAGACCTGCAAGGGATTTCCTCCCACGTCTGTCCTAGCTACAACAGATATACCCTTCACTGTCACCTATGTATGATCCTATGGTCAGATACTAAGGATACCATACATACGAAATATCCTGGGGGGACATTCATCAGCCTAATCAAAATGCGTGGGCAAGGTAACAAATCCCGAAGTCCGGATGGACCCCCATACGCGAATCGACCTTGGTTTATGGTCAAAAGGAATGTGAGGGAGGTATCCTCAACAATTCCGATCTTCCACAGCCTCGTGCTTAGCTCTGGTTTCAGTAGAGTTTCCCAGGAATATTTGATATATATGGGTTTACTTATATGACAGTCGCACTACGATTTTTGAGTAATGAAACAAGCCTCGAGCAGTTTAAGGTGTTTTAAGCTCGAAACTCTAGCCTCGACTTGTTGGTGTTGTGTATCCCTAGAAAGAAAATCGTTTCTAATTGATTTTATTAATATTATTTTTAAGGTTACTTTTTACTCAATGGGGTAGTGCATTGTGTGGTGTGGTTGCAACAGAAAGTAAAGTGCATGAAATGAAACAACTTTCAACAACAAAAAGACTTTTTATTTTTCGTTTTATATTCTTTCCAAAATGAAGAGTAAGCAAATCTAAACAAAGCTTTCTTTTTGTTTTCTTTTCAAATTTTGAGCAAAGTAAACTATGCTACTCTGCAAATATTATAAGCCTCACTACTCTAAGCTACCAAACTTATTTTTCTTTTTCTGTTATATATAAACGAAAAAGAACTTGAAAGCGGAAGCAAGTAAGACCTACAAAAATTGTGCAGGTATGACAAAATGACTCTAAAGTTCACAACAATCGAATCAATGATCCGACAAAGACTTGACCTACAAATTTTTTTCAAAGGAAAAAGCTCTTGAACTTGGAAGCAAAGTGTGAAGAAAACAAGGAGGAAAGATGCTTAAAACTGGAAATCAAACTTAAAAGAATGCTCCAAAGCACCAAACCTTAACAAGAACACTAAGCCAAGTAGTAGGTAGGCAAGCAAACTAAAGACAACCTTACTAACACAATGACTCAAAGGTGAAGCAAACTAAAATACTTCAAACTCACTTGATACTGGAAATGACAGCAAGGTCAAGAAATGTTGGGACTCAAAAAGTTTTGGAAGACACCCCAAAAACTCCAAAAAATGGGTTAAACCCTAAACCAAAGGATGAGACACCCAAAGAGCATACAAGTGTTGCAACGAACAACAAATGCTAAGCACAAAGGTTTGTAGGTCAACAACACACTACTAGGGTAAGGATGAGCAGCTGTGTACACTAAGGAACAATGCACAGTCTCCAAAAAGAGTCACAAATGAACCAAACACTTCAAAAGTAAACAAGTGACCAAAAGATGACCTAAAGGACTCAAAAGAGGCTAACGAGACTCAACGAAGGATTACAGACCTCAAATACCAGTCAAGAAGACCAAAAACAAAGTTAGAAACCCACCCAAATAGGCAGAAAACTCAACCCTATTTCAAACAGAGAGCTACAAGAATGTGCCCTACTGTGCAGTAGGCAAACTAACGCATTTGGGGATGTGTGTGCTACTATGGAAAGACAAACTGGTGCATATGCACTACTATATTTACAGTAGGGTAGCGCACAGGTCTTAAAAAGTCAAAAACTAACTTTGCAGAGGTGTAAAAAGACCGAGTCAAACAAAGGGAACCAGGTAGGGGCAACCTACAGGGCTTCTTAGATGATTAAAGGGGTTAAGAAGTACTGGAAAGACAACAAGAAGGGTTTCCTAGAGCAGAAAAAAAAAAACCTTCCCTAGCAGAGTCGCCAGTCTGTTGGTGGGAAATAATACCCTATAGTGAGGAAATAGACACTATCAACTTAAGGGGGTGACAGGTAAACATATTGATTGCATTACAGAAGCGTTTATAAAGGGAAATATATTAGAGACCTTGAGGACATACCTTATGAACGAAGTTTGATCCTATCTTTTGTCCAACCTTACGTTTGATTCTCCACTCGATCTCCCATCCGATAAACCTGCAACACAAATACCTTTCTCAGCATATCTTGGCCACTATAATAATGATGGAATTGAAAATTAATTCAAACATCAAGCATTAACCAACATTGATCCAAACAAATACATAGTCCATTAAGCATTTGATTTGGGACGAGAAAGATGTTTCAACCTTTTATTGTCAAAAACATATGAATAATACAAAGTATACCTGACTTTGTAGCATGCTCATGTAACCTGATCCTAGGCTCCTGCTCCTCTCTGACTTCAAAGTTTCTCCAGCATAACCACCTTCAATACAAGCTTCTCATACAAGAAGAGTCTCTCTATGGATCTCATGTCTAACCCCTCTCTTCAATCCTCCTTGTATTTATAGGACAAGGTAGGTAGTTTAGGTCAATAGGTGGTTGAAGGGGAAGTTGGGAAAGTTGGG
The DNA here is from genome assembly GCA_027924585.1 of Larix kaempferi. Taxonomy (NCBI): domain Eukaryota; kingdom Viridiplantae; phylum Streptophyta; class Pinopsida; order Pinales; family Pinaceae; genus Larix; species Larix kaempferi. The sequence goes on from BSBM01000131.1 coordinate 1,394,446, forward strand.
AAACCAACTGCAACTAATCCCAATTCGTCAAATTAATATTTTTTTGATCATATTTTAAGTTGTGCGTGACTATTTCACAGTGGAGTAGCGCCCAACATGCAACTTCAGTGTTTAATAACTAGCATTTGCCACTTTTTAATGCTATGCACTAGTTTATTGAAGTAGAGTAGCACATACCAGGAGGTGTGCGCTACTATATAACTTACAGAGTAGGCATATGCGCTGGTTTGCTTAAGAAGAGTAGCGCCCATGCCAAAATATGATATTTTTTAGGGTTTTGTTAGCTTGCTGGAAGGTGAATTAGGTCAAAGTCTCATCTGAGGTCATCCTGCTCTTCAATCCAAGTTGTCCTTTTGTGTGATCGATAGCTCAAGGTGATCAAGGACAGAGAAGTGTAGATTTGACCTATAACACAAGGGAGGAAACATGACTAAGATTCCGGGGCTTATTTGGGAAGCTCATCCCCATACATTACTAACAAATTTTGGATAAATAAAAAACTTATGTGTGCAGATTCATACTTCAAATAAACACAGCGAAATGATACACTATCCACACACAATTGCATCATGCATTCAACATATAATCATAACAACCATCAAATTAAACATTGCAGAACACAGAATGAATATAATTTATTCCACATAGAATACTTATCTTCGAAATGAATTGTCCAAGCATCTGGCTATGTGAGAGCAACGTTCCACTTAACCATAGGTATCTGTCCATCCTGTATTCTTTTAGCTGAGAGACCACCCCTGAGCTGGGATGTGTATCCACTAAGGAGGAACTAAATAGGCTCACTCGCAGCCATGGTCTCACATAAATAATCATGCTAAGTCAACACACAGTTGGGTTTATCAAGCATGAAAGAGAAAAAGGAGGAGGATGCTAAGCCAGTGAGCTCAACCACAGAGCTATAGGCATCTCAACTAAAATCAAACAGTCATGGTACCCACAATACCTACCACACCCAACACAAGGAAGTTCCCCTTCTCTGCTGCACAGTTCCTCAAGCTTCCATTCCATCCAGCGCTCTTCAGGGTGGGCATATAAAGGTCCAGCTGTTAATTTCTTGAAGTCCTCTGTACAAACATTCACACTTGGATTTTCTCAATTCGGTGGCAAAATAACTCAATCCTGTAATTGGATTTTTGGACAATCAAATTTGGGTTTTTCTATGGATTTTTGTCAATCCAACACTCTCAAGTTCGCCCCGAGGTTCATGTCTATGGATCCCCCATCGAATTTCACTGTCCACATGAAATTTTGGGCATTTATGGCACTTAAAAACATCGGTTAATGCAAAGTTGCGATTTCTGTTTTTTTTCACTGTTTGGTCTGCATAATGGATGGAAACTGAAGCTTGGGTGTTCAACAATGGAATGGGAATGAAGAAGAACGAATTACCATGAGGTAGAGTGACTTGTGGGTCAAGGAAACAGAGCCCATTCCTGCCATACGAATTTATGGGCTACCCATGCTCCATTGAAGCCATGGATTGATTTCTTCAACAACTTTCTTACACAGAATTAAATGTTAGCAAAGAATGTCAAATGGGTTCACAAGATGACATTTGGAAGCATATGGTTCAACCCCACAATCCCCCTCACCACTCCCTAGTGGATTACACATGGCCCCTTCTCATTAGTTGCTTCCATAGCCATTTTTGGTATTTTATTGCAATATTGAATATTTACATCATTTACAATGTTCCATGGCTTAATAGCACATGAATAGCAAAATATCAAATACTTGTCCATTTTAAATCAAATACGAGCATACACTAGTAGAGCCTTGGCCTTGAGCTCCACGCCAGGGAAACATACATCTTAGGTATACAATATTTACATTAACAACCAATCTTTCCTAAGGGTCAAAATGGGGGTATTACACCCTTGATTACAATGTGATTATGAGGTGTTGAAGTTGAACATGGTAGAAACCACTTGATTACCAATCAATAATGTAAATCGTTAACAAGTGCAAGGGAAAGCACCAATGATGATAATGATCCCCAAGGTATTACTACTACATTCCAATGAATGTGAATAGATGTTTTGACATTGAACACTCGTGGAATCATTTGATGAGAGGTCAATGATGAGAATCTAATGTTGAATACAAGGAAACCTTCCATAGAGGCATACAGGTACCAATGTACTAAGGTGGTTCCTAAGTCAAATTCCTGGATGATGTGTTGAATTCGACAGGAATATACTTGTTGAAGAAGGGCCATGATGAATCCCACATCATCGACACGAAACCAATAGGAAATGATATGTAATAATGAAGCAAATGAGTATGGACTGACACAAAGATGTAGAGGCTGACAATATTGAAAAGGATGAATCAGGTAAACTTCCCTTGAACATGAATGGCACGACAAAAAATGACTTGGCAACAACAACTCAATGAGTAGAGACCAAGACATGATGCAAAAATGGCTGAGAAATTATTCAAATGACTTGAAGGAGTGGGACAACTCATGGAATTGGCATGACTCAGAGAAAAGCAGATTGCCCAACTATATGACAAGACATAAATAGGTGCCATGCTCAAGGGTGACACAAGCTGCCATAAATATTTGTAAAACAAAATTAGCTTACTTCTCCCCAACCCCCATCATGCTTGATGAGTACCTCTTTGTTTTTTAACGAGCTTGAGGAGGATAACAGATGCTCGGTATATCTCGTCCTTTGGATGAGTTCAATCTCACATGTTTTACTAACCTGAGAAAGGAGGGGTTCGGTTCGAAAAGGTCCTTCGATTTTTGATTTTACAAGTCCAAGGAAGGAAAGCTCGATGATTTTTCATGTTTAGAGAGTCTGAAATAATCTAAAGAAGACTCCAAAAAGGCCTTTTTCTTAAATTTAGTCTCCTAATCCTGAAAGAAGGGTAAAACAATGCGAAGGAGAACTCTCTTAGTTGATGGTTGGCTAAGGTATGCCTTTTTCGTAAAGAGTCTAAGCGGTCCGAAAAAGGGATAAACTACCACCAAATAGACATCCTTTCAAATACTTTACAAGTGTTAAAGAGACAAGTTCACTTGACAAACTTTTCATATTTCGAGAGTTTGAAAAGAGCCTAAAGAAAACTCCAGGAGTTCCTTTTTCGTATAACTAGACTCAGGAGGTCGAAAAAGGGATAAACTATCGCTCGAAAGAAGAATTTTTCATGGTTTATAACCGAGTACGACAAAGGTAAAAAGTAAACTCGGCACAGTTCTTTTTTTGTAAATGGCCTAGCGAGGCCAGATAAAGAGATAAACCTATACTCGTTAGACACACCTTCTTACTCAATTTTTAATGAGCACGAAAATGGTATAAAAAACACTTAGAATCTTTTTCATGTTTGGATACAGAGCACGAAAAAAGAAAAAGTAAGCTCAAACCACTTTTCATGTTTTTAACCAGAGCATGAAAAAGTGAAAAGTAAGCTCGACATCTCTTACCTTTTTTAACGAGCTCGAAGAAAGGTTGGAAGAATGCTCTTGGTATCTACTTCATTTTTTAACGAGCTTGCAACAAAAATTGAACTATGCTCGAGGTGATGGTTTCATTTTTTAGAGAGATTGAAGTTAAACTAAACTATGCTCAAAATAAGGCCCATTGACGGGTTATTTCCCAACATGAAATTTTCGCTCCCCCATAGGCATGCAGGGCATGAAAATTCCAATAAGGTAATTTTTAGAGGTTGTTAAGGTGGGTTTCAACCCCTTGCTTGTGTGATTTGATTCCAAATGCGACTAGGTAAGGGACCAACATTAGAATTAAGGGTCCTAACACCCTTAAGAGGCATAAACATCATGTTTTCCATGGTGGTGAAACATGTAGATTCTCACTTACACATGGTGTGGCAATTTGAGGTATAACACCCATAACTTCAACCTGCAATTTCTTTCACATATGAAATCCATTCGATTCCGTTCAAATTGCATGAGGAAGCTTTTTGTGAGATCTTCGTCGGTTGAATGAATTTGAAGCTAATGGAGGCCTTCTTCATTCTTTGACTTGTGGAGATCCCCCTGGATCAAATATCCCCACTGAATAGTACTTTTTGGACCTCCAAAAAGTCTTGATTCATGATCATAGAAGGATCTTTGTCTTCTCCTCCTTCAAATTCTTGTCCATGGTTGTCCCTTTTCCCACTTGGAATGATTCATTTGCATTTATGGCTAATTTTAGGGTGTCGGGTACAACCGATCATGCACCCCAAAAATTGTAATTACAATGATGAAGGCTACTAAAACCTATTACAATGGTCAACCAGACTTTAGGCATAAACCAAAAATGCCTCTCACTCGTAAAACTATAAGAGTGGCTAATAAATCCGTTTACAATATTTCAATCATCAATTGAAAAGCAATATGCCATAAAAATGTATAAAAGGCAAGGTGCACTTAGTCTTTAAACACTATGGTTTCAAACCTCACTTAAAAAAAGTGCAACATATAACATTTTCATCTCCCTTGTTGACCTTCAAGCCAATTCTTAGCAAATGGAAAATATAGTTTCCAACCCACATTTTCATAGTTTTAATCAGAGCGAAATTAAACACAAAATTTTGCTGAATAAATTTTACCGAAATGGCTTGGTGCCATGTGCTTTGGCCCTCAGTTTTGTGGCTTCCATATACCTACAAAAATATGTGCATGCACTCTGTCATCTCTACTTCACAACAATTCTTCATGGTGGCCTGGATATAGATCAGTCATAGCTTCCTCTTGTCGCGCTTTCTTCTCCATGAGAACCGCATATTTATCCATTTTCCTCTACCCCATTATTTGGAAGTGATTCTCTTGTTGTAGGAGCAATGTAAATAATTATCCATATAACATATGGATCGACCCTCGATCCAATCTCTCGGATCTGTGTAAAAAGACTTTGCCAGATAATGTTCAATCATCTATACACTAGTGGTAGTTTGTTCTTGTGGCGACCTCCACCACCAGAGCGCATCCCTCCTCGATATCTTCCTTCAATACACATCGATCCCTTTAGATTTGCGCCAAATCCTTCCAGTGCCAGATCCTTATTCAACAGCGGCAGAACAATGCTCCATGGACAGATAAAGAGGTTTGTATACTCTTTACAACCACAAGATCAATGATAACAAAGTCGATACCTCAACAATGTTTCTTCTTTTACAAATGGATGACTCTCAATGGCTCTGAGCATCATTTTCAACATTATGATAATGAGGATCCAATTTTACCGACCTCACATTAGGATGAGAGTTAGATGACTTTGGTGATTCACTAAACGGTTTGCAAAAATGTCATTTTAGACGTGCCACACAACGTTCATGGAATATGCCATGCAAAGTCATCTTACTTAGTTGATCAAATGCAATATTCACAGTGACATTTCCTCCACTATGCTATGAAAAACTTCCATGTGTTCTTTGGCACTATAGCTGCAAATCTCCCCTTACAACGTTGTTGAACATAAAATACACTCCAGCAACCAAAACGTCTAGAGATATCAATACCTGGAAGCTATTTCCACCTTCTCCGCGGGTTTCGATCTACAAACCTTACTGATCAACTCCAGAATAACCATCTGTAGCAAATTCCCCCATTTCGGCATGGCATCGAGGTTCTGAATAAGGTAACTGGTCTCATAGTCCTGAGTGCAATTGAACAACATTGAGAGCGCATTTCTTTTGGCAGGTAAATCTTTCTCTGTTTTCGAGGCCTTTTCTAACATCTCTGGTGAGTCAACCAACAACTACTCTCCTTGCGACATCTTGTAGATGGCCATCACTTCCAAAATAACATTATGCCCTTGAAATCGGTTTTGTCAATGGTCTAGAGATACAAGAGGAGCAATTTTCGTATGGTGATGAAGATCTAGGGGAGTCTTCGTGCAAGAGTATATTTATGGCCTTATTTAGAGCCTCGATCTTACGCTCGACATCATTGATCTCATTCTCCGTGATCGGGTTGAAGTGGATCAACAGACGATTCTTCAATGCCGTGAAAGTGAGCCCCTATTGCATGCGACTGTCATCAATCACGATGGCTAGTTAATTTTCGAACTTGGTCCACTGTTTACCATATGTGAATTACATATATTTAGCCTTTATTTATGCCATGCACTGGCATTGTATTTTATCCTCTGCGTCATATATCTCCTTGTATTGAATATGGTTTGGATTATTGAATTCCCTGCAACTAGGTTTTGAACCATACATGGGTGTACCATGGCCCCGATCCATTCGAGGTGTTTCTTCAATACTAACAAAAGATTCACGACAAAATAAAGAGATTGAAAAAAAATTTAAAGATGCAAATATCTCAACCATTCCTTACTGATCCAGTTTAAAAGACTTCCTGTATATTGTGTTTTTCCTCAACGACCAGTTCATGAATATAGTTTGCATGTTCCCCTGCTTCTTTTGCAATCTCATTCTTCATGGAATTTTGCACAGTTTTCCTTTCGGATATATGGCATAACTGGGGATGGAGCTTCCAGCATTTCTCCTCCCAAATCCCACTTAGATTACAATGCGTGCAGAAGTTCCGTAAGTGTGTCTCCCTACTGATTTTTTCCTTCTTCAAACGAAGAGTAGGATTATCTTGTCGAGGCTTGCTGCGAGTTTCCATGAAGCTTCTGCAATAAAAAAATTTCTTCTAACAATTCGACACACTGTGGTTATTTTGTCGACACACTGTGGTTATCTTTGCACAAAAAGTACAAGGAATTGCATTCTTTATGCTATCAAGGAAAATCAAAATAGCTATTTGCATAATTAGAATTATACCTTGAAGATTTTTGTTTTGATGGAGACCCCTTAACCGTATCTCTTTTAGGTGATTCACTTTCATATTTTGAAGCACTACTTGCATACTTTTTTTTTCCTTCCCGAATTTGATACCATTTTGGCTTCAATTCCATATTCAAATCCCAACAGTGTGCTTCATCATGTCCTCGTTTCTGACAATATAAGCAAGTCACCCAATAACTTTCACAGGATGATTCTTCATGATATCCCAATCCTTGGTATCGAGGTCGTTCTTCAACCTCGATGGGTTTTGTAATCCCTTGACCTTGTATGCCCCAAAATTTTCCTTCGTAACCCATTTCCAGCAATAGTTTCGATCCAATCCCTCGAGTATGTTTCTCAAAAGAATCTAAACCAACGTTTTCAAATGAAGAATTTGACCTTGGCTTATTAGTGTTTACCTCATCTCCCCTTGATTGAGGAACAAACATGCACATGTGGTCCTTCTCAATTTTCAAGGTATCTTCATTCTGCTTGCTTTGACTTGTTGCAGATGAGGTCTCCAGAAGATCATCTTCCGAATGTGGACAGAATGAGGAAATTTATTCATTTTTTCTTTAGGAGGGATTTTTGCAGAAGAGCTTTCTCCAACTTGTTCTCCTCTAAGCTCCTGCAACAACTGTTGTAGCCTTTGGTTCTCATCTTCGAAAGCTACTAACAATATTCTGAGCTCAGCATTTTCCACTTGGATATAATGATTAATTTCCTCCAACTCTTGAACCCTTTCATGGTTCAATTGTTTTCCCATAATTTTCAATCTACAAAATTGGTCAGACCAGTTCTGATACCACTTGATCTGGAAATTTAGCTGAGAAATTTCTCTAACATAAATATTCGGCAAACAAAATCCTTACTGGCACTTATTTTCTTGTGAAATCGTGAGCATTTAAATTCTTATGTATCATTAAACATAATTAATTGGCCAAAATCATGCGCATAACTTTAAATGACATCTTTAATTAACAAGTGATAACATAATAAAAAACACGCATACCAAAAGATGACAACCAAATGATAATGGAGTTCGTCAGGACTCCTAACTACATCTCTGGGTTCGTCAAAGATATGAACCATTCTTATTAATCCTCCTTCCCAACATGCATGCATTTTACATTGACAGAATCATGTGGCATTCTCTCCCATCTTGGGAAACCTTCTTCGAAGGATCTCGTGATATTTCATAAGAAAGACCTCCTTACTTAAATTCTCCAATGCAAAGGAAAGATTACAAAGAATGCTCTCTCAAAAAAAGATTTCCTTCCTTCTCCAAATGAGAGGTTCTTATAGATTTTTCATGGATGATTACTCATCACACATTTTAAGGATAAAATCTCTCCCATGATCCCCTAAATTAGGATCAAGAGATACCTTAAGGGATAGGTGGAGAAAAGGTCTCATCTTTCTCCATGAAGATCTCAACACCCCTTAGGATTAGGAAACCAGTTGGTGAGGTGTATTCTTGCAACTTTTTAATTTCCTTTTAACAAATTAAATGAGAATTTATATGAGCATCTTCATCTAATTCCATTTTACATAGTTTTTCATTGAATTTCGAATGAAACACTTTATGAAATTTTTGTTGGACAAACCTCATTTTTTCTCGTAACTTCAACCTGTAATTTCTTTCACATATGAAATCCATTCGACTCCGTTCAAATTGCATCAGGGATATTTATGCGAGTTCTTCATCATATGATTTCCTTTGAATCTAATGGATAACTTTTGCATTCTTTGACTCGTGGAGATCCTCCTGGATTAGAAGAGAAGTTCAATGAAACTCAAAATTTGTCCTAAGCTATCACCGAAATATTGTAGACCATTTGAGATATTAGCCAGGATAGGCCTTGTTGCATATGAGCTTGAATTGTGTGCTTGCATAAAATCACATGTAATGTATTTCATGTGTCATTATTGAAAATTATACACATTATCCTAACCACATTATTGATTGGGTTGTGATTGAAGTGGAACCTAAAGGAGATATTCTGGCGTAGCTAATGCGCATCCTTGACCAAAATAATATGTTTCTCAGGAATAGAGCCATATCGTAAGTAAAGGTCTAATGGATTCATTGTGGCCTTGGAGAAGAAATTTGGGAATTGGAGGATGTGATGTGGGAATCCTACCCACAGTTATTTTAAAATATTTTGTTGAAAATTTTTGTACATCTACATAGTGCTAGTATGCACCAAGGGTAGTGCATAAATTAAAGGGGGGGAATGTAACACTCCATTTTTATCACAATATGTGATCATGTATATAACGAAACCGAGGATATATTCCAGACTTATATGGTCTAGGAAACCATGGAGATTCTAAATATTGCACATACTTGTTAATATAAAAATCCCCAATTCCTAAAAGTAAAGAAGAACAAAGAAGAGATGAGAGGTTATGATTCCACAACTGAGGAAAGTAAAAGGGGATAAGGGGTGATGCACCAATATAATGTCCTTATTCTTAATTAACATATTAACCTAAGTTCATATGTGACTATGTTTAATTAATCATGGATTAATTATCCTAAGTGGGATTAAGAGGGCAAAGTGGTCACTTTTGGGGAAGCCACTTGTCAAGACAATAATATGTGTATATCTTGTTCGAAATAATTCATTACATCATTCAATTAACCTATCATTCATTTAGTTTGAACCCTTTATTATGGGAAAATCTATGGTTATAAAACAAAAGGGAAGACAGTCTGTTGTATAGCTTATCACACAATCCGACCCGACCCTATTAAATGGAAACCTAGCTACCTTGATAAACTGGTGCTTGGGATTGGTGGCTAGAGTTTAGGAAATATGAAATGTAATGTGACATATGTGGAGCCTTATAATGAATAATTTATGATCAACCTATGCTGGAGCGTTAGAAGGAGAAAGGGAAAACCTAAGGGATTATAAAGTAGAGAAGGGGCATACCTTCCCTTCGGATTGTGTAGGTTGATGGGGATTGAATAAGGAATTTGGGTTAGCTACGATAGGGTTACTGTGAATTTTTTATCTTTAATTCGAAGTTGCAATAATACCTGAAATCAAATAACTATAATACACATAAGAAATCACATTTGACACATGAATTTACCCTGGGGAAACCCTTTGTGACTTGAGGGAGAAAACCCCAGCAAAACCTTCCTTGGTATATTGATAAGAAGATGAGAATTTATTTTACATGAAGCACCCCCGATGCAATTAAAGAGAAAGAGAAATATAAAGAACAGAGAATCATATTAATATACTGCACAAAGAGAAGTGCATTTCCTTCAAGAGAGAAGAGAATCCACTTCACATTAAATTCATCAATCCTGTATAACATATTTATACATTATTCTCATCCATCGACTTCTATTTTTATATTTTGAATTCACGATGAACTCGTCCTCCATCTGAATGCATCAATCTTGCAATGCATTAACTCACTGAACTATCTCTTAGGATGAACTCTCCCCTTAACTGAAATCTTTCCCACTTAGTTAGGTGGCTAACTTAAGTGTCACAACTCAGGTGTCGTATTTTAGTTTAACATACGTGTCATCATGCAATAACACTTAGTTAAATATATCTTCTTTGTTATCAATTAGTTAACTCTCTTAACTGATAATTTCTTGTTAACATCACCATAGTGATCAATTCGAGTTCTCCTTTGATTTACTGAAGTCTTCACTGAAGTTTAACAAATCGAATTCTCTCATAATTAATTCTTTATATGAAATTCTAATCCTCTCATATATTAACACATATTGTCTTTATCTTTTGTCTTATCTGCATGGTCCACGTGCCAACTTAATTATCATATCAAATATACTAAGGATATTTTACCAATGATGTGATCATATTGTTCTACTATCATTCCAAGTGGTTATAAGCTAAAGTAATTCACTCTAGAGGTGGGAAAGATATAGAGGAGACTTAATAGTTCAACAATGTTTAGTAGTACATCACACACCATACATGTTTCGACATGAAAATCATCACCTCAACACATAAGGCACCACCTCAACACATGAGGATTTGTCTTGGCATACAAGACCTTAGACTTGACTGGAAAGACTATACAACATCATCACTTTGACATACAAAGCAATTTCCTCAACACATGAAGCTTAACCATTCTTGAGTCCAACTCAAGATTCTTCTCCAAGTTTCATGAGTCCAACTCAAGATCCTATAAGGCACTACCTCGACACATGAGCCTCAATATTGACACACAAGATTGACCTAGAGAATGACTCATGATGTTGTAACTTTAACACTCTGTCTCAGTGAGGGATGCATTCTCTGCCATGCCAAGATTTTCTCCGAAGTACCTATACTTCATCACTGACAGAGTCTTAGTCAACATATCTACTATCTTCTCACCAGTAGGAATGTACTGAAGTCTTATGGAACCTCTCTGGACCATGTGTCTGATGTAGTGATACTTCATTTCAATGTGTTTCGATCTATCATGAAACACATGGTTTTCTGAGAGCTTTATGCAGCTCTGATTGTCATAGCGAATGAAATTAGTCTCAAGATTCTCACCGAACAACCTAGCAAGTAGATTCCTAAGCCATATAGATTATCGACATGCAGCACTAGCTGTAATATACTATGCTTCTATAGTACTTTGGGCTATGGATCCCTGCTTCCTACTGGACCAAGAGATCATAGTTAATCCCAAGATAAAACAAAATCCATATGTAATCTTTCGTGTTGGAATCGATTTAATACTGAGAGGGGGGGTGAATCAGTATTAATGCAGTTATTAGCATATTTTACCTTCTTTATCATATTATCCTTTACTTAATATTTATACTTTATTATGCATCAATAAATAAACATTCACACATTTGTCCACCACATCATCAACACATAACACAAAGAATATTTACATGGAAACCCAAATGGGAGAAAACCACATAATGCTTTTTTATAGTGAGAAAGAATACATTCAAGGAAGCACCAAATTCCTATGTTTACAAGCACCAATTGGAAGGAGGCACAAACCCCCTGTGATTTTTTTAGCACCAACTGGAAGGAGTCAACGACCCCCTGTCGCTTTTTTTTACATGCACCAACCTAAAGGAAGCTGTGACTCCCTGTCTCCTTGTTGTTTTATGGGAACCAACTTGAAGGAAGCTCCAACTCCCTGTATCCTTGCCCCGACCGACTACACTAATGTCCAATATATTTCTATTCCTTTCTGATCTTCAAATCTACACACTTCTTCAAGTCTTCTGATGATGATTTTGTTATGCGCTACCTTCGTATGCAGTCTATACTCTGCCACTGCACTGCATACATCACTTGACTTCTCATTCCTCTCAACTCACACTTATGCTGATGAATTACTTCATGTACTGTGTGCTCTGCCGATTCTACAGTCTACGTTTATGGTTCAATGATCTATGCTTTCAATCGATATTTTGTTGTTCATAAATGAAGCACTAGTAAACCTAAGGGACTGCGAAATTTCTGATGTGTCTGTTCTATTTAAGTGTTGCAGTATCTCAGATAATCTATGATGTCCTGTGCATCAAATAATTTCTCCATTCAATTTAATGCACTTGTCTGATATCATCTGCACCGTGATGCACCTATCAAGTTCTGTTGTTGTTCTATTGTTGTGCATCAGATGAAGTATTCATCTTCACACACTTCCTCTTATGTTCATATGCATCATCTATAAATCAATGCAATATCTGATAAAATTCCATTCTATATCTACACTTCTGTATCTTCAACTTCTGTGACTATCTACATGCTAAGTCTGATATTTTCCTTTGAGATATCCATCACTTGCACATTCTTCAGTATCTCTTTCTTTCAGAGTTTGTGCAACTGCCATAGGTCTACAACATCTTTTTGCGCACCATCAAAACTTCGTTATGTTGCATGTGCGCATTCATCTCTTTGATATATCATTATGTTCTTTCCATGAGTCCCTTGATGCCCCCAAAACAAACTGAAACTTTCACCAAAAAACACTGATGTTCTTGTTATAAAGCTTTCTTCAAATCTTCAACTTGCTTCTCTATTTATACATGTCCTGCACAAATTGCATGTTCGCAAGTTGGTCATGGAATCCCTTCTTCCACAATTCACAGATTGTGCATATGCCACATGTCATCATATGCGTTATTGATGTGTCATCTCTGATGTATCAAGCGCCCTCAAGGTCCACAACTTAGTGGGAATTCACACGTTGGTGGTGTAACATTGTGCTCTTGATGTACCATTTCCTTATGGTATGTGCACAATCTTCCACTTCATCTTGATCTGTCCATGACCTTTATGTACCATCCTTTGTGGGTAATGTTTCCTTGTGATATTAATACTCTTTGAAATATGCGCATTCTCCAGCTTTTTCTTAGTGATATTATGAAATGTGCTTCATCATTTCATTTGGGTGACGTGTCCTTGTTGTATTGATACTTTATGGAATCTCTGCATACTTTGAATTTTACTTGGTTGGAATTTGAATTATGCCTTGTCATCACTTGTGGGACTTTCACACTTCATGTTCGTTGGTTGTGGAATTTTCTCATAAATGATCTTCAATTGTTGTACCATTCTAGGAGTTCGTGCACGTTCCACTTACTGAAAGCATATTCTTATTGGCTTTGCTTCCGTGCTTTTAGGATGGTCTGACCATCTGTTGTTCATTTCTTCCTGTGCACTACCAATCATCAACTAGGAAATGCTTAGAATTTATTTCTTACTTGTCTCATTTGTTCAACCAAATTCTTGGAATTTTGAGAACTTGTACCATTGTCCAACCAACTCCTTCAATTTGATGGCATGAGAGAGTATGCCTTGGTGGACTTGATTTATGTGCAAGAGCCACATGATGTAAGATCCATTACTTATGTTTCTTCTTGAACTGGATCTTCATGAAGTATCTTTTGTATCTGCATGATGTATCATATTGTGTACTTCTTCAAACTTCACCTACAAGATGTATCCTTAATGCACTCTTAGATATACTCCAACATTGCTTTAGTGTTGTATCCTTGATATACATCTTCAGACATAATGCACTCTTAGATATACTCCAAAGTTGCATACATATCTGTCACCTTCACCATTTGTGCATATACCTCAGGTGTTCATGCTTTCTTCATCATGTGAATAGACTAACTCAAAGTGGACAAGTATCTTTCACCTTCGAAATAGGTTCTAAGGCAGGGAGGATGAAGATCCACCATGCAAGGACAAGCTATGCTCTCCAAGGGTGCAAATGAGAAATGACCAAAATATTCCCTCTTTCATCCTCCTTCTCTTATATTAAACTCCAATGGAATCAATAGATCTAATTACCTCCAAGATTCTTCACTCAACTCGAGTTAGTGATATATTCTCATATGAGACACTTTTCCACTTATTCCTTGCATTCTTCTTCCCCCAATTCGAATTGGGAATCTTGGCTGGCCATAACACCCCCTATGCGCCCTCTTGGTGGCTATTTTTATCCCTAATATCTCATATGTGTCATAGGTCTGCAATCAGGTCTGAATTTTTCATATTTGTCATAGATTCCTTCATCATTGTTGTCATAGATTCCATGGAATCTAGCTACGAGTGTCACAACTTCTCTATGATGCCTCTTCCTCTTCCTTGGGAGTTACTCTTCCACTCTGATTCGACCTTCCTACATTCTTGTCATGAATAATGACTCTTCAACTCCCCCAATAATTTTACCTTCCACCTTGGACTTGAATTGGTGAGAGAATGATGCCAAGTGTAGTGGGGAATCTTGCCACATGTTGGTCCCACACCATCTTATCTTCCCTCGTGACCAAATGCCACTTTATTTTTCCTTTATTATTATTTATTTGACCCAATTAATGTGAATTTGTAAGTCTAAAGTCAATTTTGGGTCTTGTAGCTCCCTTATTCCAAGTTTTAATGCTTCCACCTGAACCAAGGGAACTAGTAGGTTGGTGGAATTTTTTCCTCTATGAAATTTATTTGGATGGCGACATTACATGGAGCAACTTAGCATATAAACAACAGTTAAAAAAAGAGAGTTTTGAGCATGATTTGTAGGCAGGTTACTCCACAAAGCCAATTACTTGGGCACCATTGAGTTGGGGAGCACTCTATTACTACTGCTTCAGATAACTTCGACTTGATGATTAAAGATGTAACCAAATCTATTATTTGCATTGTGCTCTCAGGATCTCTTCTCACTAGTTATACACAAACTTTCAATGATTGTGACACATACTGTTGTTTGTTTTCACCATTCTATCCTCCAGATCATGTGACTAAAAAGAAAATGATTTTGGAGAAGTGATAAATGGTTATCATATAGTTCATATTCTAACTCTGTCTATAGGACAACACTAAATATGTATTATGGATGCATTCACTCTGTAGCAACAATGGTCGAAAAAATTCATCTAGGTGATCTCATTCCCATTGATCAAAGTTGAGGAAGAAGTCAAATTCCATGTGTAAAAATCATAGTGGAACAATTTTCCCGTGTGATATTCCTAGAGGTAGTAAAGCAGAAGAGCGATGACCACACCACACATTAAGGGTAAATTTGGCACAAAGGTAGAAATGGATGATAATGTCATTCAAAAAAAGGTTGGTATTCATTTTGTAGATCATGGCACAATTCATGGTGGGTTATTTCCCACGAAGAGATTGTTTACAACATCCACATGGAGTTGCCTTCTATAAATTGATCTGATTGATATATATTTATACCTTTCTAGGTTGTTTCCAATCTAGATCACTTGTTATTCAAATCCTTGGTTTTTCAACACAATTCTAGACACCGCTTAGCTGCATGTAACTATAGAGTTATAGTAGTGGTTCTAATTGGTACTCATACATAATATATATTGGTTTTGGACTTGCTAGATGATAGTATTTGACCTCCATGTTTTTTGGTTTTTGCATCCTCTATTTTGTGTCATTTGTGACTATGGGAAAGTGGTATTATCTCCTGTGAAGGAGGATGGAGCTCTATATACCTAATACAAATGGAGAAGATAAATCAACTTGAGCTAAAGACAACACCACATCAAAAGATATGTTTCTAGGGATGTCCACATAAATATGCATAATTGGCCATCAACAAACTTACATATGAGATATAGTACAAAGTTGTGGCTCTCAAAGAATGTGGGGTTGTATTTGGTATCCCATACTTGTGAGAAACATTAGAACAAGGTTTACTTCGCCCGCCTATTCAAACCTATGATAGAGATGTGTTCCACATCCCTGGTTTGAGATCAGGGACATTGATAAAATGACATCCTCCACCCAAGATCCAACATCCATCTAGCTTCTCCAAGATACACATTGTAAGCAATGAACTTGATTGACATAACCTCCTCCCACAATATATTTTTAAAAGGGAAGAAAGAAGCCTCTAATGTTATTTAAAACAAATTCAAAAGTATCAACCTTAGTAACATACATTTATTCATTTAAGCAAATCCAAGAGTGGCTCATCAAGGACATGGTAGGTAACACAAAGATCACATTAGTTTAAGAATAGGTTCAACACTAAATAATAACTCAGGGGAAATCACCTCCACTAGAAAAAAGCATAAAGTTTTTAGAAAATATTAAAATGTATAAGAGTTAGTGAGTTGTAAAGGAGTGATACTCTCATTTACGTGGTACCTGTACCTTCTCACCTTCAAATGTATGCCCAGGGAGAGGAGTCGTTTTTTTTCATCAGGGAAATGATGGGGGTATTATCAGCACTTTTTAAGAGGTGTTTATGATCGGACCCTTTTATCCTTCCTTTAGGAGTACTATGGATTAGTGGCATTGTTAGCTGCCTCATTTTGGGGCTTGTAGCCCCGAGGTTGGTGTCTGGGGCTCCTAGGGGAAGATCACTGGTTCACATGATGCCCTACTTTTTTTCTACACCTGTGATAGTATTTCAGCTCTGAGGCATTTTCTTCCTCTTTCAGTCACCCTATGCACCCATCCTGGCCCCTTTTCAACAGAGCACCCTCTCTCCTTGGTGCATTTTCAGTGATGATGTCATCCTTGGTCACAAGTCCCACAGGCTTGTAGAGGGGGGATGTTGAGGGTTTTTTAGCATTTTTGGGGTTAGATGGGGCATGATGATCCCCCCCTACACACTCCACCTTTCAGGGTGAATCCTTTTGTTCAGTTTTACCTATTTTTAGTAGTTTTTGGTCACCTAGTGGGAAAATACCCCAAGTAGCCACCTTTTAGCCATCTTTTAGACTATTTTATATTATTTCATGTTATATTTTTACATTGACATTATATTTGTCATGTCATGCTCGTTATTTTGTAAAAGTGAGTTGAGAACACTATAAATAAAACTCATCACTTCATTTGTAAATCATAGCTCATGGTATAAAAACATTATGTTGCTATTTTACCCAAGATAGGCTCTTTGGATGTGATGCACACCTCTTGGATTTTTCTTTACTTTGGATTGTGTATGAAAGTTGGATGCTTTTCTAGGGTTTTGTTCATGCTGATGCTAGGAATGGTTGGAACAACACAAAGCTCAAGTAATTCTTGTTTTAGCCTTGATTGGTGAAGGTAAGTTAGTCTCTTGCTTCTTGATGATTGAATGGTGGCCATTGAGCTACACTTTTTCTGATTTAGGATTTATTTTCTTCCTTCTATATTATTTGCATGGTGGAAAATGCTCCCTAGAGGACGTTTTCCCTAGTTTGGCCTTGGATCTCTAATTTTTCCCTAGATTAGGCTCCTATAACGAACCCTAGAGGTTGTCATAGGAATCCCTAGTTTAGAAATCAAAGAGAAAATTACTCCAAGAGGGAGGACTATCACCTCTCCTCTAGGCCTAGGGTTTAGGGTTTCATCCATTAAAACCCTAGTTATGAACTTCTATCAAATTTACTTTGCATTTGCATGTGTAATTTTTCATTTTCATGGTAGAATTAGGTCTACAATTTTATTTCTGAAACCCTAAAAAAATAAAAAAATAAGTATTTTCAAATTTTTGGTATCTATTGTATTCATGCAGACAGAGGCATTATACACAGAATTAATCAAGACAAAATAATGATTTGAATGCATTCAACCACTTCATTCATTCTTGATGGTATTATTTATACATGAAGAGAGAAGTTGAAGCAGTTACACCCGCTCCAACTTCTCATGCACTATATCTTTAACTAATACATTTATTTAATAATAATTATGACACAGGGAAAGGCCTTACGACCCCCTCAACATCTCTCCCACCAAAAAATCCTTTCTTCGTCCCAAAGAAAACAAAGAAAGATGTAATCTTGGGTTTCTGCTGCTACTGAAGTATTCCTCATTGTGCATCAACCATGCATACCAGTCTGCATAGGTAACTTAGCCGCAACAATCGCCAGCTTGATAGGAAAACACAGGTGTACAAGGCTCTACTATTACTGGTTACTCTTTATCCTCCATCTTCAATCTGGTAGTAGTCCATCGAAGTCTCATCCTCTCACAATGAAGGTTGACTATCCTCTTCTGCAACGAGGTATTTTGGTTTAAAACCTCACCCTGGCTCATCTGGTTGGCATTCATCTCCATTGGCTCAGGCATGCGGGACCTTTTGGCTCGTCGAATTTCAATTCCATTCCTCTGCCTTCTGGATTTCCAAAGTCACAATCTAGGAACATATTTGCAATACGGCACCGGGGGGTTCAATCAATTCAAATGTTTTGATGTCATCATCTAGCGTTAAGCTCTTCTTCTATGCGTTGTAAGGTAGTTTTTGCTTGAATGTGGTCATCGTTGATTTCATCTGTGGTGAGGATTCTTGCAAATTTGTAAATGTTTCATTGCTTGTGGTCGATACCAACTACTAGATATTGGTCTTGGACGAATGACTCGACTCGGCTCGACTGACCACGGTCAAGACTGGCGAATTGTAGTTCGACTGATGAACAACATTTGGACAGGGACCGAATTATTTTACACATATCGACCAATTTGAATTATAATCAACCACTTTAAAGGAGTCATCCTCGACCAGTTTTCAAAGACCTGACTTATTTTACAAAAAATATGGACCAATTTTAAAAATTGACCAAATAAATAGTCGACAAAACCGACCTAAATGCTAAGCATCAACCATAATTTTACATGACCACAATTAGGCCTAGATTTCATGTCATGTCGACATTGACCATAAGTTAGAAAAGAAGGCTCAGCCAAAAGTAGCGTTACCGAATGAGGGGTCGACCATAATAAAAGCATGAAAAGATAGGTAACCCAACAAAGTACAACTTGACCACACTTTATAATAGTATCGACGAAATAGACCAACATATCGACCAAAATTTTTAACCATCAACCTAAAGAGTAACAATTCTTCTACCATATTCAAGGTTCATTGCAATGAAAAGCAGTAATTATATGAATTATGGTTGACCTTGGCAGTCGAAGTTCACCACACTCTATTGAGATAGTAAGCTCAATCATTCTTCAGAAAAATATAGAACATGTTTGCATGTGGTCGGCTGCATATCCTCTGGAATGGTTAGCTTCTGATCGACTGAAGTGTTCGGTTGCTTGATGCCGACTGCTTTGGCACAATCCTCCATTTTCAATCTTTACAAATGACTCTTGGCTTGCTTAACAATGTCATAGAACAACTTTTTCCTTCTTCTACTGTTGAGGTCGATAGGGTGCTTTTAAGCAGTTTGAACTTTTGGCCCTCTCTCCTACAAATTTCATCCCTCTCTCCTACAAATTCGTCTTAACTATTAATCCCTAAAAAACCCTAGGGAGAAATTTGTGTAATCCCTAAAAACCTAAAAATACTAAAATTCCAAAAAAACCTAAAATGTAAACCCTAAAATACACCCTTAACGTAAATATAAGCCTTAAACCTACCTTCTTTAGGGCTGCTACCTCACCTAACAACCCTAGGCTTGTCCCTGCTTACCCTAGATCAATCTTCCTCCTTTCCTTTCCTTCAAGATCCTCGACCTACCCTCTAAGGCCTCCATCTTACATCCTTCGTCTTGTTGTTGCTATCCCTTTTTCTTCCTTTTACACCCTCGTCCTACTTCCATTTCAAGATCTACTATAGCATTAGACTGTCCACCTTGTTGCAGCCCCAAACTTTCCATACAAACAAACAAAAAAAGAGTGAGAAATATTAGTAGTTCGATGAACAATAATTATAAAGGAAAACAACTCATGTGACTGTGGAATGAAGGAAAAATATAGAAAGGTATATTACTGTTGTTTTAAATTCATATTACATGTACAATAATTAAATATCAGTCATGTTCTATAAAGTTGAAGTGCTCAAAATTTGTTACAAGATTGTCTTAATTAGCACTGAATTGATCCATTGTTTAGCACTATTGGTGGATGAAATTTTTCCTACAATATTGGTTGATTATTACTATGTGAGAACATCATAATTGTTGATAACCAATGGACAAATTTGTATATTATTTACTATTGAGATCACTGCTATAAATTGATAGACACGGTTGGATTTATTGTTTAATATCTTTAATTGCCATGGTAACAACAATACATACACTTTGTTTATTTACTAGATGAAGGACCACCTGTCTATGCTAACAGTTGCATGAATAATGATTTTTCACTAACAATGATGTGCTTACCTTGTTTAATAGCACATACAACATGTGTATTCCTATAGCAAGCCTTTTTCCATTCTACGCTTAATGACTCCCTGAAGGCACTAGTCACTAATATTATTGTGTAAAAGTATTTGGATTTGGTAGTCTAGGTGTTTTCAGGTACATAAAAAAGGGCTCTCCCCTTGGAGGTCAATTACTCTCTGAAGAAGTCAAAGGGATTGTGACTAAGGTGACATTGGGTCACATCCTTCATATGTGCTTATTGGGATACCTTGCTAGTTTTCCCAGTAACACTCTCTACAAAGGTATGGTGCTAGCTATCCCTAAGATGGGGAATTGGAGAAAAACCTATATATGAGACTCTAAGCTGGTAATCAATATTATGGATGGATGTTATAATCCCTGAAATGTTAACCTCCTTAGGATATCAACCATAACACAATATTTTAGTTTTACGTTGCGAAAATTTTGTTCTGCTTCTCACTTTCCTACAAGCTAGATGTGTTCCAAAATGCTTCCTAATCATTGTACCTTGTCATGAAAACATGCCATGACTCCAAGGATCCATAACCATCCATTTCCCCAATCCTCGTTACTAATAATACACCTTATCACTCCCCCATTTGATTGTCAAAATAACTTTGAAATCATCCTCATCAATCCATTGAAGATCAACACTAGAGGATGCAACTAGAATTGTTTCAAAGTCTTGAAGCTACAACTTCTAAGAATATTGTGTTCCTCCAAATAGACAAGGCATTCCATGGATGAATTATTTCCCAAATATTGAGTTTGTATAGAATTCCTTGCACCCTCCTGCTTGTCAGTTCAATAAGTGATCCGCCAATCTTATGCCTTTATCATTATGGAGAAACCTCTATTGTTTGTCTTAAGCAGTTTTCTCACAAGAGAGAGAGAGAGAGAGAGAGAGAGAGAGAAGAATATAACTAAGCTTATAGCATGGAATGTTGAATTTCATCCCTTATAGGATAACTCATTAGATGGTGTTAGAGGAGGGGGTGGTAGAGAGTATGAATGCCTGAGGAGGATATTTTTTCACCAGATTCCTCATCCATATCCATGTCCTCATCACTCTCAGTATATATTTGTGGCAGTGTCAATGGGATATTGAGACTCAGACTCAATATATTAAGGCTTATATGAGAATTCCAACCTGTAGAGTATCCACTGTTGGAACATTTAAAAAACCCACTATGTCATTGTAGACTTAAAATCAAATTAATTAATCATTTATGATTAATTTCCTGAGTTTTGACTAGGTAGAATAGGACAGTTTTGTCTTTTACTGGACCACATGCTATCCTCATTCACAAAAATGAATTTGGATAGATTCTGGATAAGATTTCCTTGGATTCTGTCTAATTTTATTCCATTCCTAAATTAGAAAGACACTATCCAGTTTTAGTTAGCTTTGTCCTGTTTTTTCTACTTTCTAGTGGAAAAGATAAAGCTAGTTGACTTGGAATCTTTTGCCACTTGACCAATTCGACCTCCACATCATATCTAACCTTCTAAATCCATCAATACATCCTATTTACCTCACTCATGAGCTTCCATACCATACTTTCCAAATTCGTGAGCCTCTAGCACAGTTTTGAAAACTGCTTTTGCCACCTAGGGGTTTTTTTGTCTTTTCTAAGCCTTTTCTTTTTGCTCTTTCCATATTGCTTCAAAGCAATTCGATTTTATCCATGGAGGATGTATTATATATTTTTATCATATAAATGAATAAGATACAGATTGTTTTCCATAATTTATTCTCTCTATTCTTCTTCTCTGATTGTCTAAAATATTCCATGGTGAAATTGTCTTATGAATCTAGTTCCTAGTAATTGAAAATCTCACATGGTATCAGAGCTAGCTTGATTCAAAGCAATTTCCAAGAGTGTTTTTTTCAGGTATTTCCATCACTGGGAGTGAATCAGTATGGAGCAAAATCAAGCCAAAGCTGTGACTCTCACTCCCTTCAATTTCTTTGACTGGAAGGCGCATATGATCATCTAGCTTCGAAGCAGAGGATTGTATAGAGTCACTATGGGGCTTGAAACTAAGCCAGGAGCTGTTGCATTAAAATACAAATGGTTCAATAGGATTGATGAAGCTTATGGGTTACTTTGTCTCTCTGTATCTCCAGATCTTCTATTCCATATTGATTCTCTATCCACTCCAAATGAAGTGTGGACAAATATAGAGTCTCTCTTTGGAAAATAGGACGAGCTCAGAGGTCATTTGTTGGAGATTGAGTTGATCTCTCTTAGTCCAAGTAAATTCAATTCTATGGAGGAGTTCATATCAGAATTCAAGAACCTAGTGCTTCAACTCAAGCAATGTGGCATAGAGAAGAATGATGGGCAATTAATCCTTACCATTCTGTCAAAATGGAGCTCTGAATACTCAGTATTTGTGTCTACTTTTCATTCTACAAGACTTGCAGTCCCAAGCGGAAGATGCCAACATTGGATGCATTCATTGATTCGCTCACCTGGGAGAAGGACAAGCTGGTCCAAATGAGGGATCAATCACCCTCCAAAGACTTTGCACTTGTTTCTCATGGAGCAAAAAGTTTCAAGAATGACAAATCCAAACTAAAGATATTGTCAGATGAAGAGGATTCCGATGGAGACTCCAAATCCAAGAAGATGAAGAAGGAGAAGCCCAAGTGTTCTTATTGCTGCAAAGGAACTCATCCTGAGAAATATTTCTTCAAGAAGAAATTGGACATCATGACCAAGATGCTTGAAGAGCATAACATTGATGTTCCTGACTTTGCAAAGAAAGAACAAGGCAAGCTTGCTATAGAACAAGAACACTATTTCCAAGCCTCTCCCAAAGGTAATCATGCTTTTGCTTTGAGTGCTAGAGTGAAATATAATTCTGATGTCTCTGATATTGATTCACATTTTGATATATCAGAATCATAAACCTCCACTTCTTCCTCAATACATTCTTCAGTCAATTCACCCAAGTCTACTCTCAAAACTAGTCATTTTTTACTAGCTTCTGACTTGTCTTCTGAAAGATATTTTCACCAGCCTTCAGATATTTTAGATTCTGATTTAGAAGATGATTTACAGTCTGATATGTAGGTCATTACATCCCACACCATTTACCCAACCAATGGATGCACAAAATACCCCACAACTCCCAAGTTCTCCACTTAAGAAACTACACAATTCTATGTTTTCCTACACTGTGTCACTTGCCTCTGTTGCACTTTTGTATTGCATATCTTTCATTGGTTGGACAGCCATGTTTTTGGAATTATTTGGAATGATATTCTACACATCTGGACCTGACCCCATCACTCATGGTTCAAAAGTCAAGTCTTCACACTCTTTAGGCTCGCTCAGCTGTCAGAGTGATCTAGTTTCTCAAACTTTTTCTACTGAAATTATGTTCAATCATGGAGATTCCACATCTTTACTGGTTTTTGCTCCATATGACTCACATTCTGATATTTAAGAGCTACATGATCTCATTTTAAATATCAGAAAGGTACTACATTAGTTTGAGAATAAGACACAAGAACTAGTGCACCACATTGCAGCTACAGAAGAAATTGAGCCTGTTGAGTTCATTGTTTCTCCTTGGGAAGTATTATTCATAGATCTTCTTTCCACCATTGATTATGTTTTCATATCTGATTATGTATGTTAGAGAAGCAATAAAAATTCATTTGATGCTCCTCCATCATCATAAGATGAGCTTCATAGAGATTCAACACATGGTTCTTTCCTACACAACATTGATGCACTGATGCATGATCATGACATCCACAATCTCTTCATCAAGTCAGTTACTCAGAAGCATCCGATTCAAATCATTCAGCTCATTCAAATGAGCAACATGACAGTATGAAGACATCAAGCATGTCCATTTTTAGGGAGGGTTTTGTTCCCATGAGGTTTTCTTTGTTTCCTCGGTTTACATGGACTAGTTATTTTTGTATTGGGGTGACCATAAGCCTTGTTGCTTGGGCCCTATATTTTTGATATTTTTCTTATTCCCATCACATAAATTCAGGCTTAAGGGGGGGTGTTGGAACATTTAAAAAACCCACTATGTCATTCTAGACTTAGGATAAAATTAATTAATCATTTATTATTAATTTCCTGAGTTTTGACTAGGTAGAATAGGACAGTTTTGTCTTTTAGTGGACCACATGCTATCCTCATTCACAAAAACGAATTTGGATAGATTTCCTTGGATTATGTATGATTTTATTCCATTCCTCAATTAGAAAGACACTATCCGGTTTTAGTTAGCTTTGTCCTGTTTTTTCTACTTTCTAGTGGAAAAGATAAATCTATTTGACTTGGAATCTTTTGCCACTTGACCAATTCGACCTCCACATCATATCTAACCTTCTAAAGCCATCAATACATCCTATTTACCTCACTCATGAGCTTCCATACCATACTTGCCAAATTCGTGAGCCTTTAGCACATTTTTGGAAACTGCTTTTGCCAACTAGGGGTTTTTTTGTCTTTTCTAAGCCTTTTCTTTTTGCTCTTTCCATATTGCTTCAAAGCAATTTAATTTTCTCCATGGAGGATGTATTATATATTGTTATCATATCAATGAATAATATACAGAGTGTTTTCCATAATCTATTCTCTTTATTCTTCTTCTCTCATTGTCTAAAATATTCCATGGTGAAATTGTCTTATGAATCTAGTTCCTAGTAATTGAAAATCTCACATCCACCACCCTTGCTAGCAACCTGACCATTTTCATTTGACTTTATATTCACAAGTACATCCTATTGCGAGCAAATCAAATAATCTATTTTAACAACTCAAACATATACAATATCATGTATAAAGACTAATTATCATGAACATAAAATACCTTTAGTTGTCATATATGTTCATGCAAAATGTTCACATCATCCTTAGTTTCCTCATTCACAACTTCTTTGTTTTGTATTCCTTTTGCTTGTTTTACAAACCTTAATGTGCTTAAAGTTTCATTCCTACAACAACAATACCATGGAGGGAAAAATGTAAGTCTCTCTCTTTCACCCATGTACATGGATAGACGATATATGCTTACATTCAATGAGCAATTAATGTTTGAATAAAATAAGCACTAACCCAAATTCTTTGATACCTATTTAGAATGAATATAATGTGGAAAATGATTTCTTGAAGATCCCATGGAAACAAAATAAATCCATGTTAGTTAAATGCGTGTACATGCTGTCTTACAAGACAAAACAAAGGGAACACAAATCAATATTGAGAGGATATGCAAAGCATTTCAATCAAAAGAGGCCGATAACTCCATCTACCTAAATTTGAAAGATTTACAAGGATTGCCAATAAAACATGTTCTAGGGTTTATTCCTAATAATGATTCCTACTCTGCCACCACTCTATCTGAGAGTTTTGTCAATGAATAACCAGTTGGGTAAATAGATTTCCTATTAAACACAACACTTGCACACATGTCATAACATATGCATACATATATATCCAATAATCCATTCACATCGAATGTTTCCAAACATATCATATCATCCTCGATGTCCATGACATCGAAGAAGCCTTATATCATATGTGTGAAAAAAATAAAACACCTGGCTAGAACTAGCGCATGTACATGCAAGTTATCTTACAAGATCAATAATCAAGTATAATTATCATAATACATTTGTGCCATCACCAACCTTTTACAATTGTTTTAAACACAACCATGCATTCTCGTTAATTCTAACAATACATTAGATTCTAATTTATAAACATAGTCTAAGCTGGTATCCATGTACTAAAAGTGAACAAAATGGATAATATGACATAAACCATAATCACATGAAATAATAAAATTCTTGTGAGACTCCACATAAGTATAAGTCTGTCCAAAATCCTAGTTCCATTAGTATAGTTGATTCTAATGTATAAATAAAGATGTGCAAGATAATGTTTAATTGTTCCAAATGTCAAAATAGATTAGCATAATCCTGACGAATGGTTTCTACATCCTCCCAGGTAGCATATCATGGGCTATACTTGTCCCATGGTACTTTAAATTGGTCCAAAATACAGTTCCTAAGCTGTCGAACCCTATGCTCCAGTATGC
This sequence comes from Larix kaempferi, assembly GCA_027924585.1. Taxonomy (NCBI): domain Eukaryota; kingdom Viridiplantae; phylum Streptophyta; class Pinopsida; order Pinales; family Pinaceae; genus Larix; species Larix kaempferi. The sequence goes on from BSBM01000131.1 coordinate 1,420,904, forward strand.
GTAATGGTTAAACCATAAAATTTCCCCCATCCGAGACCTGGAATTTCTTCTAGTTAAGTTGTGAGTCTCATCATCCACATAATGCTACAATATAGATACATGAAATACACTAAATTTTATGCAAGTGGGGTTGCAGTTCAAGATGATAGGAAACTGGTCTGATTCTCTCTATAATCTCAAATGGCCCTATAAATCGCAATGATAATTTTTTCCCCTTTCCAAATCGAATGGTACTTTTATTTGATCGGATATGAATAAAAACTCAATTCCCAACCTGGTAACTTTATATGTTCTATGTGCATCATCATAAATATTTTGTTTATCTTGACCTTATTTAAACCATTGCCTTATTTGAATCACCTGCTCTTCCAAATCCTGAATCAACTCAGGTCCAACTATAACTCGATATTTTAACTTGTTTGAGCTTAATGGTGTCCTACATGGCCTCCCATATAGAGCCTTATATGGTTTCCTCCCAATTGAGCTATGATAACTATTGTTGTATAAAAAATATACAAGAGGAATATATTTTCCCAATAGGTCTATTGGTTGCACCAAGAGGGGTGAGGTGATATCAAGCCCAATATGGGGGATATGTTGTCACATAAGGTAACATAACATAACATAACACAAAAAAATAACTAAAAAGATTCATGTCGGATCATAAAATAAAAAATTATGAAAAGTAGTTAAAAAAAATCCATGTTGGGTCATAAATAAAAAATCATGAGAAGTAATTTAAAAAATCCATGTTGGCTCATTAAGTAAAAATTTATGAAAAGTAATTAAAAAAATCGATTTCCGTATATAAAATAAAAAAATTAAAACTTAAACCTATATCTATCATCCAGGAGAGAGATCAAATTTCTTGAGTTTAAATTAAAAAAAATTACACATCAAGAAATTGGATCTATGCTAGTCCATAACATACATTTTAAGCATATCTTCCAACACTAGTTGACTTAGCTTCTCTATCTCCCCATCTGTCTCACGTGGTAAGCTGTTCTCAACTTCAATTGGGTCTTCAAAGCCAATTGAGTCTTTGAGGAAGGTGACGCCCGATGGATTGTTGAGTAGAGTAGGGGTACCTTCTTGGTGCCATGTCGGGTGGATATTATGGGCCCCAAGATTGCTGACTCTGATAGAGGTTCTTATAACTCTTTGGTGAGTTCACTAGTTTAACATTTCCCTTATGGTACATTGGAATCCTGTTAACCCAGTTGTGCATTGGCTTGGCTTGAGATTGATTCTATGTGACTCTGGTAGTCTCTTAACCCAGTTGTGCACTAGCTTGGATTTAGATTGAGTCTATGTGACTATGGAAAAGTTGTTAACCCAAGTGTGTGTTAGCTTTGTTATGGAATTGTTCTTGTTTGACTATGAGTGAGACATGAATAGATCCCTTTACTTAAGGAAATCATGCCCAGAGCGGGGGTGACTTCTTGGCAGAATTAATATATGCTATATAGAGTGCCTATGGTTGTGTGGAAAACTTCTTTTGGGTAGTCAGTTTCTTGGTGAAGATACATTCAAAATAAGTGTTTACTTAATGTCTCATTGTTGTTATTTCAATTCCATTTTGTGAATGTTGATTGGAATGATGAAGATGCATGTTGTAATTAGTAGTTGTGAATATGAATTTTCTTAGTTAATAATAATCATGATACTTGGTAACTAAGTGTTAGATATATACTATTGCACAGTGCTAACCTTATAGGAAGTCAGTGACTAGTCATTAGAAGTAAGAGTTTCCACATAGTGGTTATTGTGTGTGTTGATTGATGCACATGGGTTAAAGGTTGTTGTGCAATTGGTTACACAACATAACAGATAGAGTTAATGCGTGAAGTGTATCTGTGTGATAAAAAATTTGATAGCGTAGACTTAGCACAAGATTAAATATTAGTACATGAAGTAGTGTCCATAGACTAGACTATGATGCACATAGTGCGTCATTGAGTAAAGTAAAATTGTATGGCACAACCTTCTGTGCAGTATAAACTTCTTAATAGAAACATAGACATGTCTCAGAATTATAAAGTTAAGAAAGAAAGCATCCATTGTGGCTATGATGGGCCACTAAGGCCTCCATGGACATGACACTTCACATTTAAAATCCTAAAATACTAACATGTTTTTAGGTCTCATTGGTTATTACATAAATTCTATAAGAAACTATGGCAAGATTGCATCTCCACTAACAACTTTGCTAAAAAAGGATTTCAATTGGTATGATGCAATTGAAAAGGATTTCTAGGACTTTAAGGATTATATGTACCACCCCTATACTCACCTTTCTAAATTTACTAAATTTTTTTTCTTGGAACATGACACCTCAGGTACAGGGATTGGAGCAATCCTCATGGAATAAGGTGTATTGTTGTCTTTTAATAGCAATCAACTGTGTGACTAGAACTTGGGAAAATTGACTTAAGTAAAAGAGACGATGGAAATATTTACATGTTGTGCACATATAGCATCCATACCTACTTGGAAAACATTGCTAGATCAGAACTGATCATTGCATCCTCATGAAATACTTTCTTGAACAAATAAATTCCTCCCTTGAGTAACCAAAATGGGTCACCAAAATGTTGGGATATGCCTATGATATAGTTTACCAGTAGGGAAAGGAGAATGTTGTAGCCAATTCCCTCCATTGAAAGTATGAATAAGAAGGTTCCTTATTTTTCCTCTCCTTCATCATAGCATATTGGTTTTATGATGTACATAATGAATGGTTCATAGATCCTATGATCATTATCAGATCCAACAACATAAAAAAGGAATCCCATGCATACTTGGGATAGACTTAGAATAATGATGATATTCTCTATAAAGGATTTTTATATTTGAACAAAAAGTCAACTTTGAAATCATGGGTGCTATTTGAGCAACATTCATCCTCCATAGTTGGCCATTCGAGCTTTCATAAAAATTATGAAGTGATCAAGTGATCATTTTTCTAAGAAGGAACGAAGAAGGACATTTTCACATATTTGAAATAGTGTGACACTTTCCAATGACATAAAGGTGAGACAATCAAGCCTCTAGGTAAACTTCAAGGACTTTGCATTCCATGTGCATTATGAACTACTGTTTTTATCGATTTCATTATGTGGTTGTCAAAATATAACATTAAGTTTTTAATCATGGTTGCGGTTGATCACCTTTCAAAATATTTTCATTTTTGTGTCCTACCACACACTTTCAAGGCCTTTATGGTATCTCAAATATTCATGGATAATATGTTCAAATTCCATGGTATGTCGCAATCCATTGTCATGGGTCATGACCCCACCTCCACTAGAAATTTATGGAAATAATTGTTTTGGATCTAGGGCACTCAACTGAATCTTTACACCATCTATCATGCACAAACTTGCGGTCTAGGTATAGTTGACAACACGTTCCTAGAAGTGTATTGTATTCCTTTACTTTAGAGTGGAAATCCCAATGGAATCAATGGCTACCTATATAATAATGGTGGTATAATACATCTTATCATTCTACCACTTGAATGAATCCCTTTGAAGTTATCTATTGTCAAATCACCCCCCTGCAAATATATTTTCTTGGTTGTTGAAGGGTTACAAAAATTATTACCCATAATCATGGATTACAATCCCTTATATATGAATTTCAAAAAATTTATGCATAGATACACTCTCAAAGGAATTACATTTAGATCTCTAGATATTATTATCTTGCACCATATGGAAAAAGCTTGTTTAAAAGGGTCATTTGAACATTGTGGCTCAATTCCATGCCATTATATGTTTTGAGACCCCTTCTATATGTTTTTAGACCCCTTCTCAACCCATTCCTTATGATATGCATTTACTCTTGGAAAAACATCATTCCATATTTACCACTCCCAAAGGGATTCCACCTTCCCATGATGACCATGATAGTCCGATTCCACTCATACCCAGTAACCTCCCACCTAGTGTATGTGCATTTTCCATCAATTTTCCCAAAAACTGAAATTGAAAAGATAACTCGGGAGTTTGTAGTCGTTCTTTCATATACCCTAGTACTAGTTCTTATTATTCCCTAGTTGTTATGGTTCTCAAGAAAGAAGGTTCTTGGTGCATATTTACTTACTTCTGTGCTTTGAACAAATTTCTCTCCAAGGATAAGTCTCACATTCCTTCCATTGATGAACTCTTCGATGAGATCAAGGGTATTAAATTATTCACTAAACATGATTTCCACGTAGGTGCCCATCATCAAATTTGAGTTAAGAGGTATGATATTCCCAAAACTACTTGTCACACTCATACATGCCATTACAAGTTCTTGGTTATGCACTTTTCCATTTGCAATGCACCATGCACCTTCTAGAGACTCACGAACAAAATATTTAAAAAAACTCTGCATAGTATTTTCCTCATCCTTCTTTATGACATCTTTATCTATAGTAAAACTTGGAAATCCCATAAAACCAATGTCGATCAGGTCTTACAACTATTTTAGGATCATCTTCTCTATCTTAAAAGGTCTAATTGTGCCTTTGGTATCCTTGAAGTGGAATATTCAAGCCATATTATTAGTCAGGAGGGTGTGTGTGTGGATTTAAAGAAAATTAAAACAATGCATGATTGGCCTCACCCTAAAACTCTTAATATACTAACATGTTTTTTAGGTCTCATTGGTTACTACATAAATTCCATATGAAACTATGGTAATATTTCATATCCACTCACAACTTTGATAAAAAAAAATATTTCAATTGGAATGATATAGCATAAAAGGATTTCAAGGACTTAAAGGATGCTATGTGTGTCACCCCTATACTCATTTTTTTCTAAATTTAATAAAACCTTTGTCTTGGAACATGACACCTCAACTAAAGGGATTGGAGAAATCCTCATGCAATAAGGCAGATTGTTGGCATTTTATATCAAACAACTTGAACTATGTCAGTGGAACTTGGGAAAATTGACTTCTATAAAAGAAATGATGGATTTTAGATGTTTTGGACATCGAGATCATCAATACCTACTTGGGAAGCATTTATATATCAAAATTGATCATTGCATCCTCAAATAATTTCTTGAACAAATAACTTCCTCCCTTGAGTAACCGAAATGGGTCACCAAAATGTTGGAATATGACTATGAGATAGTTTACTAGTAGGGAAAGGATAACGTGGTAGTTGATGCTCTCCCTTGAAAGTATCAAGAATAAGGTCCCCCCTTCACCCTCTCCTTATTCATAGCATATTGGTTTTATGATCTCCAAAATGAATGGTTCATAGATCATATACTCGTTATTAGATCCAACAACATAAAAAACGAACCCCATGCATATATTCATGAGACTTAGAATAATGATCATATTCTCTATGAAGGATGTCTATATTTGAACAAAAAGTCAACATTGAAATCATGGGTGTTACCTAAGCGACATTCGTCACCCACAATTGGTCATATAGGATTTCATGAAACATATGAACGATCAAGCAATCTTTTTTCTAGGAAGGCATGAAGAAGGGCATTTGAACATTTTTGGAATAAAGTGACACTTTACAATGAAATAAAGTTGACAGAGCCAAACCTATGGGTAAAATTCAACCACTTTCAATTCCATGTGCATTATAAACTAATTTTTTTATTAATTTCATTACCGAGTTATCAAAATATGACAATAAGTCTGTAATCATGGCCGTGGTTAATGACATTTCAAAATATTTTAATTTTCATGTCCTACCACACTCTTTCAAGGCCTCTATGGTAGCTCAAGTATTCATGGATAATATGTTTAAAATCCATGGTATGTTGCAATACATTGTCATGGATCATGCATTAAAGAAAATTAGAGGTATAAAATGGGCCTCCTAAGGAAAATAATAAAATAATTGTTAAAATAATAAAATAATAGTTGTAAATTTTGATGGATAAGAGACAAAAACTACTTTTTTGTTTGTATTTTCAACTTATCGCCCTATGGTTTTACTCAAATTTCAAGCGAGAGTAGTCATTGGATGTGGAATTCAATCCTTCATCCAACGAGTACCCACATAACATACTTTTGATGGATCCCACCCCATGAAAAAATGAGAAATACATAATAAAAAAATGTGTTACTTTCAAGTATATCCATTTTTATGTATTTCTCATTTTTAGTGGGTTGGGGCCCATTAAAAGAATGAAGTGTGGGTACTTGTTGGATGTGGAATTGAATTATGCATCCAACGAGTGCTCCCACTCAATATTTGAGTAAACCCACAAGGAGATAAGTGGAATATACAAATTAAACAAATAGTTTTTTATGACAAATATGCCAAGTCAACCATTATAGTTGACTCATTTTCTTGAAATTCTATTGTTTCTCTAATTCCAGTGCATTAATGGCTCGTTTTCTTTTCTTATAAGGCCCATTTTAGACCCCAAATTTTCTCTAATGACCCCACCTTCAGCAGCAATTTCTGGAAATAATTGTTTTGGCTCTACGATACTCAATTGAATCCTTACACCACCTATCAACCACAAACTTGTGGTTTAACTAAAGTTGTTAACATGTTCCTAGAAGTGTTTGTGTAGTTCTTCACTCTAGAGTGGAAGTCCTAATGAGATTAGTGGTTACCCCTAGAATAATGGTGGTATAATACAACTTATCATGCTACCACTTGAATGAATCCCTTTGAATCTATCTATGGCAAAAAATAATCCCCCTAATCGTCCCTTAGTATTATCCTACATTATATGGATCTTTAAGGTATAGGATGTTAAAAAAACACACACAAATCAGGCTGACATTCTATGCAATCTCAATAATCGTAATGGTTTAGAAAAATACATGATGCAATACGTTGATCAAGATTGTACAAAATCTAATTTTGCAAAAGGGGGTTAGGTATTCCTTTTCCTACATCCTTATAAGCAAGCCTCACTTAAGTCCAATGACGACTAGAAGATTGTTCCCAAGTTTTAAGGGTCCTGTATGGTCTTCAATTGTGTTGGCCCCATGGATTACAAATTGGAGCTACCTGTGAACTCCAAGGTCCATCCCACCTTTCATGTATCTTAATTGAAGAATGTGGTTAGCTCTCATTGTTGTACTCAAATTAGCCTTCCAAAATTGTATGAAGAAGGTTACATTTGTTGCATCTTAAGGCCATCCTTGACAAATAGGAATGTTGTATCCACTAGTACATCATCCAAGAGGTCTCGATCCAATGGAAATATACCCATCATGAGGATGCTACATGGAAACTAGTAGAGATACTTTAGTGACTTATGCAATGTCATCCTAGAAAAAATTGTTTATTTTAAGGGAGAGAACATGTTAGCATCCTACCTAAATACTTTAAATAGATAGGTTTTATGTATTGAAGGCATTTATATTAAATACGATCCATGAAGTAAATATAATGTGAAAGAAATATTTGCAAGAAGAATTCCTAAAAGGTTTTTTCTACTAGAAAGTGACTTTACTAAAAAGGCCTACTAAAAGGTTCTTCCTACTACAAATTTCTCCCACTAGAATCTATATAAAGGAATAGAAGTAATGTGATAATATTTCTTGTGAAGTATATTGTAATTGGAGCTCTACTCATTTGAAGGTTTTCTCCTAGAGGAGTCAAGTTAATAGTGCATTCATCAATAAAGGTTTTTCTATTGTAATGGTTGGTTATCTACAATTTTCTATTACTATGGTAATAATGTCCTTTTCATTCTAAAATATAGGTTTATTATGTTATTTTTTATTTGAATTTCTCAATTTTCTATTAAGGTACATAAAAATGGGAATCGATGAATTTATGTAAAGTCTATATTTTCCTATACACCAAGGGCCATAATTGACAAACCAATGCTCTACAAGATTGAATTCTAGAATGAAGATCCCCTTTATTTCATTTTTTGAAATTTTCAAGATACATTGCTGCATATATGCTAGTCTTTATGAGAGGCCATTAAATCTACACAATAGTTTCTTGAGATCAATCTCTTGGAAGAAGTTTCGCTACTTCCACGTTTCTTTGATCATACTATGCAAGGGGATAGTACATCTTTCACCAGTCTAAATTTTGGTGGCTTGTCAATGATGCCTACCAAATTTCCATTGAGCACCATGCTATTGTAGGATTGTCATGTTGTTGTTGTTGAGGGTGGAATACTTGAGAGAATGTGTTGGGAAGGAGGAAAATTTCCAATTTCTACATAGTAGTTTTCTACTAAGGAGAAATGGACCCTTTTCCCCTAATGAACAAGGGAAGAAGAAGGGTTCCTTTTCTTATCATCTAGATGATGTGGGAGGAGGGTTGAGGAGAAGATGTTTGTTGCACCCAAGGGTCTATAAATCTTTGAATAAATGTCAATTGAGTGGCCTTAAGTGAATACACAATGGAAAGGGAGGACATAGATAATATAATAAATGATATGTTACTACAATGAAAAGTCAGTAAAAAGCATGAATGAGGCCAAGGGTTTAATAGAATGATGAGCATGATTAAGTTTTAATGATTATTATAAAACATGGTTAACAACATACAAATATACTGTATAAAACAAGGCAATAGACAAAAAATCAATAGCATTCGAAATTGTGAATTATCCCACAATACAAACAAAAAAAAGCATGTTGTTGCTACAATGATAAATAATAAATAACTTGGTCGTTCTCTGTTATTTCTTGAATGAGGCCAAGGGTTTAATAGAATGATGAGCATGATTAGGTTTTAATCATTATTATAAAACATAGTTAACAACATACAAATATATTGTATAAAACAAGGCAATAGACAAAAATCAATAGCATTCGAAATTGTGAATTATCCCACAATACAAACAAAAAAAGACATGTTGTTGCTACAATGATAAATAATGAATAACTTGGTCGCTCTCTGTTATTTCTTTCAGTGCATTTCATTATTGTATAAGAATGAATACATTTGGGAACAAAAAATAATAAAGTGATACTTACACATGTGCAACATCCTTTATTAGATTAATGTAAAACTTAATTTTAAGTGAATGTAATCCTTACCCTATTTTTTATCATAGAAATTGTAAAACTATTGTCACAAATAATGGTAATCCTCACACTTTGTTACTTCTTCAAATATACTAATAGTCATCTCAACCAAATTGTTATAATGGTAATCCTCACACTTTGTTACTTCTTCAAATATACTAATAGTCATCTCAACCAAATTGTTTGACACATTTCTAAAGCAGTTGCAACATAATTTGTCTCTACTAAATTGACAAGGAAACAACACTAAATTGACAAGAAAACAATTGGTTTCTTCTTTGAAGTCCATATCATAACACTTAATCGATAATCCATAATTGAAAGCACACCATCAAGTATTTTAACGATAATCAATAAAGCTTTCCCAATCACCATATTCGTATCCAGCCAAATTAGGACAATTAGATGAAGTGTACATAATATAAAACTCTATGTATAACATACCTCGATGTCCCCTTCATTGCATGGAAATGTATTTTACTTATGTCTTGCATAAATATTGATATCAAACTTAGAGCATACATTATATCATTTTTAGTGAATATCATGAGATAGATAATATTTCCTACTAACCTCTTATGAATTATACGATCCACTTTATTGTTTCCATCATCCTTAGTTTATAACCCTACTTATAAGTGTACTTATTTATTTACATTTTTTTATTTTAAACATGTGAACAAAATCAACTTCACTATAATATGTTTCATATATATATAAAAAGTAAATGAAAACCATGAAAATTCAAATATCCAAACCTTATATTCCACAACCAGGACTCCATCTTTAAAAAGATGAAGAATTATACTTACAAGTGTTTAGAAAAACATGTATCTATTCATCATGTCGCTATTGTTAGAATAACCCTATTACTAACTTTATCATAAATAACACACTTGTTTTGAATAACAATTTGTATCCTCTTTCAACTAAACAGTATATACTTGGTACATACTAAGCAAAAACCAAAAACCAAGTATAGAGTAAATATCAAAATATATTTCAATTCTTACTTTTCATTTTCTTATAGGAAAAGAGTCTTATGTGTATTCTTATCAAATCATTTTGTTTTATACTGAAACTCATAACGTCCATATTTGTTGCTCCTTCCTTTGCCTCAACCTCTTCCAAGACTACTTCTCCTTTACCTCTAGATCTTCCTCTACCTTATTCTGAATGAAGATACTTGGCAAGAAACACCCCAATCCCATGATCGGGCTAGATTTGAAAAATAAGACCCGGCTTCTATTGATAAATATTCTCTTTGAAAGGAGTGTTGTGTTCTCTTGTTATTTGAGTCATCAATGTTGGTTTGTAATTCAAATACATGGAGTGTTTTGTTCTCTTGTTATTTGAGTCACCAATGTTAGTTTGTAATTCAAATGCATGTTCACTAGAAATGCAAATTACAAATTTCTTCATTAATTGCTTATGATTTGAACTAACCCTTGAATTCTTTAAAATAAGGTAATGCCAAATCCTTGGGATTCTTCAATCACATCCATGACTAAATCAAATCTGGGATTCAAACTTCTTAATATTTTCTCAATTATCTTCCTATCTTCCAATCCATCTAAGTCTCTTCATAAGACCTTACTGGATTTATAATTCCTCAATCACATATCCATGACTTAATCAAATTTGGGATTCAAACTTCAATATGTTCTCAACTATCTTCCAATCTATCTGAGTCTCTTCATGAGACCTTACTCGATTTGTAATCCCATAACATTGGTGGAAAAATCATGCATACGTTTTGACTAACTCATCCAACAATGAGGTATTCACTCTCTTAAACACATCCAACAATTAGAACTAGATACGAAGCCTCCTCTTATGGATCTCTTGGGACATTGAAAAGATAAGTATTTTCCTCCTTCAATATGCTGGTTTCTAAAGTGTTTGTTTTGATACCAATTAAAGGTTTAATCAGTACTATAAAACAAATTATCAACCTGCAAAAATATTGTGTAGAGAAAAACAATGGAATACAATGAACAGTATTTAAGAATAAGAATGATACCGAACACCCAAATAAAAATCATCCTAATGCTTTATTCACTTGAATGTAAAGTCTAATTTCAACTGAATATAATCTTGGATCAATGTTTTCTAAATTTAAGCTAATGGAAGCGGCTTTCTTGACCGAGATGGTTCACTTTCTAACTATCAAGATCAACTATATAATTTTTATCCATAGTAATATTATTTGGGTAGTAAGTTGGCTATTTCTTTTTTATTCTTACTTTAGTTAGAACTCACCAATGTTAAGAATTGTTGGCATGGGATAGATCAACAGGAAGTGCGGAAGCCAACAGGCACGGAAGGGTCATTCCGAGAAAGAAGGATCATTTGCGGTATTCACAGAGCGCAAGAATTGTTAGATTTGTTGAGAAGGTCTAAGGTAACATCCCCCTGTACGTTGTGTTCGAAGAAAAACATCTAATTCGTTGTACTTTCTATTTTATGATCCGTACAATCTAGGGTTTCTGCCTCTTCCAGATATCAGTCATAAATAGGTGACCTAGGAAAAAAGGTCACAACTTGGTCTAGGAAACTCAAAATGAAATTCTGTAAAAAGTGACAGTAAGAGAACGGACTGTAGTTTCATAGGTAAAAGTTTCAGACCTAAGTTGAATCAGTGACACATGGCACTCCGTACAAGTTCGCTATACTGTTTAATCCCATAAACAGCTCATGTTGCGACATTTGGCATATCTCTCTCTAAGAGAATCCATTTGAGGTCAGACCTGTGGGGTTGGAAAGAAGACAGGTCAGGCTACAATAGGCCGAAGTTTCAGACCCTGTGTTTCCAAAATTTCAGAGATGCACCAGAAACAATAAGGTACATATTTCTGTGAAATAGAATTGGATTCTGAGCATTCTCATTTTTGGCTTGGCACTGCTGCGGGAAATTAGGGCTTTTGACAAAAGTGGAATTTTGGAATGATATCAGCATAGGATTTCTCTCCTCAACAAAATCAAAATTTAGAGACCAAGATCAGATTTTTGGTTGGGCAGAACCCCGGGCATCATCAAACCCTAGTTCGGGATTTTGATAAGAAAGATGGAAAATTAGGGTTTCTACAAAAGTTGAAATTTTTGGAATCTGAGACCACGACTGGAAGCTCCTTAGAAAAATCAAAGTTTAGAGTACAAGATCAAACGTTTTAGTAGTGCAGAAGACCGGGCTTGATCAAAACTTAGTTCAGGATCCTGTCCAGAAGATCCAGAAATTTCAAAGGCAATTTTGAGGGGTCAAATTTTGCAATTTTCAAAATTGAAGTATACCAACTTGATCAGCTCAATAAGGCACATCTTTTCATCCAATCAGAGGTTTTAAATTCAATGTTTGAATTTTTAGGGTTTCTCTAACAAACCCTAATCCAACTTGAGATCCAGTTTCAACAAATCAAAGTGGATTGGGTTAATCCTAGGAGAGAATGAATTTGACACCTGCATAAGTGAAGAAGTTCCAGTTCTAGAGAGAGATGAGGCTAAGGCCTTACATAAAAATGCTACAAGCAAATCTTGACAGGTATGAATTGAGGAGATACAGGTATGTTTTGAAATATAAGTTTATGATATGTTTTTCTTCATATTATTTAGGTTAGTACAATCTTGATTAATTTTAGACTTGTCTTATCACCCTAGTAAAAGTATGAATGCATGTGAATGATAGAAGAAATTCATTGATTAGGGTTATGACACTTATGATTGTACTAATGCACTATGGTATTGTATGAAGATGATGTTGTCCGGTAACATGAAATTTACAAATCAAGTTCTAGGTCAAGAACATATGACCATGGTGACATGAAGACAAAGACTCATGGATCACATAGAAGCTCTACTTACGAGGTATGTATAATTTGGTTCTACAATGGTTAACTTATGAGTTATGCAGGTTACTAAGAACAAGAAGACATTGTTTGGGTATGTTAGACATAACTAGAAAGCATGATAATCTAGGTATGTTTTTTCCTATATCAAGTTAGAATCCTACTTTGTGTTAGGATTTCATATAAGTATACTTTTGTATGATTAATAATGATTATTCATGAAGTTATAAGTTTGAGTAATCATGGGTTTATGCATATTATGTTTCTTACTTTGATTGATGATATGACTAACCAGAAGAGTCCTATGGTCAAATAAGAATATGCATGAGTAAAAGAAGTCTTCCCTGAAACCTTGAATACTAACGCTTTTACCTATGTATGAAATGATCATAAGATTATTTAGAATCATAATGTTTTGATAGTATTGAGATTATACTAATGAATGTATGATTATGTATGAGATCTTGAGGATGACACAATGATGACACTAGTGCACACTTAAGCATTCATAGTGGTCCATGATGGATATAAGTTCAAGGACAGATAATCAAGGAAGCAAAGATTGAGAGGGAGTCCACCCAACAAGCAAACAAAGATAAGTATTTGAATTGTCATTTCTTATTACTTAAATGATCTTGTTCATTCATGTAAATATTTATGTTCCTATATTTAGGATATGTATTATGCATATTAGAATAATTGCTCTAATGAACAGTATACTACTAATATGCATGTAATGGGTAAGTGGCCTATGACACTGTACAACATTCCATTGCTACTTATCTAGAATGAAATCTCTTTGCTGACATGTTGGGAGTAGTGCAAACTCTTAACAATGTTCTGGTAGAGATGGAAGGCATCTAGAAAGTTACGGGATATGGATAAATGTTGTATTGAAGCATTGGCTAAGATAATTGTATGACTATATGACATATATTCTTATGTGTAATATTTTGTTCTGAAAACTATGAGAAGTTTCTAATCATGCAATTGAATTTGATTTTTGTAGGAAAGATCGTGTACAATCACCTACAAAAGAAGGACAACAACATTTGTTCCAGCAACGAATTTTAAGAAAACTATCTATTGAAGATATTGAAGAATCTAAAGTTCCTAGGATCTGGGATGCAGTAATAGAAGGATGCCATGATTGAGGAGTACCAGTCGATCATGAAGAATGATGTCTAGCATGTGTGTTAGATTTTGAGCATTAATTCAAAATGATCTAGGATCTTATCTGAGAGAATAACAAGCACATCACATCAATCATAAGAGACAAGCACAAGAGACAATAGACATGGAGTTTCCTTGGGGAAAACTAAGAAGGTGAAAAACCCCAATAACTTCCTCAGAGATAGATAGAACAATGATACAAAACCCAAGCATAAGAGATAGACTCCTAGCAGCTTCTCCTCCTCCACTAGTGCACATCACTCAATGATAGAGATAGATGAATAAGTGAATGATCAAATAGAGTGCCTCTCGCACTCTATTTATACTTGACTTGACTTGCCTAAAAACCTAACAGGGCCAAATTCTCTAGGAGAGTCTAATAACCCATGGTAACCCAACTCAAAGCCGACCCCACACTTGGTGGTCTAATAACCCATCTTGTATAAGCTACGACACTTGCGACACTTGTAAATACAAATGACGACACTTCCGTATAGAGGAATAATAACCTCTCTGTAAGGGTACAATATACATATATGAAATACATTCTAAATTTACATATACATCAACACTCCCTCTTAACTAGGAAGGTATTTCTCGACACAGGTCTTCTAACACAAGTCTTCTTCTATGGATCATCAGATCATCGTCATCGGGTCATCATCATCGTCACTGCTGCTATCTCAATCAATCTCCAATCTACTCGTCATAGGAAGTTCTACAGAGCCAGCCCTTTTTCATGCTAGTTGTAGGCCTAGCCTCCATGTAGGTCTTCATCATCTCTGCGAGCAAGCCATCAAGTAGGTACACCTCAGGACTGATTACACTGCCTCTGGAAAACCTGCAAGATCTCCCAGTACTGATTACATTGCCTCTACAAAACCTACAAGAGCATCTCAAGACTGATTATATGCCTTTGAAAAACCTGCAGGATCTCCCAGGACTAATTACATACCAGTGCAAAACCTACAAGAGCATCTCAGGACTAATTACATGCCTCTGCAAAACCTGCAGGATCTCTTAGGACTGATTACATACCAGTGCAAAACCTGCAAGAGCATCTCAGGACTAATTATATGCCTCTGCAAAACCTGCAGGATCTCCCAGGATTGATTACATGTCACTGCAAAGCCTGTCAAGAGCATCCCAGGACTTATTACATGCTTCTGCAAAACCTGTCAATATCTCCCAGGACTGATTACATGTCATTGCAAAACCTGTCAAGGCATCCCAGGACTTATTACATGCCTTTGCAAAACCTTTATACTATACTGTTACCTCATCATCTTCAGATCACCTCATAGTCCGCACAGCATGTCCCAGATGCACATAACACAACACTTAAATTCACCGACATGGAAGGACACTCCTATGACCATCCGGGAAAGGCTTCACTCAACCCTTACATCTCACCACCATGTGAGAATGGCTCATGTGCATCTGTGTCTTTGGACTCATCACTTCCCCTTAGAGGGAATCTTGATATGAAGTACACCAAGCCTCTCTCTGAAGTACTCAAACTTCACTCTGGCCAGTGGATTGGTCAACACATTGGTTATCTACTCGTTTGTTGCAACATACAGGAGCTTCACTGCTCCACTCTTCACCATATCCTTGATATATGATATTTGATATCAATGTGCTTCAACGTGTCATGAAACACTGGGATCTCAGACAGCTTCACACAACTCTAGTTGTCACAAAAGATACCAGTAGCATCCAACGTGATATCAAATAACTCAGACAGTAGCTTCCTAATCCATACTGCTTCACAACTAGTTGAACAAGCTGCAACATACTCTGCTTCGGCTGTACTTAGTGCCACACAGGACTGCTTCCGGCTAAACCAAGAGATCACACCTGATCCCATACTGAAGCAGCACCCCGAAGTGCTCTTCCGATCAATGGCACTGCCTGCCCAATTTGAATCAACATAACCCTCTAAGTTAAACTTTTTATTCGCATCATACTTGAGCCCATAGTCAACTATACCCTTCAGGTACCTCAGAATATGCTTTATAGCAACCAGGTGAACACTTCTTGGATCCATCAGGAACTGGCTCAATGTGTTCATAGCAAAGAAAATATATGGTCTCATGTTTGTCAGGTACATCAAGGACCCAATCATTTGACAATACACCATGAAATCAATCGACTCAGATGAAGCATCACACATAAGCTTCAGGTTTGATGCCATAGGTGGGGCCATGGCCCTGTAGTCCATCATCCCGAACCGCTTCAGGATCTCTACTGCATACTTCCCTTGTCCAAGGAAGATTCCATTTGCACTCTGCCACACCTCCATGCCTAGACAGTAGTGCATCATCCCCAAGTCCTTCATCTCGAACTCGGCAGCAAGCTTCCTATTTGTGTCGAAAATCAACCTATCCTCACCAGTAACAAACAGGCCATCCACATACATTAGTAGTATCACTGGATTTCCTTCCTCAACCTTGTAGTAAAGGTTGGAATCCACTTTACTTTTAGTAAAGCCCAAACTGGATAGGAAGCTATCCATCCTGCCGTACCAGGTCTCGGGTGCTTTTTTTAAACCATATAGGGCTTTCTTCAGTTTGCACACATGAGTCCCTCTGTCATGTGTCTCAAACCCGAGTGGCTGCTCCACATACACTTCCTCTTCAACTACACCATTCAAGAAAGCTGTCTTGACATCCATCTAGTCTACCTTCCATTTCATCACTACAACCAGAGCAAGTACCGATCTAATGGAAGTGTATCTGGCTACAGGTGCAAAAGTCTCTTCATAATCAATCCCTTATTTCTGGGAGAAGCCATGAGCTACAAACCTCGCCTTGTATTTATCTATGCTACCATCTGCAACATGCTTGATCTTATAGATCCACTTGGAAGTCACCACAGACTTCCCATCTGGTCTTGGGACCACATCCCAAACATCATTCTTCATGATCAACTGGTATTCCTCGACCATGGAATCCTTCCATTCTTTCTTTTCTGTTGCTTCTTCATAACTGGAAGGTTCTTTGTTCATGATATCACAGAGTAAGGCAACATAGATGGTGTGTGATCTTGTCCTTTTTCTTTCTCTGTGTTCCTCTTCTGGAATGCCATACCTTTCTGCATCTTGGATGAGATCTCTAGCCCATGCTGGTTTCCTCTTGTGAGAGTTCTTCTCACGGGGTGGATCTACAGGTTCTTGTGGATGTTCTATCTCACGATCTTCTTCAGGAACTGCTTCATTCATGGTGGTGTCTTGAGTTCTGAATATTCTGGGTTCTTCATGTTCTTAAATAGATGTCTTCCTCGATTTGATGTATGTTGAGCCTTCATCAAATGTTACATCCCTGCTGATGTCAATCTTCTTGAATCCTGGGAAGTAGATTCTGTAAGCCTTCGAGCTTTCACTGTAACCCAGGAATATGCCCTTCTTCCCTGAAGGATCTAGTTTTGTCCTCTTTTCTTTTGGGATGTGAGTGTACACTGGATAGCCAAATATTCTGAGATGGCTAACTTTTGGTTTCTTACTAGTGAACACTTCTTCTGGTGTTTTGTTGTCAAGTATCTTATGAGGTGTTATGTTATATACATACACAATTGTTCTTGCTACTTCTTCCCATAAGTGCATTGGTATATCTTGGTCATGAAGCATTGCCCTTGCTGCTTCCATGATTGTTCTATTCTTCCATTCAGAAACCCTATTCTGTTGTGGATTGTAAGGAGTGGTCAACTCCCTCTTAGTCCCTGAATCACTGCATAGCTACTTGAAGTCTCCCTAAGTAAATTCTCCACCATTGTCATATCTAAAGATCTTGATCTTCTTATTTATTTGATTTTCTATCAAGGCTTTGAGTTCCTTGAACTTATCAAACACTTCATCTTTGTTCTTCAAGAAGTAAACCCAAGTCTTCCTAGAGAAATCATCAATGAAGGAAACATAGCATACATACCCACTCAGAGAACTGGATGACATCGGACCGCATACATCGGAGTGGATGATTTCAAAGGTTCCTTTTGCCTTGCTTTCACTACTTGGAAATGTCTTCTTTGTGTTCTTTCCTTTTACACAACCTATGCAAATGCCTTCATGTTTTGTCTGGATTTCAGGAAGACCTTCCACTGCTTTGCTTGCAATTGGTAGTGCCCTATAGTGCATATGTGCAAGCCTTATATGCCAAATTTCACTTGGCTCTAGTGAGTCATGGACCAAGGCTTGTTCTGGTTGGCCCTTCAGTTTGTATAATCCTCCCTCTTGTTCTCCAATCACTACTGCATCATCTATAGTTTTACCCTTTGGCCACATTAGGACTTGTCCATTTACAAATGCAACCCTTATGCCTTTTGCATCCAATGCAGATGTTAACACCCAAAAAGTGCTCACTACCTCATCTACCCCATTGCATGACTCATTTGTTCATATTTCCTACCATATTTGCCTCCAAAAGGCCAAAAAAACACTTTTCCCCCCAAAATAACCCAAAATTCCTCCAAAATAGCAAAAACCCTCTAAAAAGGGAATAAAAAATAAAAAAAAGAGGAAAAAGAGGGAAAAAGGAAGCAAAAACCCTATACAACTGACCTAAACTATATGGTGCCCAAAACCATGGGCCAGCAATCCACCACTAAAAACCTATAAATAGGTGATGGAGGCCCCTCATTTCATATCCACGGTCAACCATACCCTTACTCTGCCAAAATCACTCCTGAAACCCTAGCTCACCCTTGAGCTACTTTCACATTTGAGTGCCCCTTTGTCCCATTTCCAAAACCCTTTGGAGAAAGAGAAAGGAGCAAAACTGGAAGCTTGGAAGCAAGCCTCTTGGAATGCTGCAAAGGCTTCACCAACCTTCACATTGGAGGTATAATCAATACAAAAACCATTTTTATTATCTTGTCTTTTTTGTTTATGCACATGCTTAGAGTAGTTTATTGTTTTACTGTACTGTCTTTTATTTACTGTATTTTCTGAACTACTACTAAGGAGTTCCTTCTCCTTAGTAGGTGCTCATTTGCACAAGCTAGGGTGAAAACCCTAGCTACAGTTTTGGCGACTCCCGTTGTGTTCCTTTGAATTTCTGGTTATAGTTTTAAAGTTTTAAATGTTTTTAATTTTCTGCAATATTTTTCTGTTTTTTCCTTTCGGCTGTCCCTTTCGGCTGCCGTAAACCGCGTCTTTTGCTCCCCGCAGTTGCGTTCCAACCGCGTCTTTTAGGCATTTACCTGTGATATGACCATGGCTCTCAGACTATTTCCCGTGATCTACTGGCGGTTTCCAGTCTGTTACCTGCGATCTGACCGCGGCTATCAGCTTGTTTCGTGCGGTCCGACCGCAACTATTAACCCATTTTTCCGCGGGCCGTCTGTGGCTTTTAGCCATTTTCCTGCAACCCGCCTGCGTCTTTCGGCCATTTTCCCGCTCCCGCTTGCGGCTTTCAGCCATTTTCCTGCAACCCGCCTGTGTCTTTCAGCCTTTTTCCTGCGTCCCGCTTGCGGCTTTCAACCATTTTCCAGCAACCCGCCTGCGTCTTTCAGCCTTTTTCCTGCATCCCGCTTGCAGCTTTCAGCCATTTTTCTGCAACCCGCCTGCGTCTTTCGACCTTTTTCCCGCGGTCCGACTGCGTCTTTCGGCCAAAATCCTGCAACCCGTCTGTGACTATTGCGCTGTTTCCCGCAGTCCGACCGCTCAGATTTGCCACAGACCCGTGGTCTATTTTCTGCACTTTTTCACTGTTTTGAACCCAACAATTTGCTGCAATATTTTTTGCACCTATATAGCCATCTGTCCTATCTGCAACCATACTTCCCTACAACCTTTTTCTATAGTATTATTTCTGTTCCATTTATAGAATATTTTTTAAAATTCAGCATTTTAATCAAAAAGAGAAAATTTTGCATTTCAAAGATTAAATTCTGTATTGTTATTTTTAGTTAGAAATTTGCCCACCACGTGGCACTTTTACTTGGGTTCATCATCTCACACGCACACACTCTATCACCTAATTCAAGTGAGCCCTAAAATACTACTTAACACAACCAACATTCTAACCCCACTTGGGGAACACATAAGAATTTTTGTAGTTAGGTAAGATCGGGGGGATAGGCATCCAAATAACACCCCTCGGTTGCTTACACTTGAGACATAGTTTTTGTCCATTACGGAACCAAAATCCCCTAGTATTTTTTGACACAATTTAAAACCAATTTATCGGGAAGGCCTCTCCCCTAGGAGGGTTGAAGTCACCAGACTAGTTCCGAAAGCATGAGTGGAATACCGCAATCCATTTAGAAACTAAAGGATACCTTTCACAGTTCTCGGTGTATCACCCGTATGGGGATACAGCGGTGATAGGACCAAATGGCAGATTCACCCAACCAAATGGCAGATTCACCCAACCGAACGTGTCATGAACGGGGTATCTTAGTTGCTTTTCTTCTAGGATTGACTACCCGGTGTCCCTCCCGGTAGGGGGATATCTTTAGCCACTTGGCTCTACTATCCATATTGTTTGACTTGGATTTCATCACCTTGCAGAGGATATGTCTAGTTGAGTCAGAATACTATTTAGCTAAGTGTTTTCATGCTCCCTTACCTCCTTTTGGTCTAGCGAGTCCACTATTTTTATTTTCTATGAAACCTTCTGCTTGTTGGTATTCTGACTATTTCTGTTGATACTCCACTTATTGTAGCACAGCTGTTACAGTAAGTGTTTTGAGTTGGTTGTTGGCCCGAGTGCCATATTTTTTGAGCTCTCCTTCTACACACTTGGTTGCATTAGGGTTTGTGAGCTATTTTTCACTCAACACAACCCCCAGATACTTAACACCATCAGTCACCATTGAGTCCCCGAGACATTCTCGGCGCCTTCAGGGCGAGCCCCCATAGCACAGTTCACTTGACATCACCCGTCATAGACATAGATCTTCATCACTTGATGCCACTCATCATAGATCTCAATCTTTGTCACTTGACTCCACTCGTCAATGGCATAGAACTCCGTCACCCGATCTAGATGCCCCTTATTTTACCTCTGATTCTGAGGCAGTGTCTGAGAACCCCACTTACACTGCACCAACCAGCCCCATGGCTGGCATGACTTCCACCCCTTTATTTGTAGGGACCATTGGTGGAGCATCCACCACCACACCATCTACCACACCTGCTTTGGGTATGCCCTCGATGGGGCCCACATCTACCATTCCAATCATTGTACCAATTCCAGTAGCTGGCATACCTATCCCCACTCCATCAGTGACTCACACTACCCTTGGCGGTGCAGGACCGTCCCATACCACTTTCGTTCCTCCACTTGGGGGCAACATCCCAAACCCAGCCCCTCCACTTGGGGGAATTGGCCCCAACATGGTCACAACCGCTAGTATGTCACATCCTTCTACTAGTTTTCGATTCATGGCTAGTCTCAACCTTCCTGACCTAGCTAGACTGACTAACGATCCCATCAGACATGACCTTGCGTGGCCTCACATGGCCACCAAGCTCCCCTCCGACATCCCTAAGTTTGAGGGCAAGGTAGGTGAAGACCCCCAGAACCATATTATGTCCTTCCATCTATGGTGTTCCTCCAACTCCATAGTGGATGACTCTGTTCACCTTCGTTTGTTACAGCGCACCGTCACTAGCTCTGTAGCTAAGTGGTACATCGAGCAGACCCATGGGACCCATGCCACCTTTACTTCCCTTGCCTCGACTTTCTTGCAGTTCTTTCAGTTACCTGTCCGCTATGACGCGGGAGTTGAGATCCTACTATCTTGCAAACAGAACACGGCTACCCACATCACTGACCACATTCATGAGTGGCGTTGACGCCGCATCCTCTGCAAAATCAAGTTAGACGACCGTATCTTCTTAGATTGGTTTCTAAAATCCCTCCTTCCTGTCATTGCCAACAATGTGGTATCCGAACGACCCCAGTACGAAGCAGAGGCCATCCTCAAAGCCCAGCAATTTGACCTTATTTACGCCCAGTCGGGTTATCTGTATTCCATCATACCTGACGTCCCTCGTAGCGATTCCTCCTGACATGATGCACCGGGGGCATCCCATGCCGCAGATGGCATCATTGGCCAGATTGCCTCGCATCCCCAACCCTTTTCCATAGCACGTCCTAGCCATAGCCCCGACCTTTCGCGGGCTACATCTCAGTCCGGAGCAACCAATTCATATGCTCCCATGGCACATCACCACCATTCCCACGGACCCTCATTTCCACCTCCGTGATTTGGTCATGCATCCCCCGCTTACGCCCCCCGGGTCGCACCTCAGCCATATTACCACCCATAGGCTGCATTAGCTCCTGTGTCCTCTCAAGCCCAACCTGCTTATTATCCGCCACAGGCAGCCCTTGCGGAAAACCCACAACCCGTTTCGTAGACGTATCAGCAACCCACACAATGTTCAGCACCTGCGCAGCCTCCCGCTACTTATTATCCACCACAGCCTGCTCCCGCACCTACACAACCCCAGAACCCACCTGCTGCCCAAGGGCAAGTGTACGCCCAACAGAATCTACAGCAGAACCAAAATAACCAGCGCCAACAGGGCTAGCAAAACCATGGCAAAGGCCATAACCGTGGGAATAACCCTCCTCCAGACCAAGGAAGTCAACCTCCCAATCCCCCAAACAACAATAACGCGGCACCTGCCAACCAGAATCCTGATCGGCCGCCCAAGTAGGCCAAAAATCCTAATTTGCGAACAAACCATCTCTGTTCTATTTGCGGGGTCTATGGCCACTACACACATGCTTGCCCACATTTGGAGCGAGTTCGACAACTCTGGACTGATGATGCCCATCGCCAAGGGCATGCGGCTCCTCAGGCACCACCCAACCCCCCACCACCTCAACATCAACCCTTGGTGTTGCAAAACCCCTTACCAACCCAAGGCGTATTGAACACTCAGTCATTGGCTCCCCCACAAGGAAACGCGCCACCACAACAGCAGATCACTTATACCGCTCCTGATCAACCCATGTTAGACTCAGGTACCCATCACTTGTTAATGATGTCATCCGTCGATGTCAACCTCCAAACCCGTCGGAACCAATATGGATCCACCCTTGAAGCCCCTCCCATCAACAAAAACACTAACGCTCATCCCACTGATCAGATGTTACGTATACCTCCGACTCCACTAGATGGCGCCTCCAAAGCACCTCGCTTCCCACTTCGTCTCATCAACAATAATCCCAATGCTCGCGCTGTGTCTAATTACAACATTGTAGATGACTTAGCCCAGTCCACCGCATCCATGTCTACCTTAGAAGTCTTAAAAAACTGTCCTTCACAGCGCAAGACTTTGCTCTCCGCCATTGGTGCTATTGACCCAAATGATTCACGATTGATGGCCTTCGATTTGGACCAATCCGAACCACGCCTGCCTTCCACTTTAGCGTTCCAAGTTTCTGTTTCCATTCAAAATCTTGTCATCCATCGATGCATTATCGATGAAGGTGCCTCTACATGTGTTATGTCCACATTCGTTTGGAAGAAGTTGGGATCCTATACTCTCTAGCAGTCCACCACTACGTTGCGAGCCTACGACGGTCGTTCGGCTCAACCCCAAGGTCTCTTAGCTAATGTCCCCATCCAGCTGGCTCGTAAAACAGTGCTCATTGACATAGAGGTCATCAATGCCCAACTTGATTATAACCTCTTACTTGGACGCAGCTACATGTATGCCATGTGGGCGGTTGCCTCATCCGTTTTTCATACCATGATGTTCCCCCATGACGGACGCGTGGTCAAGGTCAATCAACTCACCTATTACGATCCCAATTCCCCTGCTGCACCCGAGAATGTTCTCCCCATGGTTGAACAACCTGTTCATGGTGCAACTACCTCGTTTGTTCCTCCGTGGACCCATATTTTACTCAAATACGTCGATGACCTCAACATTCCAATCCATTCCACCCCCGTCACCCACGCCCGAAGTATCTGACATATGTACCCTTTCCCACAATACACAAACACCCAACAATCAACCGCCCTTGTTACCCAAACCACCATTGGTACCTAGTCATATTGGTGTTACACCCATCCACACAATCCCCTTCCTATTCCCTCCCTCGGGCATACTAAGCACCCCGATTATGGCTACTCTCAACCTCCCCGGGTTAACCTTAGGATTACCCATGTGGTATATTTCGCCTCTCATTACCCCGCCGACACCAAATGTCGTCCTACAACCGGTGCAACCCATTGCCACTACTAGTCAACCACCTCCCGGTGTCACTACCCCTTCGTCATCTACGAATCCCCCCCTCTTATCAAGCACACTGAGGGTAGAAGCCCACACCCATACACTGCTGTACCCCGTCCGAAAACAGTTAAAACCCCCCCATGTTTCGTGCTCCTCCCAAATGCTCGTTGTGTGATGAGTTAGGCCATTCGACTCATCAATGTCCACAATTACCTGCATTACAGGAACACATGCAAATTCTTGACGACAACCCCAACATCCCGATTGTCGAACTCGATCCAACCCCTAAGCCTCGTGATAAATCACTGCATACCAACCACCCTTTTGCAATATGCAGTATTTACGGCCATTACTCACATCACTGTCCTGATCTCCCAAATTACAGAGCAGCTCTCTATGAGATGAATAATTTGGACCTTGAGACGGCACCCCCCACAATTGAGGAGATCCACCCCCCGTATCACCCTCACCCGGAGAGATTAACACCATTTATATGATCTCTTTGAATACCACTCCCTCGTCAATCGATTTGACATCTCAAAGTTTCCGCAATGATGTGGAGATTCTAGAGGCTCTCACTGCCCTGGATTATCCCTGGGAAGACATGCACCATCGTTCCTATTTCCTCCCAGAAGAGTCCTCCTCCACCACAGCTACCTAATTTGTGGTTGAGTCCAAATATTTCCTTCTTGCCAAAGTCGACTGGTTTAAGGATCCCATTCCCGCTCCTAATGCCTTTGAGGAGGGTAACATGGCCAACATCTCACCTGTAATCCACATCGATATCTCTGACCCACTTGGTGCTCTTGAAATCATTACATTAGGAGCCTCCTACAGTGAGTATGAGATTGGAGAGTACAAAAAACGTTTCCAAGAGTTTCGTGATGTCTTTGCCTGGTCCTATACCAAGATGCCTGGCCTTGACCCCGCTATTATAGAACACCACATTGACACATGGCCAGATGTACCCCCCCTTCACCAAAATAGCACCCCATTCATCCCTCAAAGCTTCCCGCTGTTAAAGCAGGGATTGAGAAACTTTGCAAAGCAGGATTCATTTATCCTATTGCATATACCACCTGGGTTTCGAACCCCGTCCTTGTTAACAAGAAACAAGGCACCATCAGAGTATGTACTGACTTCCAAAATTTAAACCGAGCCTGTCCCAATGACAAGTTTTCCACGCCATTTATTGACCAACTCATCGATGCGTGTGCGGGGCATGAAGTCCTATCTTTCATGGATGGTTTTTTCGGATACAACCAGATTCAGATCCGTAAGGAGGATCAGTACAAGATTGCCTTTACCACCCCATGGGGCACCTTTTCCTATCGCGTCATGCCTTTCAGCCTCAAAAATGCTGGTGCCACCTTCCAGCGCGCCATGACCTATTGTTTTCATGACTTGGTCCATATCCTGCTACTCTATCTTGACGATCTTACAGCTCGTTCCTGGAAACGATCAGACTACCTTAACGACCTCCGGCAAGTCTTTCTGCGTTGTCGCAAATATCAAATCCACTTGAACCCACACAAGTGTGTATTTTGCGTTCTGGCAGGCTGATTGTTGGGTTTCATTGTTTCCCAGAAAGGAATTGCTATTGATCCCCTGAAAGTCTAGGCCATCATAGACCTTCCCTCTCCTCGCACACTTCGGTAGCTCCAGAGTCTACAGGGGCGATCTAATTTCCTCTTTCGCTTCGTTCCTGATTATGCCACCACTGTTCATGGTTTCTTACGCCTGCTTCGTACCCACATACCCTTTGTTTGGGATGAACAAGCAGAAGCTGCATTCGAAGCCCTCAAGAAAGCTCTCACACAAGCCCCTTTGATCTCCCCTCCGGATTTCTCTCAGGACTTCATCCTTTACGTCTCGGCATCCGATTATGTCATGTCCGGAGTCCTTATTCAAGAAGACGTCGCTCGCCAGGAGCATGTCATTTATTACATCAGCCAGACCCTGTCTGGCCCACCCCTACGTTACCCATATGAGGAAAGACTAGCCCTTGCTATGGTCTTTTCCATCCAAAAATTGTGACACTACATTTTACTCAGTCATACCACTGTTGTCGCCGACTCCAACCCCATGGTCTATCTCTTAAACCGACGCCTCCTGTAAGGTCCCGTTGCTAAATGGGTAATTATCCTCCAAGAATATGACCTCACTTTTAGAACCCCTCAGAGCACTAAATCCCTCGCGCTTGCCCAACTCATCACTGATCTCCCCTCCCTTTTTCCGTCCCCACAAATCTCCGATGAGTTACCCGACAATCACTTGTTCATCATCTCGCCTGATGACCCATGGTACGGTGATATTTTGTTATACCTTCGCACGCAGAAGTTCTGACCCAACTTCAGTCGTGATGGACGCCGTCGTATCCATCACCAGGCCTCTCGATATCTCCTCTTAGGCGATGTCCTTTACCGGCGAGGGGTTGACACGATTCTCCATCGTTTCCTTACACACGAGGAAGCCAAACACGTCCTCAATGACTATCATAGCGGTGCCTGTGGCAGACATTTCTCTGGAATGGCCACCGCCCAAAAGGTCATCCGTGCCGGATACTTCTGGCCCACACTCTTTACCGACTGCATCACAGTGGTCAAACATTGCCATAATTGCCAACTTTTTACCCCCAAGGCCCGGACACCACCCGCTCTGTTACACCCAGTCGTCACCGTTGGCCCCTTTTGTAAGTGGGCCATCGACTTCATGGAATGTAAACCCTCATCTTCCAATGGCCATAAGTACATCATTGTCACCGTCGATTACTTTACCAAATGGGCTGAAGCCATGCCCACCTTCAATTGTAAAGCTGACACCGTTGCCCGTTTCTTTTTTAACCATGTTATCACTCGATTCGGGGTCCCCAAACAGTTGGTCTCAGATCATGGTTCACACTTCGAAGATTCCCTTTGGGGCGAGTTATCCACCCTATTGAAGTTCGAACATCAGTATTAGTCTGCTTACTACCCCCAAGGGAATGGCCAAGTAGAGGCCATTAACAAAATTTTAAAAACCATCCTCCAACGCACTGTTGACCGGCATAAGTCCAATTGGCACCACATGCTGTTCCCTACCTTATGGGCTTACCGTACATCCACCAAAACCGCCACCGATTTTACCCCGTTTCATTTAGTTCACGGTGTAGAGTCTGTCCTCCCCATCGAGTGTCAGATACCTGCCTTACACATCACTGTCGAGCTTCTCCCAGACACCTCCCCACTTGAGCAACGTCTGCTATCACTAGAACAAGCTGATGAAGACCGTCGTGCCACTCTCCAGACCATTGAAGCCACCAAGAACCGCTCCAAAGCTGGTTACGACAAACATGTCCACCCTCGAACTTTCCATGAAAGGGACCTCGTTCTCGCCTATGACCAAGCCCACGACAAGACTGGTAAAGGAAAGTTTGAATCCATGTGGCAAGGCCCTTACATCATGTAGACTTGCCTCGACAATGGGGAATACATTTTAACTGACTCAGAAGGCCACCCTTTGCGCAACCCTCGTAATGGGTTGTATCTTAAACGCTTTTATCCCTAAATAAACCCGTGGCCCCCATTGGTCCGTATTGTACAGTTTGCTCTCTTTTCGTTTTTCACCTTTTTTACCCCAATCTTCCATTCATCATTTTTGCATGGTCACAGATGGACCATCTTCCACCTCATTACATTGGCTTCGTTGATGGAGCAAGCCGCTGGTCTCCAAACCTGGATTCTGCCGCATGGGTCTTATATTCCCCTTCACATGAATTGATTCACCTTGACGAAATATGTATAGGCGCTGCTACCAATAACCAGGCAAAGTATGATGCTGTGACCAGCCTCCTAACTGCTGCCTTCCAGATGGGCATATGTCACCTTCATGTGTTCCTTGACTCCCAGCTACTTGTCTCCCAGCTCAACAACTGCTACCAGGTGCGTGATCCCTGCCTCTTTAGAAAATTCCTGTGCACAAAACAACTCAGCCGACAATTTGAATCCCTCACATTCACCCATGTCCCAAGATCTCAGAATAGTGTTGCAGATCAAATGGCTACCAACATCCTAGATTGGCACATCAATCACACCATGTAAAACCTCCATCATGCATCATCATCCCATAACATTTCCTCAAAAATATATATAAAAAAAAAAAATCCAAAAAGATTACTAGGGGCATCCACATGCCTATCATCACATAAACATTTGCATCCATGTGCAATAACATAAAAACACATTACTATACAGGGGCATCCATGTGCATACACTAAATCATCATCGCAAAAAGGTGCATCCATGTGCATATATATATATCAAAAAATAAACGTCAATATGCTACACATGTCCTGAGTACCCCCGTACTCAGCTATACAAAATATATATATATACACCAATACGCCTCATAGAATACATGCCGTAGCTACAAAATCGGGGGGAGTCCCTTGCACTCCCTACTGAGAGTCATACCCTCCGTCACTGCCTGCATCAGCTGCCTCTGATTCCTCACCCCACTCCTCCTCCGGCAGCTCCTCATCCCCTGCGGGATCCTGTGCCCGACCCCTATCCTCCAAAATAGCCACCCAGATCGCGATCGATCGGAATTCCCGTGGCGCCCTCAAACAGTCCTGAATCACCTCCAGATCCACGTCCCACCACCCATCATCAGTCACTCCAACCAGCAATCGATCCAGAAGCATCCGTACGGACTCTAGAGTCCCCTCAGCATCCCGTCGATGCACCTCCCCTCGGCCTGGCAGGGATGGTACCACCACATGCCCCCTGCACGCTACATGTCCTGGTGGTGGTCTCGGGCCAACATCTGTAGATCATACATGAGTCAGTAACAACATATCAACATCTTAAACCTATCATACACAAGACTTGACATCAACAACAATCAAGCAAATCAATACGTACCATCTGGTCCCCATGCCTACCCTAGTGGCTGTGGTGCCTCCGGATCCCCAGTGTAGTCTATATCTCTATATGGATAATCATCCAGTGTCAGCGGCATATGCAACCACTGAAGGTAGAGCTCCTGGGTGAAGTATCTCCCATCCTCACCGCCACCCCATCGGTGCATCATCTCTCCCCACTGCACCATGCACGGCTCCCTCAGTCCTCCTGCCCTGACCGGCACCCGCGGCCGCAGTGTAGGTACCCGTTCCATGAAGAAGGCACATAGAAAGGATCCATAACAGAATCCCTTGCCAGATTCCTTCACCGATGTCAGCTGCCGCTGAACACAAGTGAGGAACATCTAGCCCCAGGCATAATATACACCATCTAGCACCCACTCCACCAGCTGCATCTGGCCCCCAGACACCTTCTCAGGTGATTGGGACCCCAAAACTCGAACCACGCACGCCGTGATCGCCTGTACTACTGGCTCCTGCAGGTCCACCACCTAGAGTGCATTCCTCTGCACCCTAGCCTCCGGAACGCAGTACCACTCCAACATATCCTCCATATCCACATCTGTGGATACTCATGGCCACATATCAGCCACCCTACCCAGACAGGGAAACCCCATCAAGAAGTATACATCTGCGAGGGTGAGATACACCCTCTCTCCCTGCACCCTGAATGCATGAATGTCCGGCTCCCAAAATCTCATTAATCGGTTCAGCAGCAGCGCTGCTGAACACATCATAAGTACCTGTACGAACTTCAACAGCTTGCACAACCCCAATGTAGACCGCACTTGCCGATCCCTCTGGATGACATCCACTATATCATCCGGGACATCCCGCTCTCGCCAAAGCACCAACGGCATCCTATCAATCACACAAGGAAAACTCATCAGACTCATGTCAAAGAAGTAACCCTTCCCCCCCCGGGGAACCCCTAAAAGCTTGATCCCAATCGCGGCTTTGGGGCCCCTTGCTGCGGTTTTCAACCGTGGCTGTCAGGGCTACAATCGCGGTATGGGGCCGCGCCTGTAGGAGCCAGACTCACGATCCTGAACCGCGAGTCTAGCCTCGAAACTCGTGGTACCGGACTGCATATTCCGACCCAAACCTCGAGGTCCCCGTTCGCATGATTCGCCCTGGAACTCACAGTCCCCGACCATGGTTCCACCCCACAAACCCGCGGTCCACCCCACGTGGACTGTACAAAAACTGCCCTGGGACCCACTAGACCCCCCCCTGAACCCAATGAAAATGCATGTATGAGTTTATCGGAATACCTGTAACTCCCGGATCTGAGAACGGTCGGTCGGATCGTCCAGAAACACCAACTTAGCTCTGGTCCACTCTGATCACTAGTCAAAGTCAACAAGTCCAAATGACACTTGTCATGTTGGACCCACTTACTATTTATGGTCCATTGACTTTTTCTCGTTTTGGCCATTCTGAACCCATATGGAGTCCATTTTTCAAACCGTTTCCACCACTGGAATCAGCACGACGAGACCGTCATGATGGTCAACTTGTTTTCTTATTTTTTTCCCATTTTTTTGAGCATTTTTTCTAGACACCACTAGTCACCTCGGTTTGCGTGCCACTTCGGCTGCTCTCCATGTTTGATATATTTTATATCATTGGATTCATTTTTTGAGGTCGTGATGATGCTTGAGATCATTTCTCGCTCTCACCAGGTACAGTTTCAACATTATCTCCCGACACCTTGCTACCTCGGTTTGTGCGCCACATCGACCGCCATCGGATTGTTCCACCTTTTTACATGAGCCATTCACTCCTTTCATACTGCAATTATTTCGTTATTTTTCCACCATTCATTATCCCGCAAGGAGGCCCACCAGTATTCCCCCCCTCCCTCGTTCTTGGTCATCATCAATGTTCCTTGATTGAGCACTTCCTCCTCGCCTGGCCATTCTTTTTGTTCAGTATAATTTTATCCCTTTTTCAGGCCGGACAAGTCCTTTACGAAAAAGGCACTTAGGGAGTTTCTATTAAGCTCTTTTCTGACTCCTAAAACAATGAAAAGATTGTCGAGCAATATTTCTTCCTTTCATGCTCGTTAAAGTACCTGAAAGGGCGTCTATCTGGTATGAGTTTAACCCTTTTCCGGACCTAGTAGAGTAATTACGAAAAAGGAATACTCTAGTCACACCAGCTAGAAGAGTTCTTCATTACATCCTTTTATGCTTCTTCGGGCCTTGGAGACTAACACACGAAAAAGCACCCCCCTAGAGTCTTCTTATCGCTTTCAGACTCTTTAAAATTGAAAGCAACCATGAGCATGCACCGTCCTGGGCTCGTACAAATCCACACGACGGTACCATTCCATTATTTCAGAGTCTTCTTATCGCTTTCAGACTCCTTAAAATTGAAAGCAATCACGAGCATGAATTGTCC
This sequence comes from Larix kaempferi, assembly GCA_027924585.1. Lineage (NCBI taxonomy): Eukaryota > Viridiplantae > Streptophyta > Pinopsida > Pinales > Pinaceae > Larix > Larix kaempferi. Next base: position 1,452,402 of record BSBM01000131.1, read on the forward strand.
TGGGCTCGTATAAATCCACACGACAGTACCATTTTACACACACTTCTTCTAGTTCCTTAACCCGTGAAGAAGTCCCCCCGTGCCTGTTGGAACTATGATCAATCATCTCAGCAGCACCCCCAATTAGGTCGCCTTTGTTCAGAATAGTGTGCAGTCTCCTGCCATTTTACACCAGCTTGAGTATCATTCATCCCAGTCACTATCCTTGATCCATTACAGCTATGATCCATTTCCCACCAGTCAGTTTCATATGCTGCTCGATCATCCCTGCCATCATACTCTGAACAAAGGAAGTTTGAGTCCACCCACTCTACTTCCCCAGTTATCCCCCATAATATGACAGTCCTACGATCAGTACTCTCACACTTCGGTTCTCCACCTCGCACTCCTATCAAGGAAACATCATTGCCTTGCTAGTTGCAGGTCTCCCTCTGTCGACGATAACCCCTCTATTCCAGAGGATAGACCTAGAGGTCCCTGCACCTTGGACCCATCACCATCTGTGGTGAGTGCCTACGGACCATTTTGAGAGGAGTCATAATTGCCTCTCCGAGTGGTTGTTTCTCACATGATCGACTTCAACACCTTGATCGCATCGTTGAGAATCACGCATGGTTTATATCCCTTCAGTTATTGGTCAAAGACCCCGGATTTCCCCTGACTCTAGCACATTGGTGAGTCACTTCGGAACGCCCAGTTATATGTTCCCATGGATGTCCAGGTTGCATTGGCGATTGTATTCGAAAGCCATCCATTTATATGCTTCCTTGAGTACCTAGTTCAGTTCCAGTTCAGTGTACCATTGAGGGTATGACTCCCTGTCACTATGATCCAGCAACTCATCAGTTCCTTTAGTACCACACTCAGCAGCACTGTTGTTATTCCAATGTATCAGTTCTTTAGCTTAGACATGGTCAGCCCAATAGTATGTCCCCGATTTGTGTCCCCTTTGGACCCTTATGATGTACACAGTGGTTCTCTATGTATCTTACAGGTCCCTCTTTTCGGGCCTCACAGTTATTTTTTATGTATCTTGAAACAAGCATGGGTATGCCCACCTCGTCCATCTATTGAGATTCTTCCTCATTCATTATTTGAGGCCATGTATATTTCAGGTCTCCATTTTTTGGACCCTCTTGTTATTGTTCTATATCTTGATATGAGCATGGGAATGCCCGCCTCGTCCATATGTTTAGATTATTCCTCATTCATTATTGAGGTCATGTATTCTCAATTTTTGTAGTTTGTTCGGGACCGTTGTTCCAGGCTCTAGTTAGTTTCTTATATTCTCCACATCCCAGGAAAACCATAAAAGACTTATGATGTCTATCGGCCATACGATGAGCTCCTGCCCTCACACATCAGGGGGCAATCTGTTAACACCCAAAAAGTGCTCACTACCTCATCTACCCCATTGCATGACTCATTTGTCCATATTTCCTACCATATTTGCCTCCAAAAAGCCAAAAAACCCCTTTTCCCCCCAAAATAATCCAAAATTCCTCCAAAATAGCAAAAACCCTCTAAAAAGGGAATAAAAAATACAAAAGAGAGGAAAAAGAGGGAAAAAAGAAGCAAAAACCCTATACAGTTGACCTAAACCATATGGTGCCCAAAACCATGGGCCAGCACTCCACCACTAAAAACATATAAATAGGTGATGGAGGCCCCTCATTTCATATCCACAGTCAACCATACCCTTACTCTGCCAAAATCACTCATGAAACCCTAGCTCACCCTTGAGCTACTTTCACATTTGAGTGCCCCCTTTGGCCCATTTCCAAAACCCTTTGGAGAAAGAGAAAGGAGCAAAATTGGAAGCTTGGAAGAAACCCTCTTGGACTGCTGCAAAGGCTTCACCAACCTTCACATTGGAGGTATAATCAATACAAAAACCATTTTTATTATCTTGTCTTTTTTGTTTATGCACATGCTTAGAGTAGTTTATTGTTTTACTGTACTGTCTTTTATTTACTGTATTTTCCTAACTGCTACTAAGGAGTCCCTTCTCCTTAGTAGGTGCTCATTTGCACAAGCTAGGGTGAAAACCCTAGCTACAGTTTTGGCAACTCCCCTTGTGTTCCTTTGAATTTCTGGTTATAGTTTTAAAGTTTTAAATGTTTTTAATTTTCTACAATATTTTTCTGTTTTTTCCTTTTGGCTGTCCCTTTCGGCTGCCGTAAACCGCGTCTTTTGCTCCCCGCAGTTGTGTTCCAACCGCGTCTTTCAGGCATTTACCTGCGATCCGATCGCGGATCTCAGACTGTTTCCTGCGATGTACTAGCGGTTTCCAGTCTATTACCTGCGATCTGACCGCGGCTATCAGCTTGTTTCGTGCGGTCCGACCGCGGCTGTTAACCCATTTTTCCGCGGGCCGTATGCAACTTTCAGCCATTTTCCTGCAACCCGCCTGCGTCTTTCGGCCATTTTCCCGCCTCCCGCTTGTGGCTTTTAGCCATTTTCCTACAACCCGCCTGCGTCCTTAGGCCTTTTTCCTGCGTCCCGCTTGCGGCTTTCAACCATTTTCCTGCAACCCGCCTGCGTCTTTCGGCCTTTTTCCCGCATCCCGCTTGCGGCTTTCAGCCATTTTTCTGCAACCCACCTGCGTCTTTCGACCTTTTTCCTGTGGTCCGACTGCGTCTTTCGGCCAAAATCCCGCAACCTGTCCACGACTGTTGCGCTGTTTCCCGGGGTCTGACCGCTCAGATTTGGCATAGACCCGCGGTCTGTTTTCTACACTTTTTTCACTGTTTTGAACCCAACAATTTGCTGCAATATTTTCTGCACCTGCATAGCCATCTCTCCTATCTGCAACCATACTTCCCTACAGCCTTTTTCTGGAGTATTATTTCTGTTCCATTTACAGAATATTTTTTAAAATTCAGCATTTTAATCAAAAAGAGAAAATTTTGCATTTCAAAGTTTAAATTCTGTATTGTTATTGTTAGTTAGAAAGTTGCCCACCCCGTGGCACTTTTACTTGGGTTCATCATCTCACACGCACACACTTTGTCACCTAATTCAAGTGAGATCTAAAATACTAATTAACACAACCAACATTCTAACCCCACTTGGGGATCACATAAGAATTTTTGTAGTTAGGTAGGATCAGGGGGATAGGCATCCAAATAACACCCCTCGGTTGCTTACACTTGAGACATAGTTTTTGTCCATTAGGGAACCAAAACCCCCTAGTATTTTTTGACACGGTTTAAAACCAATTTATCGGGAAGGCCTCTCCCATAGGAGGGTTGAAGTCGCCAGACTGGTTCCGGAAGCCTAAGTGGAATACTGCAATCCATTCAGTAACCGAAGGATACCTTTCGCAGTTCTTGGTGTATCACCCGTATGGGGATACAGCGGCGATAGAACCAAATGGCAGATTCACCCAACCGAACGTGTCATGAACGGGGTATCTTAGTTGCTTTTCTTCTAGGATTGACTACCCGGTGTCCCTCTCGGTAGGGGGATATCTTTAGCCACTTGGCTCTACTATCCATATTGTCTGACTTGGATTTCATCACCTTGAAGAGGATATGTCTAGTTGAGTCAGAATACTATTTAGCTAGGTGTTTGCATGCTCCCTTACCTCCTTTTGGTCTAGCGAGTCCACTATTTTTATTTTCTAGGAAACCTTCTGCTTGTTGGTATTCTGACTATTTATGTTGATACTCCACTTATTGTAGCACAGCTATTACAGTAAGTGTTTTGAGTTGGTTGTTGGCCTGAGTGCCATATTTTTTGAGCTCTCCTTCTGCACACTCGGTTGCATTAGGGTTTTTGCGCTGTTTTTCACTCAACACAACCCCCAGATACTTGACACCATCTATCACCATTGAGTCCCCGAGACATTCTCAGCGCCTCCAAGGCGATCCCCCATAGCACGGTTCACTTGAAATCACCCGTCATAGACATAGATCTTCATCACTTGATGTCACTCATCATAGATCTCAAGCTTTGTCACTTGACTCCACTCGTCAACAGCATAGAACTCCATCACCCGATCTATACGCTCCTTATTTTACCTCTGATTCTGAGGCAGAGTCCGAGAACCCCACTTACACTGCACCAACTAGCCCCATGGCTGGCGTGACTTCCACCCCTTTCTTTGTAGGGACCATTGGTGGAGCATCCACCACCACACCAGCTACCACAACTGCTTTGGGTATGCCCTCGATGGGGCCCACATCTAACATTTCGATCATTGTACCCATTCCAGTAGTTGGCATACCTATCCCCACTCCATTAGTGACTCACACTACCCTTGGCGGTGCAGGACCGTCCCATACCACTTTCGTTCCTCCACTTGGGCGCAATATCCCAAACCCAGCCCCTCCACTTGGGGGCATTGGCCCCAACATGGTCACAACCGCTAGTATATCACATCCTTCTACTAGTTTGCCATTCATGGCTAGTCTCAACCTTCCTGACCTAGCTAGACTGACTAACGATCCCATCAGAAATGACCCTGCGTGGCCTCACATGCCCACCAAGATCCCCTCCGACAACCCTAAGTTTGTAGGGCAAGGCAGGTGAAGACCCCCAGAATCATATTATGTCCTTCCATCTATGGTGTTCCTCCAACTCCATAGTGGATGACTCTGTCCGCCTCCGTTTGTTACAGCGCACCCTCACCGGCTCTGTAGCTAAGTGGTACATCGAGTAGCCCCATGGGACCCATGCCACCTTTACTTCCCTTGCCTTGACTTTCTTGCAGTTCTTTCAGTTACCTTTCCGCTATGATGCGGGAGTTGAGATCCTACTGTCTTGCAGACAGAACACGGCTACCCACATCACTGACCACATTCATGAGTGGCGTCGATGCCGCAGCCTCTGCAAAATCAAGTTAGACGACTGTATATTCTTAGATTGGTTTCTAAAATCCCTCCTTCCTGTCATTGCCAAGGATGTGGCATCCGAACGACCCCAGTCCGAATAAGAGGCCATCCTCAAAGCCCAACAATTTGACCTTATTTACGCCCAGTCGAGTTATCTGTATTCCATCATACCTGACGTCCCTCGTGACGATTCCTCCCGACATGATGCAACGGGGGCATCCCATGCCGCAGATGGCATCATTGGCCAGATTGCCTCGCATCCCCAACCCTTTTCCATAGCACGTCCTAGCCATAGCCCCGACCTTTCGCAGGCTACATCTCAGTCCGGAGCAACCAATTCGTATGCTCCCATGGCACATCACCACCATTCCCACGGACCCTCATTTCCACCTCCGTGCTTTGGTCATGCATCCCCCGCTTACACCCCCTCTGTCGCACCTCAACCATATTACCACCCACAGGCTGTACCAGCTCCTGTGTCCTCTCAATCCCAACCTGCTTATTATCCGCCACAAGCAACCCCTGCGGCAAACCCACAACCCGTTCCGCAGACGTATCAGCAACCCCCATAAGGTTGAACACCTGCGCAGCCTCCCCCTACTTATTATCCACCGAAGCCTACTACCGCACCTACACAACCCCAGAACCCACCTGCTTCCCAAGGGCAAGTGTACGCCCAACAGAATCCGCAGCAGAACCAAAATAACCAGCGCCAACAGGGCCAGCAAAACTATGGCAAAGGCCGTAACCATGAGAATAACCCCCCTCCAGACCAAGGCGGTCAACCTCCCAATCCCCCAAACAACAATAACGCGGCACCTACCATCCAGAACCTTGATCGGCCGCCCAAGCAGGCCAAAAATCCTAATTTGCGAACAAACCATCCCTGTTCTATTTGCGGGGTCTATGGCCACTACACACATGCTTGCCCACATTTGGAGTGAGCTCGACAACTCTAGACTGATGATGCCCATCTCCAAGGGAACACGGCTCCTCAGGTGCCACCCAACCCTCCACCACCTCAACATCAACCCTTGGTGTTACAAAACCCCTTACCAACCCAAGGCGTAGTGAACACTCAGCCGTTGGCTCCCACACAAGGAAACCCGCCACGACAACAACAGATCACTTATACCACTCCTGATCAACCCATGTTAGACTTAGGTACCCATCACTTGTTAATGATGTCATCCGTCGATGTCAACCTCCAAACCCGTCGAAACCAATATGGCTCCACCCCTGAAGCCCCTCCCACCGACAAAAACACTAACGCTCATCCCACTGATCAGACGTTACGTATACCTCCAGCTCCACTAGATGGCACCTCCAAATCACCTCGCTTCCCACTTCGTCGCATCAACAATAATCCCAATGCTCGCGTTGCGTCTAATTACAACATTGTAGATGACTTAGCCCAGTCCCCCGCAGCCATGTCTGAGTTTGAAGTCTTAAAAAACTGTCTTTCACAGTGCAAGACTTTGCTCTCTGCCATTGGTGCTATTGACCCAAATGATTCACGATTGATGGCCTTCGATTTGGACCAGTCTGAACCACGCCTGCCTTCCACTTTAGCGTTCCAAGTTTCTGTTTCCGTTGGAAATCTTGTCATCCATCGGTGCATTATCGATGAAGGTGCCTCTACATGCGTTATGTCCACATTCATTTGGCAGAAGTTGGGATCCCCTACTCTCCAGCAGTCCACCACTGCGTTGCGAGCCTACGACGGCCGTTCAGCTCAACCCCAAGGTCTCTTAGCTAATGTCCCCGTCCAGTTGGCTGGTAAAACAGTGCTCATTGACATAGAGGTCATCAATGCCCAACTTGATTATAACCTCTTACTTGGCCGCAGCTACATGTATTCCATGCAGGCGGTTGCCTCATCCATTTTTCGTACCATGATGTTCCCCCATGACGAACGCGTGGTCAAGGTCAATCAACTCACCTATTATTATCCCAATGCCCCCGCTACACCTGAGAATGTTCTCCCCATGGTTGAACAACCTATTCGTGGTGCAACTACCTCATTTGTTTCCTCCGTGGGACTCGGAGTTTACTCAGATACGTCGATGACCTCAACATTCCAATCCATTCCACCCCTGTCACCCGCGCCCGAAGTATCTGACATATGTACCCTTTCCCACAATACACAAACACCCAACAATCAACCGCCCTTGTTACCCAAACCACCATTGGTACCTAGTCATATTGGTGTTACACCCATCCACACAATCCCCTTACTATTCCCTCCCTCGGGCATAGTAAGTGCACCGATTATGGCTACTCTCAACCTCCCCGGGTTAACCTTAGGATTACCCATGTGGTATATTTCACCTCCCATTCCCCCGCCGACACCAAATGTTATCCTACAACCGGTGCAACCCATTGCCACTACTAGTCAACCACCTCCCGGTGACACTACCCCTTCGTCATCTACGAATCCCCCCCCTCTTATCAAGCACACTGGGGGCAGAAGCCCACACCCATAAACTGCTGTACCCCCGCCCAAAACAGTTAAAAACCCCCCCATGTTTCGTGCTCCTCCCAAATGCTCGTTGTGTGATGAGTTAGGCTATCTGAGTCATCAATGTCCACAATTACCTGCATTACAGGAACACATGCAAATGCTTGACGATGACCCCAACATCCCAGTTGTCGAACTCGATCCAGCCCCTAAGCCTCGTGATAAATCACTGCATACCAACCACCCTTGTGCAATATCCCAGATTACAGAGCAACTCTCTACGAGATGAATAATTTGGACCTTGAGATGGCACCCCCCACAATTGAGGAGATCCACCCCCCTGCATCACCCTCACCCAAAGAGATTAACACCATTTATATGATCTATTCGACTACCACTCCCTCGTCAACCGATTTGACAACTCAAAGTTTCGTCAATGATGTGGATATTCTAGAGGCTCTCACTGCCCTGGATTATCCCTGGGAAGACATGCACCATCGTTCCTATTTCCTCCCAGAAGAGTCCTCCACCATAGCTACCCAAGTTGTGGTTGAGTCCAAAGATTTCCTTCCCGCCAAAGTCGACTGGTTTAAGGATCCCATTCCCGCTCCTGATGCCTTTGAGGAGGGTAACATGGCCAACATCTCACCTGTAATCCACATCGATATCTTCACTTTCTTCCCTAGCCCTCTTCCTGGGAGGTTCATCATCCTCTGCAGTGTGAGCGTGATGTTTTCTTTTGATGTTCTTCTTCTTATGGGAACTATCTTTATTCTTTCTGGGACAATCCCTGGAATAATGTCCCTTTTCATCACATGTATAGCATCAGACTGTAGACATGTTCCTTTGAGATTTGGAGTCACCCCTTTGATTGTGATGGTGGTGTCTATCTTTCTTACTATGGTGGGGCTCCCTCTTGCCATCATACTTCTTAGAGTGTGTTGTGAGGGCTTGGTCTTCATTGCCCATCATTTCTTCTCGAGCTATAATCCAAGATTATTCCTGTGACCATTCTTCCCATAGCCTACTGAATGTGATAAGTTTCCTCCTAGCACAAATTCCTTGGATGAAGGAATTGTTAATTTTTTAGAATTTACTTCAATCTGATCTAGGATCTTAACTGGGAGAACAACATGTACAGCATATCAATCATGGACACAATAATGCAAGTACACAAGAGACATAGAGTTTACTTGGGGAAAACCATAAAGGTAAAAAACCCCAATAACTTCCTCAGAGATAGATAGAGCAATGATACAACCCAAGCATAAGAGATAGACATCTCTTAGCATCAGCTTCTCCTCCTCCACAAGTGCACCACTCTCCAAAGAGTGTGTGTGAGAATAGAATGATGAAATAGAGTGCCTCCCGCACTCTATTTATACTTGACTTGACTTGCCTAATAACCTTTACTAGGTAGGCCTCAACTTAACCACATAGCACAATGCTGACTGGGCCGACACCCAATAGGGTGGTCTAATAACCCTTTTACCCACATGACTTATATAGGGACGAACCCAACAAGGTGGTCTAATAACCCATCAAGTATAAGTTACGATACTTACAATATAAATGATGACACTTCCATATAGAGGAATAATAACATCTCTATAGGAATACAAACACTTCCATATAGAGGAATAATACCATCTCTATAGGAGTACAATATACATATATGAAATACATTCCGAAGTTACATATACATCAACACTCCCTCTTAACTAGGAAGGTATTTCTCGTACACAGATCTGCTAGCACAAGTCTTCTCCTCTGGATCATCATCATCGAATCATCGCCATCATCACTGCTGCTACTATCTCAATCAATCTCTGAATCTACTCGTCATAGGAAGTTCTACAGAGCCAGTCCTTTTTCATACTACATGTAGGCCCACCACCTGCAGGTCTTCATCATCACTGGCCATACTATGGAATCCTCAGGACTTATTACGTGCATCACAAAACCTCGCAAGAGCATCCCAGGCGGTTATGAGCACACAGCTCTACCTGTAGGATCTCCCAGGATCTTTTACATGTGACTGTCACAAAATCTTAAAAGAGTGTCTTGCCAAGCAAGATCTCTAAAGAGCATCTGAGGCCTTTTTCATTTTGTCCAGATCTCCAGGACTTATTACATGTGATCCCCACCACAAAACCTTAAAAGAGTGTCTTGCCAAGCAAGATCTCTAAAGAGCATCTAATTCCTTTTTCATCCTGTCTAGATCTCCAGGACTTATTACATGTGGTCATGGAAATGCCTCGAAAGAGCATCTGAGGCCCTTTTCATCCTATCCTGATCTCCTAGGTCTACTTACATGCCATAGGACAATGCCTCGAAAGAGCATCTGAGGCCTTTTTCATCCTATCCAGATCTCCCAGGTCTACTTATATGTCCTCCCAGAGCAATGCCTCGAAAGAGCATCTGAGGCCTTTTTCATCCTGTCCAGATCTCCCAGGTCTACTTATATGCTCATCCGCACAACCTGTCCACGGCCACAGAGTATCAACCTGATACTCACCATACATCAACCTGATGTACATCATCACATGATCAACTTGATCATCATCACTACATCGTCCTGATGCATGTCATCTGGAGCAACATCCTGAAGCTCATCATCCATGATCATCCTGATCATATAATGCATCCAACTGATGTATACCAAGTATCTACTTGATACATATCATTACAATATATCCACTTGATACATACACAGATACATGATCTACCTGATCATACAACGTATCCACCTGATACATATACATATAAATGATCCAACTGATCATATCCAAGCATCCAACATGATGCATATACAGAGCAGTAACTGGAGCATCGTCCTGATGCTCATCATCCGGTGCTTACATCCATATCCATGGGAAGGATCCTCCTTTCACCATGCTTGGAATGGCTTCCAGCAAATGTCTCCATCACTTCTTCCTCAAAGTGTGGTCAATCTGAAGAACACCAAGCCTGTCATTGAAGTACTTGAACTTCACTCTGGCTAGTGGTTTCGTCAGCACATCTGCAATCTGCTCATCCGTCGCAACATACAGGAGCTTCATTGCTCCTCTCTGCACCATATCCCTGATATAGTGATATTTGATCTCAATGTGTTTCGACCTGTCATGGAACACTGGGTTCTTAGACAGCTTCACACAACTCTGGTTGTCACAAAATATACCAGTAGCCTCCAACGAGAGATCAAATAACTCAGACAGTAGCTTTCGGAGCCATACTACCTCACAACTAGCCGAACATGCTGCAACATACTCTGCCTCGGCTGTACTCAGTGCTACGCAGGACTGCTTCTTGCTAAACCAGGAGATCACACCTAATCCCATACTGAAGAGCACCCAGAAGTGCTCTTCCTATCTGCAACACTACCTGCCCAATCTGAATCAACATAACCCTGCAGGTTAAACCTTTGATTCGCATCATACTTGAGCCCATAATCAACTGTACCCTACAGGTGCCTCAAAATATGCTTTACAACAACCTGTTGAACACTCCTCGGATCCATCAAGAACTAGCTCAATGTGTTCTCCACAAAGCAAATATCTGGTCTCGTGTTCGTCAGGTACATCAAGGACCCAATCATCTGATAATACACTGTGACATCAATCAGATCAGATGAAGCATCACACAGAAGCTTCAGGTTCGATGCCATAGGTGTCGCCATGTCCTTGCAATCTATCATCCCAAACCTCTTCAGGATCTCTACTGCAAACTTCCCTTGTCCAAGGAAGATTCCATCTGCACTCTGCCACACCTCCATGCCTAGAAAGTAGTGATTCATCTCGAACTCGGCAACAAGCTTCCGTTGCATGTCGACAATCAATCTATCCTCACCTGTAACAAACAGGTCATCCATATACAAAAGTAGTATCATTGGATTGCCTTCCTCAACCTTGTAGTAAAGGTTGGAATCCGCTTTACTCTTGGTAAATCCCAAACTGGATAGAAAGCTATCTATCCTACCATACCAAGCTCTAGGAGATTGCTTCAATCCATACAAGGCTTTCTTCAATCTGCACACATATGACTCTCTATCATGTGTCTCAAAACCAAGTGACTGCTCCACATACACTTCCTCCTTGACTACACCATTCAAGAAAGCTGTCTTGACATCCATCTGGTGTATCTTCCATTTCATCATTGTAGCTAGGGAAAGTACTAATCTGATGGAAGTGTATCTAGCCACGGGATTAAAAGTATAATCAATCCTTCTTTCTGGGAGAAGTCACGAGCTACAAACCTCACTTTGTATTTTTTTCTATGCTGCTATTTGCAGCATGCTTGATCTTCTAGATCTACTTGGAAGTCACAACAGACTTCCCTTCTGGTCTTGGGACTGCATCCCAACCATCATTCTTCATGATCATCTGGTACTCCTCGATCAAGGCATACTTCCCGAATCCTAGAAACTTCAATATCTTCAGTAGATAACTTTGTTGTTGGAACAAATGTTGTAGTCCTTCTTTTGTAGGTCATGGTATACGATCTTTCCTACAAAACAAGTTAAATTGCATGATTTGAAACATTTTATAGTTTTCAGAACAAATTCTTACATATAAATAAATATGTCATACAGTCATGCAATTATTTTAGCCAATGCTTCAATACAACATTCATCCATATCCTGTAACTTTCTAGATGCCTTCCAATCTCTACTAGAACATTGTTAAGAGTTTGCACTACTTCCAACATGTCAGCAAAGAGGCTTCATTCTAGATAAGTATCAATGGAATGTTGTACAGTGCCATAGGCCACTTACCCATCACATGCATATTAGTAGTATACTATTCATTAATGCAATTATTCTAATATTCATAATACACAACCTAAGTCTAGGAACATAAGCATATACATCATTGAACAACATTATTTAAACAAACAAATATGTAAGAAATGACAATTCAAATACTTATCTTTTTTTGGTTGTTGGGTGGACTCCCTCTGAATCTTTGCAACTCCATTATGATGTGGATTGTGAGAAGTGGTCGACTCCCTCTGAATATCTGCATCCTTGTAGAAACTACTGGAGTGTGCTCCCTCTTGATCTTTGCTTCCTGGATTACCTGTCCTTGAACTTATATCCATCCTCGATCACTATGCATGCTTACAAGTATCATTATTGTGATATCCTCGAGATCTCATACATAATCATACATTTATTAGTATATTCTCAATACTATCAAAACACAATAATCTTAAGCATGTATTGTCATGATCATTTCAAACAGAAATAATAAGCATTAGTATTCAAGGACTCTTATGGTTAGTCATATAATAAATTAAATTAAGAAACATAATATGCCTAAACCTTTGATTACTCAAACCTATACTTTCATGACTCTTCTGGTTAGTCATATCATCAATTAAGGTAAGAGACCTAATATGCATAAACCCTTGATTACTTACATTTTTGACTTTATAAATAAACATAACCAATCATACCAAGTATACTTATATAAGGAATCCTAACACAAGGTAAGACTCTAACTTGATATAGGAAAAACATACCTGGATTACTATGTTAGCTAGTTATGTCTAACATACCCGCATGATGTCTTCTGGTTCTCTTCAATGACTTGTGCTAGTAACCTGCATGTCTCATAAGTTAACCATTGTAGAACCAAGTTATACATACCTCGTAAGTAGATCTTCTATGTGATCCATGACAATGGATGAATCTTTGTCAGCATGTCACCATGATCATATGTTCTTGAAGTAGAACATGGTTTGTCTTTCTTGGTGCACCTTTCATGTTAGCGAACAACATAAACCTCATACATCACAATGCATTAGTACAATCATAAGTGTCAAAACCTTAATCAATGAATATCTTCTATCATGTATTCATAATTTTATTAAAGTGATACGACAAGTCTAGTAATTAATCAAGATTGTACTAACCGTAATGATATGAAGACAAACATATCATAAACTTAACCATGAACATAATTTGAAACATACCTATAAGTCATACCTATCGAGATTGCTTGTAATCTTCTTATGTAAGGCCTTAGCCTCATCTCCCTCTGAAACAGGAACTTCTTCACTTATGCAGGTGACCAATCTTTTTTCTTTTAGGATTAATCCAATCCACTTGAATTGCAGAAACTGGATCTGGAGCTGGATTGGGGCTTTTCAGTGAAACCCTAAAAATTGAAACTTTGAATTTCAAACTTCTAAAAGAAATATGCGCCTTGATGAGCTTATCAACCTGGTATACTCAGAATTTGAAAACTGCAAAGTTTCACCCCTCAAAATTGCCTTTGAGACTTCTGGATCTTCTGGACAGGATCCCGAACTATGGTTTGATAAATCCCACCCTTCTTCCCAACTGAAAGGTTCGATCCAAAGTTCTAATCTTCGATTTTTCTAAGGAGCTTCCAGCCGAGGTTACAGACTTCAAAAATTCCAACTTTTGCAGAAGCCCTAATTTTCCACTTTTCCAATCAAAGTCACGAACTAGGGTTTGATCAAGCCCAACCTTCTACCCAACCAAAAAAATTGATCTTGGTCTCTAAATTTCAATTTTGATGAGTAGCATTCAGCCGTGGTCTCCGATTACAAAATTACCAACTTTCTCCGAAACCCTAATTCCCGGAGCCATGAATGAAGGTGCTCAAAATCCAATTCTATTTTGACAGAAATATGCACCTGATTGTTTCTAGTGTAACTCTGAACTTTCCAATCCACAGGGCCTGAAATTTTTTCATGTGGTATCCTGACCTGTAATCTTTCCAATCCCATAGGTCTGACCTCAAATGGATTCTCTGAGAGAGAGTTATGCCTTGTGTCGCAACGTGACCTATTTATGGGATAAAACAGGAGATCAAACTTGTACGGCGTGCCATGTGTCACTGGTTCCACTTCGGCCTCTAAAAACCTTACCTAATATAGTACAGTCTGTGAACTACCTATCACTTTTTACGAAATTTCATTTGGAGATTCCTATCCCAAGTTATGACATTTTTTCCTAGGTCACCTGTTTATGACTCAGATCTGGAAGAGGCAGAGGCCCTAGATTGTAGAGATCATAAAACACAAAGTACAATGAATTAGAAGTTTTCCTTTGGAAACAAGGTACATGGGGATATGATCTTCGACCTGTAAAATTTTCAGATCCGAACAATTGTCCAAAATGGATTTATAGCGAAAGTGCTACGATTCATACATGCCATACCATGCCTTCTTTCAGGCTAGCTCTGAAACCATGTTAATTTTTCAGAATTTACTTCAATCTGATCTAGGATCTTAACTGAGAGAACAACATGTACATCATATCTACAGCATATCAATCATGGACACAATAATGCAAACACACAAGAGACACAGAGTTTACTTGGGGAAAACCATAAAGGTGAAAAAACCCAATAACTTCCTCAGAGATAGATAGAGCAATGATACAACCCAAGCATAAGAGATAGACATCTCTTAGTAGCAGCTTCTCCTCCTCCACAAGTGCACCACTCTCCAAAAAGTGTGTGTGAGAATAGAATGATGAAATAGAGTGCTTCCCGCACTCTATTTATACTTGACTTGACTTGCCTAATAACCTTTACTAGGTCGGCCTCAACTTAACAACATAACACAATGCTGACTAGGCCGACACCCAGTAGGGTGGTCTAATAACCCTTTGACCCACATGGACGACCCCCAATAGGGTGGTCTAATAACCCATCAAGTATAAGTTACGACACTTACAATATAAATGACGACACTTCCATATAGAGATATAATAACATCTCTATAGGAATGCAAACACTTCCGTATAGAGGAATAATACCATCTCTATAGGAGTGCAATATACATATATGAAATATATTCCGAAGTTACATATACATCAACAGGAATCCCATGACCTAGGAAGGCCATTAAGAGTGGTCATTACCGCTTCTCCATTCTCTATATCTTCTCCCACAACTTCAAGTTGTTCGTTTATCTGGGAGACTCTTGAGAAATAAGACTGCATGGTCTCCGCATTCTGGATCTTGATATTCTTCAATTGATTTATCAAGGTCATCTTTCGATTTATGTTCTTCCCTTCAAATAGCTTGGTGAAGGAATCAAACATCTCCTTGGGTGTCTTCAGAGATGACACATGTGGTATGAGATGGTCTTTGATAGAATCAACAATGATCCTCTTAGCCCTGACCAAGTTCTTCTTATGTAAGGATTTAGCCTCATCTCCCTCTAGGATAGGGATCTCTTCACTTATGTAGGTGTCCAATTCATTTTCTTCAAGGATTAACTTAATCCTATACTTCCATGCTCGGAAGTTATCAGCCCCTTCAAGCTTATCCTCAAGCTTGGTGTGGTGAGACATCTTAATGAGAAACTCAAACGAAAATAGAAGATTTAGGTCTTACCACTTGATTTGCTGAAAACTGGATCTCGTGCTGGATTAGGGTTTGTTAGAGAAACCCTAAAAATTCAATCTTTGAATTTCAAACTTCTGAAAGGATATAAAGATGCGCCTTGATAGATGATCAAGCTGGTATACTCAGAATTTGAAAACTGTAAAGTTTCACCCTTCAAAATTGCTTTTGAAACTTCTGGATTCACTAAGAAGGACCCTGAATTAGGGTTGGATTTTCCCGGAGCTTCACCCAACCAAAAAGTTCGATCCAAAGCTCTAAACTTCGATTTTTCCAAGGAGCTTCTAGCTATGGTCTTAGATTTCAGAAATTCCAATTTTTGCAGAAACCCTAATTTTTAGGTCAAAAACTGAAAGTGCTCAGAATTGAAATCTGTTTTGATAGAAAGATGCGCCCTTGCAAGGAGAGCCAATATAGCCTTCTGCCTTTGAATATCTATGGAGATAAACCCTAAAAAACAAGAAGCCCTAGCTTCCGCAACTACACAATGTCTTCTTCTCAGGTTAGCTCTGATCCCATGTTAGATTTTGAGCATTAATTCAAAATGATCTAGGATATTATCTGAGATAATAACAAGGACAACATATCAATCATAAGAGACAAGCACAAGACACAATAGACATAGAGTTTCCTTAGGGAAAACCAAGAAGGTGAAAAACCCCAATAACTTACTCAGAGATAGATAGAGCAATGATACAAAACCCAAGCATAAGTGATAGACTCCTAGTAGCTTCTCCTCCTCTACTAGTGCGCATCACTCAATGAGAGGGATAGATGAATAAGTGAATGATCAAATAGAGTGCCTCCTGCACTCTATTTATACTTGACTTGACTTGCCTAAAAACCTATCAGGGCCGACTTCTCTAGGAAAGTCTAATAACCCATGGTAACCCAACTCAGGGCCGACCCCACACTTGGTGGTCTAATAAATCATCTTGTATAAGTTACGACACTTGTAAATACAAATGATGACACTTCCATACAGAGGAATAATAACCTCTCTGTAGGGATACAATATACATATATGAAATACATTCTGAAGTTACATATACATCAACAATGTGGTCTTGAGACCAGAAGGGAAGTCTGTTGTGACTTCCAAGTGGATCTACAAGATCAAGCATGTCGCAGATGGTAGCATAGAGAAATACAAGGCAAGGTTTGTAGCTCGTGGCTCTCCCAAAAAGAAGGGATAGATTATGAAGAGACTTTTGCACCTGTAGCCAGATACACATCCATCAGATCAGTACTTGCTTTGGCTGCAGTGATGAAATGGAAGATACACCATATGGATGTCAAGATAGATTTCTTGAATGGTGTAGTCGGAGAGGAAGTGTATGTGGAGCAGCCACTCGAGTTTGAGACACATGGTTTGAAATAGGCACCCAAGACATGGTACAGAAGGATAGACAACTTCCTGTCCAGTTTGGGATTTACCAAGAGTAAAGTGGATTCCAAACTTTACTACAAGGTTGAGGAAGGCAATCCAGTGATACTCCTATTGTATGTGGATGACCTGTTTCTGATAGGAGAGGATAGGTTGATTGCCGATACGAAGAGGAAGCTTGCTACTGAGTTCGAGATGAAGGACTTGGGTATGATGCATTACTTTCTAGGTATGGAGGTGTGGCAGAGTGCAGATGGAATCTTCCTTGGACAAGGGAAGTATGCAGTAGAGATCCTAAAGAGGTTCGAGATGATGGACTGCAAGGCCACGGCCACACCTATGGCATCGAACGTGAAGCTATTGAGTGATGCTTCAACGGAGTCGGTTTCTGTCACGGTGTATCCTCAAGTGATTGGGTCCTTGATGTACCTGACAAACACGAGACTAGATATGTGCTTTGCAGTGAACACCTTGAGCCAGTTTCTAACAGATCTTAGACATGTTCACCTGATTGCTGTAAATCATATTCTGAGGTACCTGAAGGGTACAATTGATTAAGGGCTCAAGTATGATGTGAATCAAAAGTTTAACCAAGAGGGTTATGTTGATTCAGATTGGGCAGGCAATGCTATAGATAGAAAGAGGACTTTGGGGTGCTACTTCAGTATGGGATTAGGTGTGATCTCTTGGTTTAGCAGGAAGCAATCCTGCATAGCACTGAGTATAGCCGAAGCAGAGTATGTTGCAGCTTGTTCTGCTAGTTGTGAGGCAGTATGGCTAAGGAAGCTACTGTCTAATTTATTTGATCTCTAGTTGGATGCTAATTATATCTATTATGACAACTAGAGTTGTGTGAAGTTGTCAGAGAACCTGGTGTTCCATGACAAGTCGAAGCATATCGAGATCAAATATCACTATATCAGGGATATGGTGCAGAGAGGAGCAATGAAGCTTCTGTATGTTGCGACGGATGAACAAATTGCAGATGTGTTGACTAAACCACTAGCCAGAGTGAAGTTTGAGTACTTCAGAAAGAGGCCTTGTGTACTTCAGATCGAGGTTCCTTCCAAGGGGAAGTGATGAGTCCAGACGACGCAGATGCACATGGGCTTTTTCGACATGGTTGTAGATGTGTCCTTCCATGGTCATTGATGTAATTACCGAGATTTTCCGACATGTTCAAAGGAAATTCTTTCCATGGTCATTGATGTAATTGTTGAGCCTTTCCTGGATGGTTAGAGGAAATTCCTTCCATGCTAGTGAGTGTAAGTGTTGTGATATGTGTGTGCATCTGGGTTGTTCTCCATGGGCTATGAGGTGATATGAAGACGATGAGGTGATAGTAGGGTACACAGGTTTTGCAGAGGCATATAATCAGTCCTGAGATGCTCTTACAGGTTTTGCAGAGGCAGTGTAATCAATCCTGAGGGATCTTGCAGGTTTTGCAGAGGCAGTATAATCAATCCTGAGGTGTACCTACTTGATGGCTTGTTCACAGAGATGATGAAGACCTACATGGAGGCTAGGCCTACATCCAGCATGAAAAAGGGCTGTCTCTGTAGAACTTCCTATGACGAGAAGAATTGAGAGATAGCCCAGTGATCGAGATGACGAGTACAACAGCATTGACAATGATGCTCCGTGATCCAGTGACGATGATCCAGCTCTAGAATTGAAGGCTTGTGCCTATATGTATTGATGACTTGTGTCAACAGAATACCTTCCTAGTTAAGAGGGAGTGTTGATGTATTTATAACTTCGGAAGATAGTCACTTGTATATTGTATTTGTACTTCATTGTATCCCCAACAGAGATGTATTATTCCTCCAATTGGAAGTGTCATCAGTTGTACTTGCAAGTGTCGCAAGTTATATTGTAAGTGTCGTAACTTATACTTGATGGGTTATTTGACCACCTTGATGGGGTCGGCCCTATATGAGTCATGTGGGTTAAAGGGTTATTAGATAACCCTAGTGGGGTCGGCCCAGTCAACATTATGTTAAGTGGTTAAGTTGGGTACGACCTAGTTAGAGTTAAAAGACAAGTGAAGTAGTGTATAAATAGAGAGTGTGTCTCTATCATTTTATACATTATCTCATTCACTCACTTCGCATTAGTGAGAGAGATGAGGAGTGTGCACAAGTGAAGGACGAGTATGCTGCTGAAGATATCTATCTCTTGGGTTTGATCCTTTTGATCTTTGTATTGGTGCTTATTCTATCTCTAAGGAAGTTGCGGGGTTTTTCACCTTCTTGGTTTTCCCCGAAAATGTTTTGTGTCTCTTGTCTCTTGTCTCTTATGCTTGATATGTTGTACATGTTGTTCTTTCAGTTAATATCCTAGATCTATTGAAGTAAATGATGAAAAACTAACACGAAGGAGTATGTGTTACCTACCTATGAGGGATCATACAACATCGGCATGTTTCTCAGAGAATTTGAGGAAAAAGTGGTAGAACCATAGCGTCTACTGGCCTTGGAGGAAGCCCTGAAGGCTACTCCTGCTCGATGGTGGGTGGCGCAAAAATAAAACATCACATCTTGGCCAAAATGTCGACACCTCATGAAGGTTCGGTTTGGCGAAGCTGCGGAGGACGACCATCTGCGATATGACGGAAGAGGAGAGCCCAAATATGACGATGACCCCCGGGCTACATCAGAGAGAAGTCGCGGTGAGGTGGCACCAGATATACCATCGCACAAATTTTAGCAACCATTAAAGATCAAGAAGGTAAATACTGGGTCGGAGGAAAACCCAAATTTTGCATGCATTGGCAACTACTGGGACGAGTCGACCATTGTGAAGATGACTAACCTACTGTTACAACGTAATTTTCCACCTTGTGAGCATCAGCACTCTTTGGCCTTCAAGATCCATTTCACTGACTCGGATGCACTTTATGTCCTTCAGACACATTAATTCCCTATTTTTCTTCCTGTACGCTAGTTGTTCCACTTTAGCGTGTGTACCTGTGAGTTGTCCCACTATAGCCCGCAGGTGACAAGTAAAATGGTAAAAGTCACTAGTAAATTACTTTTTACTCCCAAAAAGCGGTCTTAGGGTGACCTTTGGCCCTCCATTTGCCCCGAAACACCTCGATGTGTCCTTTCACTTACCTTTGGAAGGCTATATATTGAGCACATATGGCATATGGAAGGGAGGGGAAAGAGAGAGCAAGAGAACTCTAGTGGAATTTTGTCATGACTTGATTCTACACTCATTGATCCTTGTTGTTGTGAACTTCTTATGTTCACCTACCAAACTCCTATCCTAGTTTGAGTTTTCTATTATATGGAGGATTGAAGTGGTGGAGGCACAAGTGGAGAGACCCAGTTCTTGGTTACGAGTGGTTGCCGGCAAGAGGTCGTATCACATTGTACTTCTTGTTATTCATTAATAGAAATACTCATATTCTCGTCCATTAATGTTGTGAATGTTGTTTATATTACATTGGGTTGCATTTACTTATGATATTATGGACCATTTCTATTGATGATGTTAATGTATTTCATATATTATATGCGCTTGTTGTGTATCGGTTGTTAAGACTGATTTACAGGTTCAAGTGCATAGATTGAAAGCTTCAACGGGGATCTACATCGAACGTCTAGTTCAAGGTTGGTTATATTCTCTATTATCTTAGCATTGTCATTTATATAGCATTGCATTGGGAATTGAGTCATTTTTTGGTAGTTAGCTGTCTGTTGTGGTCTGCCCCAAGCCATAGGAAGTTTTCTCCATAACAAAAATGGCGACTCCGCTGGGGAGAACATCCATTTTTTGGGATTTTTAGGCATTAGTCCTTATTTAGAGTTGTTGTGTGTCGAGTCTCTGTGTCATTGATTGGGCGTTGGGATACACTATAGAAAACAAGCTTTTTCTGAGTGATTGGACTCTTTTTCTGCTCATTTGCCTTTCCCTATACGCAGGTCAAGTTAGTTTTGCCCACATCTACCCGCATCTGTCTGCACTATAGCCCATGGGTACCCACAGTTATTCCTTCAACAGTAGCATACAACTCCGAGTTTGATTAGTTTGCGGCCTTGGGTTGTTGCTGGGTTGGTTTTGAGTGTTCTTGAGTCTTATTTGGCCTTGTTCCTGACTGTTCCATGCCTTGTTTGTGACCAAAAACTCTTCTTTCTCTTTGTTTTGAGTCTTTTTAGTTTATCACCATTTTTTATTTTCTAGCTCATTACATTTGCTGAATCTCACTGTTTGGGAATTGCTGGGTTGTCTTAGTGATCTTCTTTGCATTTCTTTAACTGAATAAGTAGATTTCGCTTGCAGTTTTCATTTTATTATATTGAAAAATACAAAAACATAGTTTTGCATTTTCCTTTTGCTTATAAGTGAAAATACAAAAAAAAAAATTTACTTTTATGTACTGCATTTTTCATCTGAGTGCTTGTGCTTTCATCTAAGATCTGCTTGTGCATTGAAAATATAAAAGAGTTGCATTTTTATTTCGAAACCATTGGATTGATTTTCATTCTAGTGGCATTGTTTTTGTTGGATAGATGAGTCTAGAGTTTGACGATTGTGCATACTATTGAGTCATATACATCTTTAGTTTTACGACCATATCCTTTGAGTAATCACAGCCACCTAAAATTAACGCTTAATCTTAAAATTGATTAGAACAATTTTTATTTATAGGGTACACCAACTAGCATAGGTTTAGAGTCTTGGAATAGATCATTGTGAGATAACAATCCAAGACTACTATACAAAAAATTATGTGTCTGACCAGGGAGTGGTAAAATCCATGGTATACATCAGTGTTCTCAGGAAGATCTACTCAAACCAGAGTTAAGCACGAGGTCACGGGAGGTTGGTTGCAGAGATAGCCCTCCAATACCGACTGAACGTGGGAGATATTTCCAGGATTTGTTCATATCTGGGGGTACCAGAGGTTCATCCTCTTGTGCTTCGAGCTTAGCTACCCTGCCCATACGACGGATCCCACCTGCGAATGTCCCCCTGAGCATTGGTTATATTGCGGTTACCACAGTTGCCTTACCTAGGTATCGCATAGGGTGCTTCCAGTGGTTATGCTGTACGTATCATGAGTCAGATAGGGGTTGGACAGCACAGTTGTCATTGTATAGGGACTTGACCTTGTGCATGCAGTGAAGCCTAGGAACCTTTATAACTCATTCTGTTACCTCCGGCTATAGTTAGGGAGTCTCGGGAGCTCATTTAGCCACTTTGTTTGTGTGCATTTGGCTGTAGTTTCTCTAGGTGTGTGCTCTTGATTTTATGTTTTTGATCGGTAGTTTGGCCATTAGGGGACGCTTTTATTTTATAATCTCTCCAGAGGTATTATGGCGAGAATTCCTGCTCTTCGCCGATATCGTCGGTTGGATGGTTTACTAGCTGCCGAGGTTACACGCCGTGTTAATAGGGGACGTCAGAAGGCCCTCTCCGATTCTTCGGATTCTTACGAAGTGTATCGTACTGACTTCATGACTGCACATTCGGGCACGGGAGAAATCCCTACGACTCCATCGGGTAGAGTCGAACACACTTCAGACACCCCTACTCCTAGAGAGGCATGGGGGGGTGATCCACCCGAGACCCAACCTAGTTTGTTTGGTATAGATCCACCCGAGGACGACCTGTTCGATCCTTTGAATCCACATGATTTTCGATATGGGATGCCCAAGTTACATGATAACATAGGTCCTACGACCAACACTACCCCATTCTCTTTGGGTATGCCTGATTACAACACAGTTGATCCTTCTACTATATTTGGTAGTCATGCTGGCACTAGTCATGGTGTTAGCCACACTGCACCCACTGGGGGCAATACCCTCACTGGGGGCACCACATTTTCCACTCACGCACATAGTATGGGGACCGGTCACATCCCTCCTAACAATGCAAATGTTGGAGGAAGGCCACCTCCTAGGACTACCCATCCTAATAGGAACATTGTTCGCAACATGACTCGCCAGCCACAGTACAATACACATGCCTCTACCCATCAACTGAGGACCACGTTTGTGAATGTTAACAATCCTCCCAATAACGGGGGTGGACACATACCATATACTTTTACGTCTGCTACCACTACTAGTAATGCTAATGTAGGAGGTGGGAATATACCTTAAACTCATGGTCACAACACCACCGCTCCTGCTACTAGTAATGCCAACGTTGAGGTTGGGAATATACCTCATGGTCACCATATGACTTCTCACGCTACTAATAATGCTTATGTAGGGGGTGGGAACATACCTTATAACCACGGTCATTACAATACGGTTCCCGCTACAAGTAACACTTATATGCCCCATAATTATGGTGGTAACCCTTACTATAATACAATCGGTGCTATCTCTCATTACAACCCACCTCAATACGGTGCTCAAAATGCATATATACCTGCTTACCCTCACACAGGTCAGGTTGGAGGAGGTTATCAACCTTATGGCCATGGTCAAGCTTATGGTCCATCAGGTTCGTATAATCAACATTTTAATGGCTAGGGTCCCGGTTATGGTCCATATTATCCTTCGGGTCCGTACAATCAACCTTTTATGGGAGCTTATAATCAAGCTTTCCAGCCGCAGCTCCTGTTCCTTGCTCGACTGAACCTTCTGGATCTTTCAAAGCTCACAAATGATCTGGTGTGTCATGATCCTAATTGGCCTCTAGTCCCTACCAAGCTCCTTTTGGACATTCCCAAGTTTGAAGGGAAGAGTGGTGAGGATCCAGGTGAACACGTCACAACTTTTCACCTTTGGTGCTCATCCAACTCATTGAATCATGATTCTGTTCGTTTGAGACTATTTCAACGCACCCTCATGGGGGCAACCGCGAAATGGTATGTCAAGTTGCCTGGGGGCACTTATAGGGGTTTCAGTGAGATAGTTTTGTTTTTCTTGGATCATTTCCAGTTTTCGGTTCGTTACGATACTCGTACTGAAATTTTGTCTACCTTCTGCCAGAATAAGGCCACACACATTTCTGACCACGTTCAAGAGTGGTGTCGATGGAAGAGGTTAGTGAAAGCCAACATTCCTCCAGAGTTTCTGTTGGAATGGTTTCTCAAGTCTTTGCTTCCATATATTGCTAAGGGTGTTTCGATGTCCGGCATTGTGAGTGAGGAACAAGCCATCTTAAAAGTCTAGCGGCTAGATTTACTATATTCTTAGTCTGGCATCTTATATGACATTATTCTTGATGCACCGCGAACACGACATGAGCCCAAGTCAGCTCCTGGACCACATGCCGATGGCATTGTGGGATCCGCAAGTACTCGACCTGTAGATTTGGTTGCTAATCAAATGAAAAATTTGTCACTTAACCAGTCTACTCCTGGACAGGTTCACACCTTGTCCACTTCCACCCCATCGTTTGATGTACACACTATGCAATTGACGAACCCATCGAGTAACCAACAGCCTGGTGGTAAGAAGAAGGGGAGAAACAACCGTAAGGGTGGAAACAATGGGAAAAATGGTAGTAATTGCAATACCCCTCGGAAAGAGAACGCCAACCCTTCTCGGGACGGGTGAAGTGCTGGTGGAGACCGTAAACCCAGGCGTAAAGTGAAATTCCCTTGCAAACTTTGTGGGGAATATCATCTTACTCACTTGTGTCCTTGTATTGAGGAAGCATCGAAGCATCTGGCACAGAGCCCAGCTGTGTTAAAAGATCCCCTTCCTCATCATTAGAACATGGCTTCACATGCTCCCGCTTCTAGTTACGAACCTAATGAGACTACAACGTCTTCCTCCAATACCAGTGGCTATGGATGTGTGAATATGGTCAAATCAGAGGTTAGTGTTGCTACTCGCCAACGTGATTATGGTGCACCACAACTGAATATGGGGAATAAGCCTCCTCCTCCTGACAACTCTTTTCATATTGAGAATCCCTCTACTATGTCGTGGATACTGAAAGGTGTTCTCAAGCACTCTACGCATAATCCCAATGCTCGAGCTGCACAGAACCACTCCATTGTAGAAGATTTGGGTCAAACTCCGTGTGCCATGTCATCTCTTGAAGTTTTATAGACATGTCCTTCTCAAAGGCATGCCCTTTTGAGTGCTTTAGGAGTTCAGGATGGGGGAAGTCCCAACATTATCAAGTTTGATACTACTGACGTTCAACCTCACTTACCTTACCACGTGGATTTTCAAATCCATGTGGAGTGCCTTCAGAATTTCGTCAAAAGAATGGTGGTTGACAAAGGTGCTTCTGTGTTAGTGATGTCTATATATTGTTGGAAAGCTCTTAGCTCTCCTCCCTTGTCCAAGTATATGACCATGCTCACTGCATTTGATGGTCGGTCATTTAAGCCACATGGGATTATTCCTTCCCTTGTTGTTCGCTTGGATGGGAAATCCATGCCTATTGAAGTCGAGGTGGTTGATGCGCCCATCGACTACAACCTTCTCCTGGGTAGGAATTGGATGTACGCTATGAAATTTGTCATGTCCACTATGTTCAAAGTTATTTGCTTTCCACACGAAGGAAATATTGTGACAATCGACCAGCTAGATTTCGTTAGTCCTTATTCCACAACATCCACGGGATTAGTGGTCCCCCAAGTTACAGATTCTCAGCTGGAAACTGGGAACATTGGTGTAGGATTGTACCCTTCTTTGATGGGATCTTTCGACTTCCCTACACCAATCTTGTTTGTAGGAACCATATCCAATGATGCTCCTTCATCTCTAAATCATATACCTTTCCGAACATGTAATGTCCCTTATTTGGAATTTTATTAAAATTGCAATTTTCCACTTTTTTCCTTGGTTCGACCTTTGACTAGTTTCGATCTCTAGGTCCCAAATTTGCCCCAATTGATTTCAAATCTTCTGAGAAGGTATATGAATGAGATTATAACATAAATATGTGTTTTAAGGATGACTTTGGACCTTTAAAATACTTCTGCAAATACTCTTTCAATTCTGGCCAATGTAGGGAACTTTACTAGTAATTTGCCTTTGACTAGTATTGGTCTCTATGTCTCGAATTGACTCCAAATGCATTCAAATATTCAAGGAAGGTGTATTAATGATATTAAGACTTGAATATAATGTTCAGGGATGATATATGGCCACCAAAATACCTCTGAAAACTCTCTTAAGATTCTGGACCAAGTATGCAATTTTACTAGTAATTTGGGGTTCAAATCCCCCTGGGGTAAGTATTGAAAATGGCTTCCCAAATGCCTCCAAAGCCACTCAAATTTATGAACAGAGGTATGTAATGTGTTAAGTATGTTATTAAAGTCTCATATGCACCATTAATGGATTATTACAACTGTTCTCACCCTCTTCCATTCAACTGCAAAAATCCCCAATTCGACCCTTGGGGAAATGGCACTATTTCCCCTCCCAATACAACTAAACTGAGTAAAAATGATTCAAATGCTCAAGTACAGTACATGAAACTTGTAGAAGACATCCATGGCAGTATATTGATCACAAATATATCAGAGAATCATCCATTCATTCGAAATCATCATCAACACATTGGCTCACAACAAGGTAGTGGGGAAATGGCATTGTTCTTCCATTAAAAATGAGATTTATACATTTCTACTTGGAATTTCGACCTGAAACTATTTGGAGATGAAGAACAGAGTATTTAATTCATATTAAAAAAGAAATGGGGCATTAAAAGCTTCCCCAAAGAGTGCAATAGCTCACCAAAAACGCCCTCCCTCAAGGATCAAGAATATGCCATCAAAAATGGAAATGGTTGAAGGAGTGAGCTGCAATAGAAGAAACCATGAGATGCCCTGTAGCTTACACCTGCAAATAAAGACTCCATTAAAGCTCCAAATGAAAGGTCTGAATGGCCTTTCCAATTACCAACTTGGATGGGAATCTTTCACCCTCGAAATTGGCTAAGGCAAGAAACTAGTCATCCACTAGCTCTCCCTCTTCACAAATGCAATTGCAAATTCTACAAATGATCAAAAGCTGGTTTCATTCTTTGTTATTGACATTTATAAACTTCTAATGTCCTCCATGGGTCGAATTCCTTCCAAGAGAATCATGCCAACTCAAGTTGGGAAGAGATTCCAAAGAACGCCACTTGTACAACAATTCCTAGTCTCCCACTTCCACCAAATCACATGTGGAAGCATATTAGCTGCCCTAACACCCTTGAGCGCCCTCTTGGAGTCTATTTTTAGCCCTGACATGTCATATATGTCATATGTCAGCCTTCAGGTCTGATTTGTGTCATAGGTGTCATAGCATCTTCATCATTGTTGTCATAGAGCTAGGGAATCTAGCCCAAGTGTCTCACTAGCTCCAAATTGCCTCTTCCTCTTCCATGGGAGTTACTCTTCCTCTATATTTCGACCTTGGATGAGTCATGCAATGAATAATACCTTTTGGACTCCCCCAAGTATGTTACCATTCACCTTGAATTTGAATTGGTGAGAGAATGATGCCAAATGTAGTGGGGAAATCTAGCCATATGTGGGTCCCACTTCCTCCATGTGTCTTCATCATGAAATGCCACTTTGATTTTCACTTGTATATATTTATTTATCTCCTTTATTAAATATTTATTCCATTCTAATGTTCAAACATCATTTATTATCCCCATTATTCCAAATCCCAAAGCTTCCACCCCAAACCTAGGAAACTAGTAATTTTCCTCCTTGGCAATTATTTGACCTTTAGCATCAATTTGACAAACTCTAATGAATAGAGCCAATATGATTAGGCCATTGTGACCCAATACCAAATTTGGGACATGAAAAATCCTCCCTTCCCAATATTGCTTGTCCTCAAGCAATTTTAAATGTGGGTGTTGAAGAACCTGCTTTCTGTATAATTCTTTGAAGTTGCCATTGAATTGCCCAACCTTGAGTCTTTGAGTTTCCATGAAGATTTTAGAGAGGAACCACCATGCTTGCTGCTGCACTACTCTGATTAAAATCACTTTATTAAGTGGGGAATCCATATCCCATACTGCTTGCTTCCCCAAAAAATATGAAACCAATGAGATAAAAATTATTCCAGGGTCCCATTGCTTGTATTGCACCCCAACAATTAAAAGTGCTCTCCAACCCATACCATCAGATAAGAGGATTCCTCGATCCCATTTTCTTGTATGCATTCTTCCAAACATTGTGAGTACAAAATATATATCATCACAGTACATAACAACATAATGAAAATGTACATCAAGAAGATGCTTCATCAAAGAATCATGAAAGTGTTTATACCTCCAAGTAAGTAGACCACCATTTGCAAGGTGCATACAATCTTCAAGTGACCAATCACATCTGCTCCAATGACATAGGTGAGGATCCCATGTCCGATAGTGCTGCTCCAAAAGAATGTGATATGCATCAAAATATCCAGCCATGCATTCTTTCATCCAAGAAGTGAACGAAGAATCTCCACTAAAATCTGAACCAAATAATGAGTAGGAAAAACAAGGAGACTTCAAAGGACTCAAAGAAGTCTCATCCATACATCCATGAGGATATGTATCATCATAAGGTAAAGCAATATGCTGCTGCAATTCTAAATAATGAGGTGCTCTATTCATGTCATCATCAAAAGGAGAGGTAGGAGTTTCATACCCCTCATGTGGCACCACTAGAAAAAAACCTTTCACCCAATTTTCATCCCAAAGTGATGTGGCTGGAAAAGAAGTGTGGGGTGAGGAATTATGAACCAATTTTAATTCTTTACAACTCTTACCCATTGAAATATTTAATTCATCTTCTCCATAATTGGCTGGTCCAACTATTGTGAGATCATGTACCTCTTCCAAGGCTTTGCAACTCTCTCCATGAGGCAACTCATAATCCCTTTGAACAAGGACAAGTGCTTGTCCTTCTTCTTGTTTTAGTGTAGCATCTTCAAGAACTTGCATATCAACATGTACCTCATTTTCCACAATTACATTAGGTTCCTCTTTTGTGACATAAATTATTTCATCCTTTTCCTTGAAAAGAGAACCATTGCTCATTATTTTTTCCGAGTTGCTTCCAAGTTCACTAAGCAACAATTTGAACTCTTGAAAGTATTGCCTCCACTGGTCTTCAAAGGATGGTTTAAGTAATTTTCTAAATTCCTCATTCTCCTCTAAGGTTCCTTTCTCATCCTTACTCATGGTGACCAATGAATGCACTTCTTCTCCTACTTCTTCCCTTTCACCAAAGTACATCTAGTTTCAGTTTCTAAGGGTGGTGGATTATTTCTTTGACTCCTGGTCTTCATTAATGTTCTACCACATCAGGTGCCAAGACCATGCTCTGATACCACTGTAATGTCCCTCTTTTTTATTCCTCTCAAATGACTCTCTTTGCCAAGGTTTCTTATCATATCCATCCCTTTGCCAAGGTTTCTTATCATATCCATCCCTTTGCCAAGGTTTCTTTTCAAATTTATAGCTAGGCTTAGGAGGAAATCTCGTTCTAGGAAGCACATTCTGGAGATCCCTAGTCAAGCTCATTGCATCTTTTAATGTAGTTGGCTTATGGGCTTTGACCAAACCTCTTAAGGGTTCAGCCAAACCTTCAGTGAACAGCAATACTAATCTTCCCATAGATACATCAGCCACCTTGACTGATAATTTTTGAAAGTCCAACATATATTCAGTAGGGGACCCAGTTTGCTTCAATTGAGCTAGTTCTTTGAAAGGCAATTCTGGATCTTTTTGTTCAAATCTTTCTAGTACCCTGTCAACAAATTCTCCATATGTTTTAACCTGATTATGACCCAAGGTTTTCAGCCCATGAAACCACCATTCATTGGCATCTCCTTCCAAATGCAAAATGACCATTTTTAATGCATCCTCTTCCAACATAGGATTCAGCTGAAAATATACATCCAATTTTTGCACCCAAGTGTTAGCAGAATTTTGAGAAGAACCATCAAAAGTAGGAAGTGACATTTTTCCAATAGCACTATTTAATTCTTTGTTTTGGAATGGACTCCTATTGTCTCCCTTCCTATTAATCTTTTGCATAGCATCAATGTAGTCACTGAGTGGTACACCTCTTTTACACTCTTCATTCAAATCATTCCAATCATTTACTAGTTTCTTGTAATCCAATGCAAGATTGGGCTCTTCTTTGGGTGTGAGAAATTTAGGTGCAGTATGCCTTTGTGTGCTTTGAAATTCATCAGGTCTATTATGAGGTCCTGTACTTGAGAAAATATGCTCATTCCCTTTCATCTTTTCCCCTGAGTGTGAACCGCTATTATCTCCTATTATCCCTTTGCTTTGAAGCTGGCTAATCAACAATTCAAATCCTTGCAACAATTTATCACCTATCCTATCCATGTTTGCTGAAAGTTTAGAGAAACATGGATCTAATGTTGCAATAAGTTCCTCCTTATGTTTTAATTTGTCATCCTCCTCTCTACCCATGGTTTCAGCAAAAGACTCCTCTTCTTCTACTACCTCTTCTTCAACAAAAACCTCTTCAACTACTGGTTCAAAGGGTGGTGGATTATTCTTTTGACTTCTTGTTAGGACCATCAGGTGCCAAGAACATGCTCTGATACCACTTGTAATGTCCCTTATTTGGAATTTTATTAAAATTGCAATTTTCCACTTTTTTCCTTGGTTCGACCTTTGACTAGTTTCGATCTCTAGGTCCCAAATTTTCCCCAATTGATTTCAAATCTTCTGAGAAGGTATATGAATGAGATTATAACATAAATATGTGTTTTAAGGATGCCTTTGGACCTTTAAAATACTTCTGCAAATACTCTTTCAATTCTGGCCAATGTAGGGAACTTTACTAGTAATTTGCCTTTGACTAGTATTGGTCTCTATGTATCGAATTGACTCCAAATGCATTCAAATATTCAAGGAAGGTGTATGAATGATATTAAGACTTGAATATAATGTTCAGGGATGATATATGGCCACCAAAATACCTCTGCAAACTCTCTTAAGATTCTGGACCAAGTATGCAATTTTACTAGTAATTTGGGGTTCAAATCCCCCTGGGGTAAGTATTGAAAATGGCTTCCCAAATGCCTCCAAAGCCACTCAAATTTATGAACAGAGGTATGTAATATGTTAAGTATGTTATTAAAGTCTCATATGCACCATTAATGGATTATTACAACTGTTCTCACCCTCTTCCATTCAACTGCAAAAATCCCCAATTCGACCCTTGGGGAAATGGCACTATTTCCCCTCCCAATACAACTAAACTGAGTAAAAATGATTCAAATGCTCAAGTACAGTACATGAAACTTGTAGAAGACATCCATGGCAGTATATTGATCACAAATATATCATAGAATCATCCATTCATTCGAAATCATCATCAACACATTGGCTCACAACAAGGTAGTGGGGAAATGGCATTGTTCTTCCATTAAAAATGAGATTTATACATTTCTACTTGGAATTTCGACCTGAAACTTTTTGGAGATGAAGAACAGAGTATTTACTTCATATTAAAAAAGAAATGGGGCATTAAAAGCTTCCCCAAAGAGTACAATAGCTCACCAAAAACGCCCTCCCTCAAGGATCAAGAATATGCCATCAAAAATGGAAATGGTTGAAGGAGTGAGCTGCAATAGAAGAAACCATGAGATGCCCTGTAGCTTACACCTGCAAATAAAGACTCCATTAAAGCTCCAAATGAAAGGTCTGAATGGCCTTTCCAATTACCAACTTGGATGGGAATCTTTCACCCTCGAAATTGGCTAAGGCAAGAAACTAGTCATCCACTAGCTCTCCCTCTTCACAAATGCAATTGCAAATTCTACAAATGATCAAAAGCTGGTTTCATTCTTTGTTATTGAAATTTATAAACTTCTAATGTCCTCCATGGGTCGAATTCCTTCCAAGAGAATCATGCCAACTCAAGTTGGGAAGAGATTCCAAAGAACGCCACTTGTACAACAATTCCTAGTCTCCCACTTCCACCAAATCACATGTGGAAGCATATTAGCTGCCCTAACACCCTTGAGCGCCCTCTTGGAGTCTATTTTTAGCCCTGACATGTCATATATGTCATATGTCAGCCTTCAGGTCTGATTTGTGTCATAGGTGTCATAGCATCTTCATCATTGTTGTCATAGAGCTAGGGAATCTAGCCCAAGTGTCTCACTAGCTCCAAATTGCCTCTTCCTCTTCCATGGGAGTTACTCTTCCTCTATATTTCGACCTTGGATGAGTCATGCAATGAATAATACCTTTTGGACTCCCCCAAGTATGTTACCATTCACCTTGAATTCGAATTGGTGAGAGAATGATGCCAAATGTAGTGGGGAAATCTAGCCATATGTGGGTCCCACTTCCTCCATGTGTCTTCATCATGAAATGCCACTTTGATTTTCACTTGTATATATTTATTTATCTCCTTTATTAAATATTTATTCCATTCTAATGTTCAAACATCATTTATTATCCCCATTATTCCAAATCCCAAAGCTTCCACCCCAAACCTAGGAAACTAGTAATTTTCCTCCTTGGCAATTATTTGACCTTTAGCATCAATTTGACAAACTCTAATGAATAGAGCCAATATGATTAGGCCATTGTGACCCAATACCAAATTTGGGACATGACAGAACATCATATTTCAGTGATCTGTGCAATCTACCTTCCATGAGTTCCCCGTTTGGAGACGTTTCGCACATTGGGATGGATATTCCCTTGTCTGTAGTCAAGATTTCTCATCATGTTTAACAAGCCATTGCATATTCAGATCTCTCTTCTTCATGGATAGGAGAGGAAGATCCTATTATGCTACCTACACAAGCAGTCGACCCATCTTGTTCACATAGATGCCTTGAAGATAACCTACCTTCAGGTGAATATTTTATCGCGTCCATGCATGGTAATGACGAGCCTTGGGGGGATTCCTATCATAGATCTCCTTCCTTTCCCACGCTCGGTCTTATTGAACGATATCATCCTATAATACAATTTGCCACCCATTTGGATTTGGATCCAGTCACAGTCTCGTCCAACCCTGGTTTGACTTTTGAATCTAATGAGTCTTTGAGCTCTCCTATAGATCTGCAAATCAGCGCTCCTGAAGAGTTTGATTCTATTTCTAGAATTTGCAACTCCCGTGATGATGGATTTGCTTTTGCAAATTCCTTCACATCCTTCAGCTTTTCTCTTCATTTTTAAGATGATCATTTTGATCCCTCAGGTATTGGTACTATAGCACCTTCAGTGGTTAGCTCTACCTGCATCTTGTCTGAGGTTAACAATAGTGAAGTTGAAAAGGTTTCTATCGCAATGACTTGTATCAGATTTTTCTTTACGTACATTTTAGAGATGATCTTGGTACTTATGTTTCTTGGAGATAGGATTCTTAGCTAGACTTATATTTGTTTACTAGTCCTTTTCGACATTTTCTTCGGTCATGGCAGACATATTTGGAACCTTGCATATAGGTTTAGGCCTCCCCATTGTTATGATGCATTTGAACCTTTTGCCATCCGAATTCACAGACACCCCCTGAGTGTCCTTATCTTGCTCATGTTCCTTGCATTATGCATAGCTTTGTTCCATGCGCTTGGAACTAGTCTCGCATGTCCCTGACACTCGTCTGCTCCCATTACGAGCATTATTCCACCTTTACTTCGAGATCGTTAAAAACAGTAAGGAGGTTATGAGCATTCTTCAATCTCTCCTTTGATCTTGTTAAAAACAATAAGGAGGTCACGAGTATACTTGTCATTTCAGACTCGTTAAAGGATTTGAAGCGACATTCACTTAGGTATAAGTTTACCCCTTTTCCGGACCTTTGTGGATTAATTACAAAAAATGTAGACTCTAGTCATACGTGACTAGAAGAGTTCTTCTCTCATTCTTTTACACTTTTTCGGGTGAGGAGACTAACTTTACGAAAAATGACTCCCCTTTTATGTCGAGTTGTGATTGCATTGCTATCCTGCTTGTTGCTTGAGCCTTGTGTCAGCTCCCACTTACTCAATTGTTAGCCTGGTGCCTGAGCACTTTCCTTGTCGAGCCCTGCAGAGCTTCCATTTGCCCTTCACAATTTGATGACCTTTTGACCCTGACGGAACACCCCCCCTGAGTGTCCACATCCTGCACATGATTCCTTGCATTGATCATAGGTATGTTCCACTGCTTGGGACTAGTCTGCTCTCCATTTGACACGCATTCCCTCAATTATTGTACTATAAGCAATTTTATTCTTTTTCAAGCTTTTCCAAATATGAAAAAGATCCAAAAAATGAAATATTCCAAAAAGCCGGACGGGATTATGGTTACTACTTCTAGTTGGCAGCTGTTGTGTCACCTTTGAACAGAGAATTCATTCCACTCCATACATTATGAGTCAAGACTATAGTAGGACCTTAGGAGTTGTGCTAGTTTCTCAGTTCTAATCCACCAATTGGTTAAGATTCCAGTCACTATGGAGCCCTTTGTTGATGCCTCCTGCATCGCATAGTCTATGTCGAGTCTATGCTGCCTGAGTCTATCCATATGCTCATGCTCTTGTTCAAAGGAAGTCCTGAAACCAAAGTCGGCCACTCCTCAAATATCTAGACTAGTGCATGTCGACCATCCTTATTGAGTCAGTCCATTTCACTTGAGTTCTTCCAAATCTTTCAGCATAGCTGTTACCTCATGCTGGTTGATGGGGGATGCCTTAATTCCCTCCTTCTAGCGAGTTTCATTCTGTCGACATCAACCCATTTATTCCGGAATTTGAGACTTAAAGTTCGGTTGAGTACCTTGAGGCTTGCATTCATTAGTGGCAGGTTCTCTCACCATTGACAGTTTTGGGAATACATCAATGTCCCCTGATTGATGGATTCATATTAGTGTTCGACTTCAACACATCTATTCACACTCTAATGATTGTACTATGTGCCTTGATGCCCATTTTCATTATTGGTGGGTTATCTCATGTTTGTTAACGGTATACATCATTGACCGTTAATCAGACGATGTCACATCAGGTTCGACCTCAACACCTTGCACTGTAGATGTTTTGTGTAGAAGACCCTAGGTGATAGTGGCATTCAGTATGCTACTTATGATCGTGACTTTACATCTGAGATATCAACTCTCAGACTTTAGCAGTTTGTACCTCCAGTATTGCACCAGTTGTTTCCTTTCAGTAGGAGATCGTCTCTTAGTGTAGATGGTTATGGCTATGATCACCTATGACATGTATTCACTATGTACTGCATATTCATGGCCATTGTATCAAATTGTTGTACTATACCGACATGTATTCAGAGATATTATTGTATTATGACGAGTGAGCTGCTCTTGCCATTTGTGTCTCCATCGCTCCACTTCTGAGATTTATAATGTATTTCAGCCATCGTAGCATCACTCTTTGACCTCACACATTAGGGGGCATCTGTTACAACGTAATTTTCCACCTTGTGAGCATCATCATTCTTTGGCCTTCAGGATCCATTTCACTGACTCAGATGCACTGTATGTCCTTTAGACATATTAATTCCCTATTTTTCTTCTTGTACACTAGCTATTCCACTTTAGCGTGTGTACCCGCGAGCTGTCCCACTATAGCCTGCGGGTGACAAGTAAAATGGTAAAATTCACTAGTAAATTACTTTTTACTCCCAAAAAGCGGTCTTAGGGTGACCTTTGGCCCTCCATTTGCCCCAAAATGCCTCGACGTGTCCTTTCACTTACCTTTGGAAGGCTATATATTGAGCACATATGGCATATGGAAGGGAGGGGAAAGAGAGAGCAAGAGAACTCTAGTGGATTTTTTCCGTGACTTGAGTCTACACTCATTGATCCTTGTTGTTGTGAACTTATTATGTTCACCTACCAAACTCCTATCCTAGTTTGAGTTTGCCATTACATGGAGGATTGAAGTGTTGGAGGCACAAGTGGAGAGACCCAGTTCTTGGTTCATATTGGTTCTCGACAAGAAGTCGTATCACATTGTACTTCTTGTTATTCATTAATAGAAATACTCATATTCTCATCCATTAATGTTGTGAATGTTGTTTATATTACATTGGATTACATTTACTTATGATATTATGGACCATTGCTATTGATGAGGTTAATGTCTTTCATATATTATATGCGCTTGGTGTGTATCGGCTATCAAGACTAATTTGTAGGTTCAAGTGCATAGATTAAAAGCTTCAACGGGGATCTACATCGAACGTCCGATTCAAGGTTGGTTATATTCTTCGTTGTCTTAGCATTGTCATTTATATAACATTGCATTGGGAATTGAGTCATTTTCTGGTAGTCAGCTATCTGTTGTGGTATGCCCCAAGCCATAGGAAGTTTTCTCCATAACACCTACCACCCAAATTTTAGAATTTGTTTCCAACAAAATTCTCAGAGATGAAGGGAATTTCTGGAGACTTAGGGGAAATGAGGACCCCCCTGAAACTTGATGCGAAACCAGTCAAGCAGCAGCCAAATCACCCGGAACCAACCGCGAGAGGGAGGATGATCAAATCCAACCCACTAGCGCATGATATCGAGAGGTACCCAACAGCGATCCAGTGAAACCAGCGAAAACTGGCCATTGAAGTGATGCCAATGATACGACGACGTATCGACACAACGGCATTCGCTATGTCGATCTAAATATATATATATACAAAGAGAGAGAGAGAGAGAGAGAGAGAGAGAGAGAGAGAGGATACTATGTGGCAGGATGACGCACCAGCCGGAAGAGAATGTGCAAAAGGGAAGTGTTGTATCACAGTTTGAGGTTTGGATTGTGACCGTGGCAGGATTGTGACCCTATCAAATCAGCAATCATTTTGAATTGTCAGCAGATGAGACTTTTTCAGATGACAAGTCTTTTTGACAGGTATGATCGTTAGTTGGCTTGGATCGGCACCGGCACCAGGCACGTTTGGCACATGGAAACACACCGTGGAAGCATGGCCGGTGGCACCACAGATGATGGTTCACACCATTGTGACACGAAGGGAAGATGGGAGAATTATGGTCACCAATCACGCACGCAAGAAGTCTGGTCACCACACGTAGGAAACAAATGATGACAGAATCGACGCATTGGGTGAATGGATTCACAGATGATTTTCAAGGCAGGTGTCCTGGAAGATGGAAATGCATAAATACAGGCCCTAGAGGCTAGTGAAGCAAAGAGGTATTTACCAGAAGCAAGAAATATATGCTACGAGTAGGTCGGGTAATTGGATAAGTTAGGAATTCCAAGGAGGCTATGGAAATGATTGATTTCATTTCATGCAGTAGCACACCAGGTGCGTTGTGAGCCCGAACGACGAGTGTGGGAACTCGGGTGACAAGTAAAATGGTAAAATTCACTAGTAAATTACTTTTTACTCCCAAAAAGCGGTCTTAGGGTGACCTTTGGCCCTCCCTTTTCCCCAAAATGCCTCGACGTGTCCTTTCACTTACCTTTGGAAGGCTATATATTGAGCACATATGGCATATGGAAGGGAGGGGAAAGAGAGAGCAAGAGAACTCTAGTGGATTTTTTCCGTGACTTGAGTCTACACTCATTGATCCTTGTTGTTGTGAACTTATTATGTTCACCTACCAAACTCCTATCCTAGTTTGAGTTTGCCATTACATGGAGGATTGAAGTGTTGGAGGCACAAGTGGAGAGACCCAGTTCTTGGTTCATATTGGTTCTCGACAAGAAGTCGTATCACATTGTACTTCTTGTTATTCATTAATAGAAATACTCATATTCTCATCCATTAATGTTGTGAATGTTGTTTATATTACATTGGATTACATTTACTTATGATATTATGGACCATTGCTATTGATGAGGTTAATGTCTTTCATATATTATATGCGCTTGGTGTGTATCGGCTATCAAGACTAATTTGTAGGTTCAAGTGCATAGATTAAAAGCTTCAACGAGGATCTACATCGAACGTCCGATTCAAGGTTGGTTATATTCTTCGTTATCTTAGCATTGTCATTTATATAACATTGCATTGTGAATTGAGTCATTTTCTGGTAGTCAGCTATCTGTTGTGGTATGCCCCAAGCCATAGGAAGTTTTCTCCATAACACCTACCACCCAAATTTTAGAATTTGTTTCCAACAAAATTCTCAGAGATGAAGGGAATTTCTGGAGACTTAGGGGAAATGAGGACCCCCCTGAAACTTGATGCGAAACCAGTCAAGCAGCAGCCACATCACCCGGAACCAACCGCGAGAGGGAGGATTATCAAAGCCAACCCACTAGCGCATGATATCGAGAGGTACCCAACAGCGATCTAGTGAAACCAGCGAAAACTGGCCATTGAAGTGATGCCAATGATACGACGACGTATCGACACAACGGCATTCGCTATGTCGATCTAAATATATATATATACAAAGAGAGAGAGAGAGAGAGAGAGAGAGAGAGAGAGAGGATACTATGTGGCAGGATGACGCACCAGCCGGAAGAGAATGTGCAAAAGGGAAGTGTTGTATCACAGTTTGAGGTTTGGATTGTGACCGTGGCAGGATTGTGACCCTATCAAATCAGCAATCATTTTGAATTGTCAGCAGATGAGACTTTTTCAGATGACAAGTCTTTTTGACAGGTATGATCGTTAGTTGGCTTGGATCGGCACCGGCACCAGGCACGTTTGGCACATGGAAACACACCGTGGAAGCATGGCCGGTGGCACCACAGATGATGGTTCACACCATTGTGACACGAAGGGAAGCTGGGAGAATTATGGTCACCAATCACGCACGCAAGAAGTCTGGTCACCACACGTAGGAAACAAATGATGACAGAATCGACGCATTGGGTGAATGGATTCACAGATGATTTTCAAGGCAGGTGTCCTGGAAGATGGAAATGCATAAATACAGCCCTAGAGGCTAGTGAAGCAAAGAGGTATTTACCAGAAGCAAGAAATATATGCTACGAGTAGGTCGGGTAATTGGATAAGTTAGGAATTCCAAGGAGGCTATGGAAATGATTGATTTCATTTCATGCAGTAGCACACCAGGTGCGTTGTGAGCCCGAACGACGAGTGTGCATGAGCGTATTGAGCAGGAGGAGGTGTGGGAACTCGGGTGTCATTGAGGTGAAGTTTCATCCGAGATGTCTAGGTATGTGGTAGTAGTTCGAAGCTTCGTGGTCCCGGTGACCACCAAATAGACAAGGGAGGAAGCCCCCTAGCCCTAGTAGGAAGCAATCCAAGGTGTGAAATAGATGTGACAGAGCAGTCAGTCTGTTTCCCACCTTGGCGACGTCGATGACTTTCCTCTCAGTCTAGAATGAACGCGAAGCGAACCAAAAAACTCTAAAGAGGTAGATGATGAAGGTTTCCAGAGACTGGAGCATGAGTGCAAGAAGTACATGAGAGCAAACCAGAGATCGATGAATGGAGATGAGAAGTACATAACAACGAGTTCCAGATAGTAAGAACAGTCTCAGAAATAGAGCACAACGAAGGATGGGTACGAACCAGCAATGTCCAGCTAAGGTGGCTTGAGACGAGCCACAAGTTTGTGTTGGGGGCCTGTTGGCACGGGATAGATCCACAAGAAGTGCGGAAGCTGACAGGCATGGAAGGGTCATTCCTAGAAAGAAGTATCATTCGCGGTATTCACGAAGCGCAAGAATTGTTAGATTAGTTGAGCCGGTCATGTGGACCATTTTGTAATAAGATAAAAGCATATAAATAGAGTAGGATTGTAAGCCTAAGGGCATCGGAGTTTTGGAGATTTATCCTATCTTTTGGGTTTTGCTTTGTATCCACAACATGATGTATTGACAGTTCCTGCGAGGTTAATTCTGCAGGTTTGGTGAATCTATGGAGATGTTCGGTTATGATATAATTTCTTTCTTTATGCAATGATGTGATGATGAATAATGGGTTATGTGAATGTTTGCTGTTGATTAATGCGAATATGTTGTAATCTGAATAAGTATGTCATTCTGAATGTGTATGTTAGAAACTGTGAATGAATTAAGATGCGAATGATAAGTTAATAGTATGTTATGAATGTTATAATCTCTAGTAAGTGCGAAGGTAATGTGTGCATATCCTCTACACAACTGCGGAAACTTGGTTCTAGCAGCCTTCTTATCCAACTCGAGTGAGACTGCACTTGCTCTGCAAGTGTTGCTGGGAAGGGTTACACATTTCTGGGCTGGTGTATAAGAGAGTTTGGGTTGATTGTTTGTTGGCGACAGTGCGGAGTGAACCCCTGTCGATAGACGCTGTGTCAACAAGAATCCATTTTTCCTACTTAGAAGTGACCGGTATCATTCTGAGTGAGACACATGGCAAAACCAACGCTCAAAGACTCTGAAACATATATCTACTACCAAAAATAACAATTTAGTCAGTAAGAGATTTGGACAGAATTATAACCCTTGAGTGAAATCTCCTTGGGGAATAAAGCAAGTGTTTAGATTGATGATGGAGACTCAAATCCTATCTATGAGTGTTCATGCTGATGAATCCAGAGAAAGAACAAAAGCAAGTATGTATCAAACTTTAGACAAAACATAGAGAAATGAAACAAAAGAAAGCATTTTCAGACCATTAAACTGTCTAAGAGTTACTGATCAACAAAGTAGATGAGTTGATAAGACTGCATATATGTAAAACTACACAAATTAGATAAATTAAAACCATATCTACCAAAAATAACAATAGCTACTACCAAAAATAACAATTTAGTTAGTAAGAGATTTGGACAAAGTTATAACGCCTGAGTGAAATCTCCTTGGGGAATAAAGCGAGTAGATTTATATAGCTACTACAAAAAATAACAATTTAGTCAATACAGAGTTATAACTCCTGAGTGAAATATCCTTGGGGAATAAAGCGAGTGTTTAGATTGATGATGGAGACTCAAATCTTATCTATGAGTGTTCATGTTGATGAATCTAGAAAAAGAACAAAGAAATAACAAAAGCAAGTATGTATCAAACTTCAAACAAAAAATAGAACATAGAGAAATGAAACAAAAGAAAGCATTTTGAGACCATTAAATTGTCTAAGAGTTACTGATCAACAAAGTAGATGAGTTGATAAGACGCATATATGTAAAACTACACAAATTAGATAAATTAAAACCATCTACCAAAAATAACAATTTAGTCAGTAAGAGATTTGGACAGAGTTATAACCCCTGAGTGAAATCTCCTTGGGGAATAAAGCGAGTAGATTTGTATAGCTACTACCAAAAATAACAATTTAGTCAATAAGAGATTTGGACAGAATTATAACCCCTGAGTGAAATCGAGTGTTTAGATTGATGATGGAGACTCAAATCCTATCTATGAGTGTTCATGCTGATGAAGCCCGAGAAACAACGAAAGAACAAAAGCAAGTATGTATCAAACTTCAGATAAAACATAGAGAAATGAAACAAAAGAAATCATTTTCAGCCCATTAAACTGGTCTTAAACTGTCTAAGAGTTATTGATCAACAAAGTAGATGAGTTGATAAAACTGCATATATGTAAAACTACACAAATTAGATAAATTAAAACCATAAACTTTGCATTACACACTTAAATAGTGCCCGAGTGCAAATATTGAGAAAGGGTTTGCACATCGAAACATTTGATCCCTCGACTCTTATTAGATCCCCTTTGAAGATGGATCTATGCTAGTAGATAGTTCTCATCTTACATAGAGTGAGTCAACATTGAAAACTAGTCATGCATATTGGAATCCGAAGAGACCTGGATATTGGCATCCTAAGAGAAGGAAAAGTATTGGCTATGAAGTATTGGAGTCCGAAGTAGATAGTAGAGAAAACAAAACACCCCGCTTTTCCCACGAATTTTGGATAAAAACAGGTTAAAATTCTTCTTGGAAATTGCTATTTATGTAATTTTGCAATTTCAGCTATAAAGATTACCGGTTCTAGACTAAATGCCAAATTTTAAAACTACCCAAATCGCCTAAGCACTCCAAATTACAAATTTGGCCAAGAATTGCTCTGCCGTGCAAGTCAAGGGCTTTTTAGTTAAGGCTTTTTAGTTAGGACTTATACTGCTCTAGGGTATTGGCTATGAAGTATTGGAATCCGAAGTAGATAGTAGAGAGTTAGTCCCCAAAAAGGGAACTATATTCACTACAAGAAAAAAGGCATTTTAGCCTCACATTAGCACCACTATTTGTAAAGGATTTGGGAAATCCTCAATTTTCAAATAGTGGTGCAAAAGTGGTGATAATGTGGGGATACGCAAGCGGTGCTAATACTTATGGTGCAAAAGTAGTGTTTGTAAAAAAGTTGTTTTTGGTGTTAAATAAGTATGTGGCATACCATGGTGTATGGTGCAAACCACCAAAACCAATCTTAGGTGGATTGAAATTTTGTGGTGCAAAACACCAAAACCAATCCAACGTGGATTGATATTTTTTGGTGCAAAACACCACAAATATTATTATTATTATTATTTAATATACACAGACTTGTATATGGTGCAAAGCACCATAAAATAACAAGTGGTGCAAAGCACCATAAAATAATAAATGGTGCAAAAATATATAAATCACATATTATATATAAATTATATATTTATATATAATATGTGATTTATATTTTTTTGCACCACACACAAAATGTCTTGACGCCCATAAAATCTGTAGTTGTAAAATGCATCTATGTCCCCATATACTCTGACTGCTACTGCTTGGGCTCCAACGCTCCCCACAGGTGGAGCAACAGAGTCCTTATCAGGAAATGAAACTGAATTTCAAGGACTGCCTAAGAATATAAGGTGCCCAGTACATTAATAAATTGAATTTACAACGTTAGAAAAGTAATAGAACTTGTGTGTCGATTGTTTTATATAAATAAATTTGGTTGTTTAATTGAAAATTGAGGATGTTGTTTTCAGAATATTGTTGTTTACTTTCAATTTAGAGTTCAAGATTTTTGGAACAAAGTTAATCGAGGTTTTTATTATACAAAATACAAACTTTAATTGGAAGAATTTGGAAGAAAGTTGATTGGGGTTTTTATTATACAAAATACAGACTTTTATT
Organism: Larix kaempferi; assembly: GCA_027924585.1. NCBI lineage: Eukaryota > Viridiplantae > Streptophyta > Pinopsida > Pinales > Pinaceae > Larix > Larix kaempferi. The sequence continues at coordinate 1,495,406 of BSBM01000131.1, forward strand.
AATCAAAGCTTAAAGCTTAATTCAAGATAAGGGTTAGTATTTTTATGAAATGAAATGAATTTAAAGATGGAGAAATGATGATAGGAGTAAGCTAAATGCTAGAAGATTTGTAATTTTTCTGTGTTTTTGTTAGAATCATGTTATGTCATATTTATTGAAATGGCCATTTTTATTGTTCAAATTGCAATTTTGATTGCATAAATCGATTCAACACCATTAAGTACTCTTGAGCATCCTAATTATGCAATTCCACCAACCTAAAATTGCAATTTCAACCATTTCAACAGAATTTTGGTTGGAAAAAAACACCTTAAAGTGTGTACAAATCATCTTAACTCCTTCATAACTAGGTAATTATGAAAGAAAGTATTAGATCAAATGACTAAATTTTTTTGACAAAAACTCTGTAAGGGAAAAAAATTATATATAGAAAAAACATATAATTTGTGTTAATTTCCTTATCACTTAATAATAAAAAACATAAAGCTGATTTCCTTATCACTTAATAATAAAAACAAAAAGATGAAAAATATCAAACTAAAAGTCGATCATAAAATTTGAGAATGATCAGATGCATGCATGTGATGTTACATTCTCTTAAACAAGTAAACAAATGAGCCAAGAACATAAAATATCAAAACTAAAAATAAAAATGTAAATTTCTGTATTCTTTATATGGTCCTATAAATTCCACTTGTATAGCTCTTACATGAACTTTATTTTACTGTACTCAATAAATCAACTAATCTGAGAGGCCAAGAGTTCCATGTGGACATTACATGGAAGCTTATGTCTTTTGCGGTGAAGTCCGAGCCATCTACTTTGACTGATGCACTGTGCCTGGTGCTCCCAGCAGTAGCAGCTGTGTCATTCCATGAAATGTGTGTAAACTTAGCGCCATCTCCACGTAAGGTGATGTTTGCCTTTGGTTGTAGTGGCAATTACTTTCTGTCTTACCTTATGTCTAAGTGTTGGAGCAACACTTTGAGCACCTGAAGTAATCCTGGAGAGCAAGATCGTGAAAGGGTATAGTTTAGTAAAAAGAATATCCATTTTATATTGCCCTTATGATTTTATTTTAACCCATCTGAACCCCTAAGAACGAGGTTTCATTTAGCTGCCAAAATTTAAAATTATACTAAATGGACATACATATCAACTCCATCTTATCAAAATTGACATCCACTGGATTATTTCCTTACCTGACGAATGCTAGGCCTTTATCGGATATGGAAGAGTAGGGGAACCTCCCATTTGGTGGGGTATTGAAAACACATGCATGAGTTAACATATTTCAGAAACATATAGTACTAGGTGTAGAAGGAGGCTGGGTAGTTGTCAACATGACATATTCCCCTTGCCTGACTAAATTTTTTTGACAAAAACTCTGTAAGGGAAAAAAAATTATATAGAAAAAACATATAATTTGTGTTAATTTCCTTATCACTTAATAATAAAAAACATAAAGATGATTTCCTTATCACTTAATAATAAAAAACATAAAGATGATTTCCTTATCACTTAATAATAAAAACAGAAAGATGAAAAATATCAGACTAAAAATTGATTATAAAAATTGAGAATGATTAGATGCATGCATGTGATGTTACATTCTCTTAAACAAGTAAACAAATGAGCCAAGAACATATAATATCAAAACTAAATATAAAAATGTAAATTTCTGTATTCTTTCTATGGTCCTATAAATTCCACTTTTATAGGTCTTACATGAACTTTATTTTACTATACTCAATAAATCAACTGATCTGAGAGGCCAAGAGTTCCATGTGGACTTTACATGGAAGATGATGTCTTTTGCAGTGAAGTCCAAGCCATCTACTTTGACTGATATATTGTGCCTGGTGCTCCCAGCAGTAGTAGCTATGTCATTCCATGAAATGTGTGTAAACTCCATTGTTTAGCATTGTTGAGACTTCTGCATTAGGAAATATATTGCATAATGTTTTCCAGAATTCCTCTTTCAAACTGAAAACTTGGCAAAGGACACCTAAATCTTAACCATCAAGCCAAACATATGCACACATATCCTGCTAAACAAACAAGGAGAATATAAATTTCAAGCAGCATTAGATATGGTCATATGGACCACCTTACCATGGAATATACAAAAGGAAATTGCACAGTGAAAAGTAAAGAAGAGCATCAAATGCATCCAGAAAGTGCATTAAAAGGTGCAAATGATGTTGTTTAAGACTCAGATATGTACAAAACCAACATGGCAAGAACCAAATCAACCATTATATCCAAGTCAGAAAAATTGGGGTGCATTTATTTCAGGAAAAATACAAGGTGAAGAATTTGGAGATGAAGCTAAATCCAATAGAGATATTATGTGTAGCAGAGTGGCCGCAAAACCTTCACACTGGGTTCACCACCATACTTAGGAATTCATTCAAAATTCAATGTGGGTTAACTCATGCTATATAAGCCATCAATGTTAAGCAAAGAAGAATTGGACCAACTTGGTATTTCAGACTTGATTCTGGAGAAAAATAAAACTATTAGAGGATGTTGTTTGAGATCAATTTTCCTCTTACTGTTAGATGGATTTTAGGTGAAGGGGTGTTGTTTGAATGCTTGGTTGAAACTATAATATGCAAATTGTCATCTGTGGAGAAAAAATAAGCTTAAATTTAAGCATGACACTCGAAAACCCTTTTTAAATTCATTTAGAGGTGCTAAAGGAAATCCTAACACACATTCTTGATTGGAAACAAATAACGACGAGTAGTTTCTTTGAGTAGGGCAACCAAATGGTTAGTAATGGCTAGCACTAAGGCTGACACAGATTATATTAGAAGCACAGAAAAATGCACAATTTATCATGAAGAGACAGAAAGGAGCTCAAGAATTTAAAAACATATGCTGAGTTAGTGTTTGAAAAGAGTTCAATGGCATTGCTTTTAAGATTAACAAAATCTAAAGGCTAACATATACCTGAATTCGGGTTCCAGTGAGACACCAACAACAATCAGCAATAAGGGCATATGTAGCATGAGACAACTCACTCTTGGGTGACTTTTTGGTATGTGCTTCATCAAGAACCACCCTAAACCATTGTATTGAATGAAGCACACCTTCGTCTTGGCTACTCTGTAAGGAAAAAATATACAAGCATTCAGTGATGATTATTAATTAAAAACAAGTATTACAATGATAAAGTCTCTCTATACCATTTTCAACATGTGGTGGGAAATTAATCAAACTACCTTGGACTGGTACTCCGATGACAAGACCCCATAAGTGGTCAAAACAACATCATGCTGCAAAAGAATTTTGATGTCCATAATGGCCATACACGGACATGGTTCCAGACTGTACATTGGTCTCAATTTATGTCTGCAATCATATGTAGAACAACATATATGTCACTATTAATGTCATAAAAAGAAATCTGATAGAATAACATCTGACAGAATAACAAATTAATGTCACTATTTCTTCACACAGCATGATGCCACAAATCAAAAGAAACTACATGCTTACTTCAGAACAACAACAATTCACCAATTGCAAGACCTAACATGTCCAAATAAAATTGTAATATACCTTCCATTGACCTAACAATGTCATGGGGCATACTATAAGGTTCCTGCCTCCTTTATGTAACCCACTACTTGAATTCTTGAGCATACTTGTGCCTTGTGTTTTATTGGTGCACTATGATGGTCCCAGCTCTACACACATATCAGAAGGATGAATGATTGTTTTTTCACTGCAACTGTTCTCACTAAAGGGCTTCACAGTATCCATACCACTTAAGCCACATTTGCCAGAATTTGCAAGAAGCAGCGATATTGTCATGACAGTCTTGCCAAGCCCCATGGCATCTGCCAAAATCTTCAAAGAAAAGGAAAGTCACATCATGAAGTGAACAAATTCATGTAAAATAAACAAAGAAGGGTACAACATCTTCAACAAAGCAAAATCTCAAGAATAAGAAATCTAAAATACCCCTCCTCTACCCAGTTGCAATGCACTGGGAAACTCAGTGGTAACATCCCCCGAAAACACATTTATATAAACAACACTTGACAAATAATACTTGTTGTAATCAATGTAAAAAACAACAAGCTTTGTTTATTGCATAAATGCATCATACTTGTCTGCAAGCTGGTATGCATCCCAACAAGGATGAAGAGTTTTAGCTGCCCCTTCTCTCTCTACTCCCTTCTCCAATTTAGTCATCCATTTCAAATCCAGTTTCTGATATGGACGCAGTTCACATTGGAGTGTACTAGGTGGATCCATTTCCTATAATAAAGGCAAATCTTTTTAAATTTCCATCCTTCATCCATTTGAATTTTTACTACTAATCTCCTGCAGAAAGATAAGCAACAATAGAAAAAAATCAAAACAACATTTTTGGGTCGAATAAGGGACATACTTAAACACCTCCAGATCACAGTTTTCTGATGTACCAACAAGCTTGTTCAAATCTGAATCAGACAAACAGTCCTCTCCTTCATTGTCTTGTTTATTACTTCCATCAGACGCTATCTTCCTACATTTTTCTGAAGGCAACAATGACATCGGTATGGTAGCAGTACCCTGATCACATGCCAAGAAGCAGTATAATGCTAACAAAAGAAAAAGGTCCATCAAACAAATGGAGAAACAGAAAGATAGCCATCGCATACCTTAAAATCTAAGGAACACTTTCGAGTATCAAGATCTCCATGAATGAATTCAGCCTGGAAATCAATGAAACTGAATCCATGTAATCACTTAGAAGTTTACTGGACATCCCCTAACACTTAGTATTATTAAAAGGGTATACATTTGATACAAATTCTTCTTTTGAGGCCAACCTCGCAAATAGTCTACAAAAAAACCATGAAAATGATAAATTGGGCCTCTTTTCTTGCTCTTAGTCACTTACTTTCTTAAAAGGTTCTTTTCCATGCAATTTAAACAAAGTTGGAAGAGGACGAACAGTGTTATCATCTGCTGAGGAATGAATTAACTTAGATAAAGTTTGATTGCAGTTTTGGAACATGGTGCGGTTGATGAACAAGCTGCATACAACAGAAATAAACAAGATCTCAATAACAAATTCAACTAATGATTAATCCTGAAGCCTCACTTTCAGATATGCCAATTCAATAATCCAAAGTAAATGTTATTGATTAGGTTAAATCAGTTTACTTGCCAACACGTTACAGTAGTTGATCAGGCACTTTACTAACAGATGCAGTTTAGTAAAAGTTAGTCCAACATTAATCCTAGCAGAAGGTCTAGCATAAATCAATGCAAAGCATAAATAAATTCCTTTTCGTAACAATGAAATTAACTGTGCACTAGTCTGACTTTACTCCTAACAGAGGTTCTAGCATAAATCACTATAAGGCATAATTAAATTCATCTTCCTAACAATTAAATTAACAACTGCGTACTTGTCTGCATGAAGGAGATCTAACAATCACAGTCTGAAACTGAATCTAACCTCACAAATAGAAGCATACTGTCCATCAGTCCAAGATTTTCAGGGGTTGCTTTGCAGTAACCTTCAATCTTGACCTCCTCTGCATTGAACAAAGGAATGAGACAACGAGCCCATTCTGTAGGGATGCGGCCAATCTGTAGTTTTCACAATAAATCAGCAAGTGTCAATTGGACTCCAACAGTTAAATAATTTAAAATAGATTTTGGCCATAGTATAATACATTATTCATTTGGTTTGTTACTCACAACTAAGACTTATGTTCCTTGCACAGTTTCATTTATAGAATATTAAAATAAATTGAAAAAGGTGGTGATTTGTTTCTAGGCAAATGTGCTTTGACAGAAAGTTCCAAATTTTCATTGTTATTATTATCATTATTATTATTCTCATTATCATTATTATTATTGTCATTATAACAATTGATGGGAGTAGAGGTATTCCAATTGGAATGACATTAAACTTGAATGAAGTTAATTGGACCTGAACTCTTGAATATGGACAGTGAAAACATAGAAATTCATGGTAAGACCCACCATGATCCTGGTCATGCTCCTTCCTGCCCTATAGTTTAGAAAGGACTGCAAAAAAAGAAAAGGATGAGGAATAAATCCTCAGTCTGGCTCAGGGAAATGAAAGCAAAGGAATTTACCTTCTCCTCTTCTCCTCTTCCTTTGTTCAATGAGTCAATGAAGAATCAAACAAGGAGCAGGAGGAAATGAGCCAAATGAGGAAGAACAAACAAGGAGGCAGAAAGAGAAAGATACTGTACAGTGGTAAACATTAGAAGAATCTTAAACGAATAAGACATGAGTAGAAGAGATTGGTACCTTTGCTATGGAGGAACCAGTAGAAGATAATCCCAAAAAAGGAATAAGACAACATCTTAAAGCTCGTAGAAAAGAGAAACAGAAAAAGACAAATAAGAAAAGAAAAAATAGCACATTAAATCAGTGTAATTACAAGGGGATATGCAAGTAGAAATTAACGGGTTTTTACCCAAGAGATATCAGTTTTTCAAACTATCATGTAAAAACAACAGCCCTTCGTGTATAACCAGGGCATTGTCATCATCTTTATATACAAAGAAATTCAATTTGTTTCTGTTAAAATATAACATTATTAATATTTATTTAATTGTTTTAACAGAGATATAACATAAATATAAATATTTAATAAAATAAATAAATCACTTACCTCGCATGATTTCCTTGTGGAAAACCTCAGAATTTCAGAATATTCAGAGGATCTTCCCCTGCCCCATGGTTTCGGACCGCCCTTAGTTGTAGCTTTTGTCTGCCTGGGAAAAGAAAAATCGATAATCTCTCGGGTCGCAAGATTCCGGCCTTTACAAGTCGAAAACCCCATGACTTCAGCACTGCCTAATAACCACCAGTCTTCGCCTGTCAAACGCTCATTAATAGCCGTGACAACAGATGGAAAATTAAAATCATGCCCCCCGCTACATTCTTTAATGTCATCCACCTCTCCCTGGTTCGAATCCAAGAGCTGTATATTTTCTGGAGCCACCACTCTACCCGACTCCTCTTGCGAATCCAAACCCCCATTGCTTCCCAAAGAACAGGTATCCGATCCCACCGTAGGCACGTGCGAACTATTGGCAGAGTCCTGTGCTCCATTGGTTGAAACCCTAGCTCCGCAGCCCGGCGTCGTCCGCTTAATGTTGAACTTCTCTCTGTCCATAAAACTCGGAGTGTCGAAGATGATGTTTATGGCGGCCGTTATGTCGTTTTTTGCCAGATGGAGAGCTCGAATTATCTCCATATCAGAGGCTTCCGAGCCAAGAATGGTCCTCATTGTTTCCAGGATTGCCTCATTGGCCTTGATACTTCCCATCTCATAACCACTACAATACCAATAATCCACTGGCAAAAAGTATGCAAATGTGTTAAATTCGTTAAATGGGTCGGTCTGTTAAAGACCATTGTAAACATCAAACAATCAGATGCAATGCACTTATCCAACAAACACATTGTGGATTGATGTTGGTTGAATTTGGCAGGATAGATTCCCCGTTAGGCATAATTAAGTAGGGGTTCCGATAGTAACTGTTACACAAAAGAAAGAGATTTTCCTTAAATGAACGTCATGCAAAATTTCAAAATGATTCATTAATATGGTGATACAATAGAAAAAGAAAAAGAAAATTGTAAACCTAACTATCCTAAAATGAGATATGTATTAGAGGATATGATTCCATGAATTGCAATGATGTAGTCACAAGTTGTGCAGGAATTACACCACTGAAATTGTTGGTATCTATAATACTGTGAAAATGATCAAAAGGATTATTATCTGAAACTAGTGGTTAATTCCAACAAATTGTGAATGAATTAAGAAAAAATATAAGTAAAATTATTCAATTAAAAAATGTGTGTGAGAGAGAGAGGGGCTTACAATACTTCAAGTTGTTTGAGTTCTGGTAGCTAGTATGGAAGACTACCACTCAAGTCATTGTTTTGAAGATATATGCATAATAAGCGAAGTACATAGCTGAACTATTTCTTAGTAAAAGATGATAACTTCAGGATTTGTAAAAACAAGCAAGTGATAAGAAACTTACAAATACTTTAACATGGTTAAATTGGAAAAAACTGGCAAGGGTTCCATCGGATTATTATAGGCAATAGGCCTAAAGTTTCAATGGGATGGGTAAATGGTACTTCTGGTATAATGTTTAAGGCTAAACCATGCTAGGTTAATAAGTCGTGCCCTCGGATTCGATTTTGTTTTTAATCACACATCGAATTTGTATAATCGCCCATGAGAGATTTATGGGATGCAAACACTTTATAACACACTATTCATTATTCATAACATCTATAACAAATTTCCTTGGGCCGTTATCCTCTAAGATTCCTTCCAGACAAATTGCTGCTAAAAAGGGAATTGTTGTAAGCTAAATTACAATTTCAAGTACAAGATTAGTCGCACTACAAGAAATAGGGCCAAAGGCATGGTCTTCTTCCCTAGGAAGTCATTCCCAAGGCCCTATGATAGGTACATATTGCTCAAATCCACCTAATGGCACATATATAATCAATCATAGGCCAATGATACCCCTAGGATCCCATGTGTTGTTGGTGGATACTTTCTTCGCCTTGAATGGTTGATTAGAAGATTCCTTTAGGGATTGAGGTTTAGGTCTCCTCCATTGACCATGACCAAGGCCTCAAGACCATAAGACCTAGATATATATAACCATGGATACCATGCATGGTTCTTTGAGGCATTTTTCAAGGATCCAGATGCCTCAATGGTTTCTCTAGGGCCAAAGGCATGGTCTTCTCTCGTAGAATGCCATTCCCAAGGTCCTCGGACACCTACATAATTCTAAAAACCACCTAATGGTGCCAATATTATGTATCATTGGCCAATGATACCCTAATTCCATGTGTGGTTGGTAGAGGAAACCTACTTAACCCTAAATGGCTATAAGATTCTTTTAGATCCGGAGGTTCAAGTCTCCTCCAATGACTATGTCCAAGGCCCAAGGGCCACAAGACCTAGGTACATAGTGCCATAGATACTACTGCAAATTCATGCATAGTGCTTCAAGGAAGTGTTCATGGCTCTAGATGCCTCAACAATTTCTTTAGGGCTAAAGGCATGGTCTTCTTCCTTGATATACCATTCCCAAGGCCTTAAGACACCTACATGCTTCTCAAAAGCACCTAATGTCACTGAAATCCTCAATCATAGGCCAATGATACACTCAGAATGCCATGTGTGGTTAGTCGAAGCAACTTCCTTATCCTTGGATGGTTAGAAGATTCCTTTAGGGATCAAGGTTTAGGTGTTCTCTGCTGACCATGTTCTTCCTTTAGGTCCCTAAGTTCAAGTTTCCTCCATTGACCATGCTGAAGTTTCCAAGGCCACAAGACCTAGATACATAGTTCCTTGGATACCCCCACGAATTCATTTATGGCATTGTTCATGACTCTAGATGCCTAAATGATTTATTTAGGGATAAAGGCATGGTCTTTTTCCCTATAGCGCCATTTTGAAGTCCTAAGACACATACATACTTCTCAAAACCACCTAATAGTATCAACATCCTCAATCATAGGTTAATGATACCCTAAGAAGGCCATGTATGGTTGTTATAGGCAACCTTCTTAGCCCTTAATGGCTAAAATTTTCCTTTATGGATCAAGATATTTAGGTCTCATCCCATGACCATCTTGATGCTCCCATGTCCTCAATAGTTGGATACATAGTCTTGCAGTTACCCCTACAAATTCATGCTTGGTGATTTGAATATTATTTCATGGCTCTTAATGCCTCGATGGTTTATTTATGGCCCAAGGCATGGTATTTTCCCTAGAATGTCATTCCCAAGTCCTTGGGACACATACACATATTTGAAAACCACCTAATGGCACCGATATAATCAGTCATATGTCAATGAAACCCTAAGGAGGCTATGTGTGGTTGGTGTAGGAAACATTCTTAGCCTTGGATGGATAGAAAATTTCTTTAGGGCCCAAGGTTTAGGTCTCTTCCATTGACCATGTCTAAGACACCAAGGTCCAAGGACCTAGATACATAGCACCATAGATATGGTTGCAAAGTTATGCATGGTGATTTGAGACATTCTTCATGGATCTAGATGCCTAAATTGTTTTTTAGGGAAACATTCATGGTCTTATTTCCTAGAGAATCATTCCCAAAGCCCTGAGACACATACATTCTACTTAAGACCACCTAAAATCATTAATATTCTCAATCATGGGCCAATGATACCTCAAGAGGCCATGTGTGGTTGGTGGAGGCAATATTCCTAGACTTAGATGGCTAAAAGATTATTTTTGGGCCAAATATTCAAGTCTCCTCCCCCTACCATGTTCAAGGCCCCAAGGCATGTATGTACATTGTGCCACAAATATCTCTACGAATTCATGCATGGTGCTTATAGGCATTGCTCCATGGATACAAGACCTCAGGAGACAACTTGTTATTGGTGGAGGAAACCTTCTTGTCCCTATATGGTTAGAATATTCCTTTAGGGCTTGAGTTGCAAGTCTCCTCTATTACCATGTCCAGGGTCCTAAGACAACAAGACCTAAATAAATAGAATAATTGATACCCATGCAAAATCATGTGTAGTTATTTGAGGCATTGTACATGGATTTGTATACCTTAATGGTTTCTTTAGAGCCAAAGGTATGGTTTTCATCCCTATAATTCCATTCCAAAGGCTCTACGACACCTTCATAATTCTTAAACCACCTAATGGCACCAACATCCTAAACCATAGGCCAATGATACCTTCAATAAGCCATGTGTGGTCGATGGAGGAAACCTACTTAGTTCTAGATGCCTAGAAAACTCCTTTAGAGCCTAAGGTTTAGGTCTCCTCCACTAACCATGTCCAAGGCCCTAAGGCCACAAGATCCAAATACATAGCACTATAGATGCCACTCCAAAGTTTTGCATGGTGGTTTGAGGCAATGCTCGTGGCTTTGAGTGCCTCGAAATTTTCTTTAGGGCCAAAGGCATGGTCTTCTTCCCTAGAACATCATTTGCAAGGCCCTAACACACTATATACTACTCAAAACAACTTGTTGTCACCAACATCATAAATCATAGGATAATAATACACTCAAGTGGCCATGTGTGGTTGGTGGATACCACCTCCTTGACCTTAGATGGCTAAAATATTCCTTTAGGGATTGAGGATCAAGTGTCCTCTATTGACCATGTCCAATGCCCAAAGGAAAAAAACCTAGATACATAGTGCCATGGATACCCCTATGAAGTTATGCATGATGCCTTGACACATTTTTCATGGCTCTAAATGCCACAAGAATTAATTTAGGGCCAAACACTTAGTCTTCTTCCTTAGAATATCATTCCCAAGGCCTTGAACAAGTAGATATTACTCAAAATATCTAATTGTACTAGGATCCTCAATCATAATCCAGTGCTACCTTTAAGAGGCTATGCGTGGTTGGTTGAGGTATCCTTCTTATCCTTGGATGGATAGAATATTCCTTAATTGTTTCTTTAGGGATAAAGTCATGGTCATCTTCTATATAATATCATTACGAAGGCCTTGGGACACCTACATAAGGCTCTTGCTTTACTTTTATGAATCCAATAAAGGACTTGAGATCCATCCCTCTATGCAAAAACTCTTGATTATGCTCATATCCAACTATTATGTCAAATATCAACTTTAAATGGTGTATGTTATGGTTCGTGGTCTTGATCATTGCCCATTACCTCAATAATATTATGTTAGGGTATAATTCTTTCAATTTCTTACCCAACTATTTACTCAGACCCATCGCTGGTACGCAAAACCACATATTTCCACCCATATCCCACTTTGAGAATAATGATATCTTATACATTGCATGATTTGCTAAGTAATAGTTTGAGTAATTGCTATTAGCCCGATATGCTTAAAACCGTCCTTTAGGGCCTAGTTCCTGTAATTCCTCTCATGACTATGTCTAAGGTTTGCATACCTAGTGTCACTTATATGAATGCTCAGATTCCAAGGATAGTGTTTGGAGTTTATGGGCGCGGTTTAAAGATTCCCTTAAGGTTTAAGGCCCAAGTTTCCTCCTATGACATTATACAAAAACCTAAGACCCGTGCATACTAGCAAAAAACTCATAATGGTGTTGATTTCCTTACTTACAGGTAAATAATAACCCCAATATGTCATGTGTAGTGCTTTGAGTTGTTATATTTTGCCTTAGATGCACAAAATATTTTTCTAGGGAATAAGACATAGGTTTCCTCTTTCAAACATGTTAAGGGCCTAAACACCCATATATAGTGCTTAAAAACAACCTCTTACTTACATTAATACCCCCAATATCAAGCCAAGGATACCCTTATGAGGCCTTATGTGGTGTTTCAAGGTATATTTGTTAATCTTATATGCTTAGAGATTTCCTCTAAGGTCCAAGGCATGGGGTTCCTTCCTTAATCATCTTATGCCCTAAAGACTTATACCTAGTTTTAGTTCCTCCAAATCCCCCCATTATCTCTATTATAAGGCCATAGATATTCTCAGAAAGTCATTTGTGTTAGTGTGACAAATCATTATTATCCCTACATGCCTAGAAGTTTAATTTAAGCTAAGGCCTAGGTTTCTTCTCTTAATTAGGTTGAGGGCCAATAGACCTATCACTAGTGATCAAAACCTTATAATGCAATCAATATCCACACATAGATGTTAAGAATATTTCTAGGAATATATGTGTGTTGACCATATTTCTTGGTCCTAGATTCCTAAAAGATTCATTTAGGGCCCAAGGAAGAGGTTTCCTCCCTCGAACATCTCCAAGGATTTGAGACCCATGCCTTGTGCACAAAGCCCAATAATAATATTAATATCCATTAAAAAATTTAATAATATCAATAAAATATGCCCTATCAAATAATGAAATCTCAATTCAAATCATTTTTAGTAATATTTTATAATAGTAATAAATTAAAAATGCTTGTATTTAATTATTTGTCAAATTTAAGAATCATGGGTATTTATTTGCTTGAATAATATTGAAAATGAATAGTCAACTTGAGCTATTTAGAAAATAACTATTTGTGAACTTGTTCTGTTTGTTGTGCAACACCTCATAAATTAATTGTGTGAGCTTGTTGGTTTAAATAGTGATAAAAACAAATAATTGAATTTGTTGTGATTGTGGTTTAAAACCCCATAAATTAATCATGGGCATTTATTTGAATGAAAAAAATTGAATTAAGTTATCACAAAATAATTATTTGTGATGTTGTTATGTTTATGGTGCAAATCATCATAATTAAATCCTTTTTGTACATGTCCATGTGACAAATATGAGCTTAGCCCCACTATATGGTACTTGACAACATGACATTTATTAATGCTTAGGATTCCTTTAGGCCAAGGCCTATGATTGTTCATTGAACAATGTTGAGGGCCATTGGACCTATCCCTAGTGATTAACAGCTTATAATAGTGTGAATGCCCATACTTAGATGCTAAGAATACTCTTAGGAATATGTGTGGGGACCTTTGTGGTGTCTTTCTTGGTCCTAGATTCCTAAAAGCTTCTTGTAAAGCCTTAGCTAGAGGTTTTCTCCATTGATCATATAGATGGATTTAAGACCCATGTCTTGTGTTAAAAACCTAGTAATAATACTAATTTCCATCAAAAAAAATTTAAGAAGATAAAAATATCTCAAATGAATAATCAAATTTAAATTCAAATAGTTTTATTACTACTTTATAATAATAATAAATTAAAAATAGTTGTTTTTAGTTATTTGTCGATTGTATTTATATGTTTAAATAATATAAAAAATAAATAAATGAATTGAGCTATTTTCCAAATATTTTTCTTGAACTTGTTCTGCTTGTGGTGTAAACCTCATAAATGATTTGTGGATTGTATTTATATGTTTAAATAATATAAAAAACGAATAAATAAATTGAGCTATTTTCCAAATATTTTTTTTGAACTTGTTGTGCTTGTGGTGTAAACCTCATAAATGAATCACATGAATTTATTTGCTTAAATGTTCTAAATATAAATATTTGAACTTCTTGCAAGTATGGTGCAAAAACTCATAAATTAATTTTTGATCATTTATTTTAATTGATGAAAAAATAAATAAATATTGATTGAGTTATTTTCAAAATAATTATTTGTGAATTTGTTTATGGTACAAATCCATCTAATTAAATCCTACGTGTATATGTCTATGCGGAAAATAATAGCTTAGCACCACTTTATGGTACTTTCGAACATGGCATTTCTCATAAAAGTGAAACTCAATTTCCAATAATATTAACTAATATAACACCATATTAACACCACAAAATATAAGTGGTACTGATACCACCACTTTAACACCACAAAATATAAATGGTGTTAATAACATACCACTTTAACACCACATAAATGTAAGTGGTGCAAATACCACCACATTTACACCACAAATTATAAGTGATGTTAACTTGTGGTGCTAAAAGATAGCTATTCTTGTTGTGATTAGTGTAGGTGATAATTGCCGTGGAGAACTTCATAACGTTTCCACACGGTCTCTCCATAATCCAAACGTGCAAATTATGTTTAAATGGATGGGAAACAGTTATAAAAACGAAAGATCGCAAACTTTGCAAATTTTAGCCTCAATTACGCCTCCACTGTTCACAGCCTCTAGGCTAATGTGGCCGTTTGGATCCATCGCCTTTCGTCTACATTAACTTGTAACAGTCTTTTTCCGAAGCCCTAGATGAATAAAGAGGATGGTGCGCAGTTAACTCACCCACCACACTTGTGTTGCTTATAGTATACCACTCTCTGTAGCTGTCACTCTGCCGTGTATATCCATATAGTATACCACTCTCTGTAGCTGTCACTCTGCCGTGTATATCCATAACACTGACCTGTTAAGAAAAACATTGCTTGTAATACGCGTATCTTTCACAATAGAAGCACCGATGCGTATATAGCAATTTTGAGTTCCTTTTGCTTCAATATTGGTCGCTTCAGTTAGAAATCGGTTTGATTGAAGATAAATTTATACCTTAATTTCGGAAGTCTGAGACCCACGGGAGATAACTTCGAACTTAAGGTTGTAATTTTGAACCGTTGTGTGAGATACGGTAAGCAATTTCAGGTCTGAATAAAACTCTAACACGCTAAGAACACCCTCCAGCATGCTATGAATGCCTGAGATTTTGATAACAAACAGTTATATCTACACGCTTAAAGAATTTCTATATCCATACATTTCTAGAAAGGAATTAGCAATCAAGAAATCCGTAGAATTTTATATTCGGAGTTAGAGTTAACTTGACGTCAGTGCCTACTATTGATACATTCCAAGATTTTGAAACGTATCCTTATAAATTATCACCGCTACCTTGAATCTCATCGCTAGCTGCGGTGACTTACAGAAACAGAAGGACAATAATTAAGTCGGTTCAACAATGGCTTTGAGATTTGACGATTCAGCTAGACTAGCGAATGTGCCACTGGCAGGCGAGCGCCCAGAAAAATCAATCACAGAGAATGCAATCGACAAGACTTTTGCGAGCGCAGCTAATCTCATCAAACTGCTTCCCACTACCACCGTTCTTGCTTTCCAAATTCTGTCGCCCATTTTGACCAACGGAGGCCACTGCTACAGCGTCAACAAATACTTGACCGGCTTTCTGTTGGGCCTCTGCGGGATTTCTTGCTTCATTGATTCGTTCACCGACAGCTATAAGGCAGAAGACGGGACGTTATACTACGGGATCGCCACCAGAAGCGGGCTTTGGACGATGAATACAGAGATCAACAAGACAGTGGATCTATCTTCTTACAAGCTCACGTTTCTTGATTTCGTGCACGCCGTGTTATCGGTTTTGGTGTTTGCCTCTGTCGCCCTCATGGATCCCAACGTTGTGAACTGTTACTATGCGGATGCTCGAGAGGACCAGAAGCAGTTGATCATTAGCCTCCCGATCGCAGTTGGGACTGTTTGCAGTATGGTCTTTGTCACGTTTCCCACGAAACGCCATGGAATTGGATATCCCGCCGCAGATTAACTTGAAGCTAGCCTAATTATATAACCGCCGCTTGTTATTATTTCAGTTTCTTATTAAAGTTCCGTTGGATATAGTATTAGTGCCAAGTTGTCAACATTGTTCAGCTTGCTGTTCCATGGCTTTAGCGTGGATTATTGCTGTCCAATATACATGATGGAGCTGTGAAGTAAGAATAGCGTGTCCAATATACGTGATGAGGCTGTTAGGTAAGAATAGCTTGTAACTTGAATAAAGCGTAAGCAATTGTTCTGTAAATAATAATATTTTCAAGCTCACAGTAACAATAATTTATTTTGATGGCCACAAGTGTTCGGTGTATGGAAAATTTGGTCTATGGGATTGTATGACTAAGCATTTCAATTTTTTTAGTACAAAAATACAAGAAACCTGTGAGTTGGGTTGTAAAGAAGTTTAAATAAGAATATGTGGATTGTTTGAGTGGGCATTTGATTTTTTTTTTAATGAAAAAAATACAAGGAATTAGGTGTGAGGTGGGTTGTAATGGAAGTTTAAATAAGATTATGTGGATTGTTTGAGTGGGCATTTCAATTTTTTTAGTTAAAAAATTAATGGAACGCGTGAGTTGGGTTGTGATTGAATTTTAAATAAGAGAGCGTGGAGTTATTTGTATGGTTTTATTTTCGAAGTTCGATCACTTTGGGAGGGTTTGCAGGGTTCTTAGTGATTTATTTTTTGAAATTAACGAGTTAATCGATTTTATATATATAAAAAGAGTACGGAACTTATTGTTTGTTGTATTAATAAAATAATTGTTATATTTTTTTTATAAATATCAATAGTTTATATATATATATATATAATAATGGAAGTTGGAAGAAATTAGGATATTGGATGATGTGGAGATGCTAACCTTTTTGGAAGTGGCTTAACAACTTGCATATGAGTTTAATATATCTCATTAAGATGGGTTGAGAGGGGAACTAAATCACACAAGCTCACACTTGGTAATTGGAATAATGGTGAAAATAACTTTTCACTTGCTCCATGTCATGAAAAAGCATGAGGAAAGGCACAAAAAAAATATATGGGCAACCATTTGGCACAAGTAGAATTAACAAAATAAATTCGAAGAAATGGTAGAGAGGTTGAGCTTTAAATAGACATTGTTGACTCGTGAGTGAAGGATGCGGAATTAGGGCTGAAGAAATTTAAATTCAAAAATCTTAATTGTAGATACCACTAATCAAATCAACAAAGTCTCTACTAATATGCATAGTGGTTGTTTGTGGGCTATAGTTGCAATAATAAAAATATCTTATATTTTATATAAAATATTAAGTTCAAAGTGTACCATATAAATGTAAATGTACAAATAAATGAATGATTGAACAAGGTAAAAGTTTTAATATTTGAAACACATTTAAAAGTATATGAAAATTTTCCACCAAATGTAAATCTACTAATGAATGAATGAATGATTGAACAAGGTAAAAGTTTTAATATTCGAAACACAAAAAAGTATATGAAAATTTTCCACCAAAATTTTGATTGAAAGAACAATTACAATCATAGTTGCATGGACATGGATATTTTAAGAGGATTGAATTCCAAGTGAATAAATAGACCAATAGTAAGATCAATCTATTCACATTTATCATATAAATTCATATTTTTATAAAGTTAAATTCAAATGAAGTTAATTTTTTTCTTAGTTTTCCTTGTCAATATGTAATGCATTCACATTTATTATTATTTACTATATGGTGCATCCAATGAGAAGCTTCTTGAAATTGAACCATTAAGAAATTGGAAAAAGTCTTAATTGCATTCAAATCAATGTGTGGATACTTGAAATATGGTTCCAATTATTAATACAAACATGTGTTGTTGAATAATTAACGTTGTTGAATAATTATAGATGAATAATTTAAAAACCACTTTCAAATTTGTCATTAAAGAGAATCTATTAATATGGAATAAACTATCAAATTTGTAATATAAAACTAAGTTTAAAATTCTTCTAATCTAAAATTTCCAATAGAATTCCTTTAGTTTAAAAATTTCTCATAGTATATATATGTGGAATTGTAAATTTGATTTGTAATTAGAAATATGTTTAGATTCTAACCATTCACTTTGGGAGGGATTTCCAATAGAATTCCTTTAGTTTTAAAATTTCCCATAGTATATATATATATATATATATATGGAATTGTAAATTTGATTTGTAATTAGAAATATGTTTAGATTCCAACCATTCACTTTGCTAGGGTGAGATGTCACATTCATCCCGCAAGTGATCAAATTTGAAGGATTGGTCTTAATTTCAATTTGAAGGGAATATACTGCAAGGCTACCTATCCTGCTCTAAATTTGATGGAATGGGGCATTTGATAACCTTATGAGCCCTCCAAGAAGCCTCTTTCAAAGATGTTCCCCACAACGCACAAGTTGTCTATGATCTAATTTTAAGTTGCTACAGGAATTTCATTTCCTGTAACCTTACTAAAATGCTACCAGAATTCTAATCACACTTCTGCAGCACTACCATAATTTCTTCTTCAAGTCAATCACTATCACACTTCAAAGAGAACCTCGAATCATATTCAGACTGGATCATGGTAAATCACCAACACTCTAGAACCAATGTTGATAAAAATGTGACAACTAATTAACCAAAGATGGTTTCAAAAAACTAGGTATTGGTTTACAAAACTTGGGCAGTTTGTCTAACCGTTGGTTGGTTGGAATTTATTCTAACTAGTGGCCAGTTCTCCTAACTTGTAACTCCTTGATCAAATGTATTTATATGTGGTTTGAGAGCAGTACGGTAGTGTGGAGTGTATGGATGAGAAAATTCCTATTGTAATCTCGATTATTGAAAGGAATAAGACATCGATACTTTTCCTTGTGGATGTTTCCCCAAGTTGGGGTTTTACCACGTTAAATTTAGACTTGTGTTAAATGATCTGTTCTATTTGTCATTTTATTTATGTATATTAAGTTGAAATTCAAACTTCCACTACCAACAAGTGGTATCAGAGCTGAAGGTAAATCCAGAGTTGCTGAGGAAATGGGAGAGAGCCGACAGTGGTGAAGGTGGAGAGATCCATCGTCATTTTCATGGAAGAGCCAGCTTGCGAGCCTGTGGAGGAGTCCCATTTAAGTTGTGGAGGAGTCTCTTCGTTGGTTCATTAAGCAGAGCCACATGAAGGAAGGAAATACTGGAGGATCCTTTGCTGCGGAGGAGCTCGTGGAGTAGTGGAGAGCTGCCTTTTTTCAGTAGAGAGACACTGGCACAGAGTAGAGAGGAGCCGAGATGGTCCACTAGCAGTCGAAGAGCCCATCAGATAAACACTGGAAGAGAGGATTCATTTGTGGATTCTGTAGCTAGTCCAGTGGAAGAGCCTCCCAACCATCATTTTTGAGGAAGTTTGAAGCTGCCTAGAGAAGACGCCCACAAGAAGCAGATCCTGAAGCTTGTGTGAAGCAGAGGTGAAGCCGCTGGTGCTTTTTTTTGTGCATGAATCCTGTGTGAAGCCCACGTGAAGCAGATCCTTCCACCGCCGAGTCTGAAGCCATCAGACAGAGATTATGTGAAGAAGGTCAGGCCTGATAGGTATTTTTTGGCTTGTTAAAATTCCTGTGAAAAGATTCTAGAGTATTTTGGAAGTTTGCTATATATAAAAAACATTAATGGAAAAAATTTCTAATTCTAAATTTGAAATAGAGAAGTTTAATGGAAAAAATAACATTGAATTGTGGAAACTTAAGATGCGAGATCTGTTAGTTCAGCAAGGGTTACAGAAGGCCTTAGATGGTAATAAAAAGAAACTCATATCTATGATAGATTATGAATGGGAGGAACTAGAAGCCAGAGCACTCTGCACAATTCAATTATGTTTTGCGGATGATGTCTTGCTTAATATTGTTGGAGAAAAGACAACAACAAGTTTATGGAACAAGTTGGAAAGCTTGTATATGACGAAGTCTTTGACAAACAAAATTTACTTGAAGAGAGAGCTATACGGTATGGAAATGAAAGAAGGTACGAAGATTGCAGATGATTTGAATGTATTTAATACTCTTATTTTCCAGTTGAGTAGTATGGATGTTAAGATTGATGATGAAGATAAGGAAGTAAATATTTTAGTTACTTTACCTAAATCTTGGGGTCATGTAGTATCTTCCATTAGTCTTAGCACAACTGTAACTTTGGAATTTGACAATGTGGTTGGAGCTTTGTTGTATGAGGAGTTAAGAAATAAAGTTAGTATTGAGTCCTCTACACCAGAAACTTTGTTTGTTAGAGGTCGATCCAAAGAAAGAGAAGAAAAACCAAGAGGTTATTCCAGATCTAAATCAAAGGGGGAAAAGAGAAAAATCAAATGTTGGTATTGTAACAAGAATGGTCATCTCAAGAAGGACTGTTGGAAAAGACAAGAATCCAAAAAGGAAGACTCCAAATCTGAGGCAAATTCTGTTGAAACTAATTCAGGTATGATTGACGAGGTTTTTTTCCATTTGTAATGTTTCTGAATACAATGAAGAATGGTTGTTAGATTCTAGTGCTTTGCACCATGTCTTTCCTCATAAAGAATGGTTTACTTCTTATCAAACAGTTAATGATGGTGTAGTTCTTTTGGGAAACAATTATTCATGTAATACTGTTGAGGTTGGAAGTATTAAAATTAAAATGTTTGATGGATTTGTAAGAACACTAATAGATCTTATGCATGTTCCTGAATTAAAGAAAACAATAATATCTTTGGGAGTGTTGGATTCTTTTGGTCGTAAGTTTACAGGTTTAAGTGGGGTACTAAAAGTATCTAAGGGTGCTTTAGTGGTCATGAAGGCATTGAAAATAGGAAACCTTTATAAACTAGTTGGAAAAACTCAAGTTAATGAAACAACATTAGTATCTGAGGAGGCATCAGAATCCACTAGATTATGGCATCAAAGTCTTGGTCATATGACTGAGAGAGGAATACAAGTATTAATGAATCGTAAATTACTTCCAAATCTGAAATCTTTATATTTGATGTTTTGTAGACATTTTATATTTGGGAAACAGTGTAGACAAAAATTCAAAGTAGGGATTCATGCAAGTAAAGGTGCTCTTGACTACATTCATTCTGATGTATGGGGTCCATCTCCTATTGTTTCCTATGGAGGAGCAGCATATGTTGTGTTGTTTGTGGATGATTTTTCAAGGAAAGTTTGGGTCTATGTTTTAAAGAGAAAGGCTAATGTGTTTGACACTTTCAAACGTTTTAAAATTATGGTTGAAAAAAGAACTAGCAGGACAATCAAATTCTTAAGAATGGATAATGGAGGTGAGTTTACTTATTTAGAGTTTGAAAAGTATTGCAAAGAATAAGGGATCATAAGACATAAAACAAATGTATACACCCAGCAAAATGGAGTTGCAGAACGCATGAATAGGACTCTCCTAGAGAGAAAGGAGCATGCTCAACTATTCTAATTTGGGTCAAGAGTTGTGAGCATAAGTAGTTTCCACTGCTTGTTATTTAATAAATCGGTCACCGTGAATTGCAATAAATTGTAAAATTCCGAAATAGGTATGGACTGGTTAGCCTTGTAGTTATTCAAATTTGAAAATTTTTGGTTGTGAATCTTATGCACTTAATCTTAAAAATCAGCGTTCTAAGTTAGATTCGAGATCAAAGAAATTCATCTTTGTTGGTTATGATGATGTAACGAAAGGATATAGGTTGTGGGATCCTACTTCTCAAAAAATTGTCATTAGCAGAGATGTAATTTTTTACGAGTCTTCTCTCGTTAAATCATAAAATGTAAAAGTTGATGCAAAAAAGGAATAGGTACCGTCAAAACAACTAGTTCAGTTGAATTTCCCATCTTCTCATGACTCAAAGAAATAAGAAGAAGTTTCTGGTGATAAAGAAGTCATAGAAGATGAATAAATTGTGGAAACTCCACAACCTACACCAAAAATATCTACGAGGGAAAGAAATCCTCCTAAAATGTATACTGATTTTGTTTTGCTTGTTGCTTTATTTACTGATGATGGATAACATTCTTGTTTTCAGGAATCCATTGATTGTGTTGACGATGCTAAATGGAAGATGGCAATCAAAGAGGAAATGGATTCTCTAGATAAGAACGAGACATGGAACTTGGTTGAACTCCCCCAAAATAGAAAAGTTGTTGGATGTAAATGGGTCTTCAAGTTGAAGAAAGGTGTTGATGGTAAGATTGAAAGCTACAAAGCCAGATTGGTCGCGAAAGGGTACTCTCAAATGGAAGGTATTGATTATCATGAGATCTTTTCACCAGTTTTCAAGATTGTATCTATTCGTATTGTGTTAGCACTAGTTGCAGTGCTTGATTTGGAGTTAGAGAAACTATATGTCAAAACAACATTTTTACATGGAGATTTAGATAAGGAGATTTTTATGGAACAACCAGAGGGTTTTGTGTAGCATCGTAAAGAAAAATTAGTTTGCAAGCTCAAAACATAATTTTATGGCCTGAAACAATCACCCAGGCAATGGTACAAGAAGTTTGATTCTTTCATGGTGAGCCAAGGTTATACTAGAAGTGAGTATGATCATTGTTTGTACTTCAAAATTTTGAATGACATATTCATTATCTTATTATTATATGTTGATGATATGCTTATTGTGAGTAAAAGCATGGATGAAATTGACAAGTTGAAGGCTCATATGGATAGGGCATTTGATATGTAATATCTTGGAGCTGCAAACCAATTTTGGGTATTGAAATACACAGAAACAGAAGAAATGGTAAGCTTAGTTTTTCATAGGAGAAGTATGTTGATAAAATACTCGTAATATTAAGAATGAATAAGGTCAAACTTGTGAATGTTCCTTTAGCTTCCCATTTTAAGCTTTCTTCAAGTTGATTTCCTAGTAGTGATGAAGAAAAGGATTATATGTTTTGTGTTCCATATGCCAATGTAGTAGGATGTTTAATGTATGTGATGGTGTGTACTAGACCTGATATTTCACATGCGGTAGGTGTTGTCAATAAATACATATAAAATCTAGGAAAATAACATTGGAACGCAGTGAAATGGGTGCTTCAGTATCTAAGAGGCACAAGTGACTATTGTATCACTTTTAATAATAACAATGATTCTATATGCGGTTTTGTTGATTCATATTTTGTAGGTGATTTGGACAAGAGAATGTCTACTTCAGGTTATGTCTTTACTCTTGTAGGTGGAGCTATAAGTTGGGATGTCAAAGATTCGGGAAACAATTGCTTTATCCACTACAGAGGCTTAATACATTGATTCCTTACATGCTTGCAAAGAGGCAATTTGGTTGAAAGGTCTACTTGGAGAAATTGGAAGGTTGCATAATAGTGTGCATGTTTTTTGTGATAACCCAAGTGCTATACATTTGGCTACAAATCTTGTTTACCATAGTAAGACCAAACATATTGATGTAAAGTATCATTTTGTAAGACAATCCATTGGTAAAGGTGGAGTAGATCTAAAAAAGGTTCATACTCAAGAAAATTCCGCATATATGTTTACAAAACCGATGTTATTAGAGAAGCTATAGTGCTGTGTGGCTACTCTTGGTTTTAAAAAGAGGTGATACATAGTCTTGGGAAAAGTATTGGATAATTTGTTGCTAAGGTGGATATTGTTAAAAATGTGACAACTAATTAACCAAAGATGGTTTCTCAAAACTGGGTATTGGTTTACAAAACCTGGGCAGTTTGTCTAACCGTTGGTTGGTTGGAATTTATTCTAGTCGATGGGAAGTTCTCCTAACATGTAACTTCTCGATGAAATGTATTTATATGTGGTTTGAGAGGAGTATGGTAGTGTGGAGTGTATGGATGAGAAAATGCCTATTGTAATCTCCATTATTGAAAGGAATAAGACATTGATACTTTGCCTTGTGGATGCTTCCCCAAGTTGGGGTTCTACCACGTTAAATTTCTTATGTTAAATGTTCTATTCTATTTGTCATTTTATTTCTATCTATTAAATTGAAATTCATACTTCCAATACCAACAAATGCAACCTAAGTTCGATTCTTGGAAAGTGGAATAACACCAACAAATTCCTTTCTTTGTGATCAAAATCTAACAATTTTTATAACTCATTTTTTCTATAGATCGCTATAGGATTGCGTACCCTTTCCTTCATGAGAGTGAGACCTAGTAATTTCCATTAATACCTGAAACACCCATGATCTTATTGAGTTTCTTGCTTAGGCTCCAACATACTTCGCTCCTCTATCACCGAGACTTGGTCAATTTTAATGATTCTAGGATAAATTCATTCATTTCCACCATCACACAGATTCATTCATCATTCGCTTGATTGCATACGTGCACATACACAGTCATTCAATCACTAACTAAACAATAAAAAAATCACATAGAATGTAGAGAACCATTCACCATACATCAGATGCATAAACCACAATGATTCTTTAAATGAATCTCTACAAAATCTCTACCTCTATCAACGTAATTTCACAATATTCAGGCACCTTCAAGGTCTTAATATATATACATGGAGGATAACCTACCAATCACTTCAGATCCTAAATATCCTTAGCTAATTTATTGGAAAATACAACTCCAAAGTAACTAACTCATATTTTTAATATCCCTCCTAAACCTCGAAATATTATAAAGGAAGATTCGATTACAAGTAAACTCATCTTATCAATAAACCTTCTAGAATCCACTTGCAAATTTAGGGAAATATAATTAATTCAACAAAGAGAACCCAGTCCCTTGGAAAATTTCAATCCCCTTAAGATCTGATCAATAGTGTTGATTTTAGGAGATATGCTCCTGCATAAGACTCTTAGGGTGCAAAAAATTCACGTACTTTTATTCATGCATCTTCTATTTGTTGAAGCCACTTGGATCCTACAATTTGTTTTGGTGTTGTCCATTTGCTTTGCTTTCACAAGTATTATCAACCAATTGTGTTTTAATGTTGTTTTTTGTTTCTTTCCTTTATATTTCCACTTGGGAATTATCCTCATATATGCCAATAAATCTTCAAACTCAATGCCCAACCCTATCATTTGTTGTCTCATACTACTATTCTGAAATTATTACCCCCCTTCTTCATATAAATTGTGTATGGCCATTGCTAGCCTTGCAATATTTTTCCTTCTTGCATTAAATTGTCTCCTTCCAACTTTATACCATTCCTTAGAACGCATGTTTTCGTCGACACCTGCACATAAAACAAACTGATAATGTAAAATAATTTGCTCATTAGTCTCTTGAATCCCATTCTCATCCATATAATTATTGATGTCACCCACTCTTGATCTTCCTTATTAATTTCAACATATGAGTGATTTACTATCTCATGTATAGCACTTCCGCTGTGTAGTACTTTTTCTATTGTACTCATGCTATGTCTTCCAACCTTCTTTTTTCTTTTTATGATGACCTATTTCTCTTTATTTTCCCATTGTGCTGATGTCAAAATTTCTCCATATAATCATTATATTTTTCCAAAACCTTCTGTTGTCTACACATTAGTTCACAAATCTGTAAGGTATTCAACCCCTTGCCACATATAAACTCATGCAACCAGTAACTCATATACCTCAATTGATTGCTTAACCCACAATCCAGTAGGTTATTTTCTAATATTATGACCATCAATGTATTATTTCTACTTCCATCCTGGAAATATTGACAACCCTCCTTCCTTAAAGGTTGTCTTCTTGATTCATCCTTCCTATCTTCTGCACCGCCTTTAAAATTATGCTTCATATATTCTGTATTAGTTTCTTCGTTAGAATCCACATGTCATTCTTCTGCTTGGCTACACCTCATGACTTGCACTTTGAAGTGCCAAATTTTCACCATTTCCTACCTTTGTTATGCTAAATCCTTAATGTTGATGGAACCTCATTCCATATGTTTTGAACCATCATCCAATTGCTACTCATTACCATGTTCCTTATTATCCACTCACACTGTTCCAAAATATATTTCTCAGCTGTCAGCCTTACTTCATGCACTCAAGATGCTTCCTATTTTCCATTGCACAATCTAGCAAAAATTTTCTTGTTTATTTATAACTTGTTAATTGTTACGCTAGGTTCCTTCACCTACTTTTCAAAATGCATACCTTGATTGAAAATGATCCTCGTTTTGAACAACTTGATGAGATAATGTTGTATAATCCCTTTTTATGACAAATTCTTGATTTTGTCTCTCTTTACATTTTTCATAACCTTCATAACTTGCAAACACACACAACTCTTAGTTTCAAAACCATGAGACTCTTGTGTCTCTGTTGATGTTTTCAACATCTCTTCCTTGTGTTTGTCTAAGCACTCAATGAGACTCTCATCATTGTTCTCAACCACATCATCCTCTTCTCCAAGGATTGGTCCTTGTTTAGGTTCACAAAAGTGAACTATTTTTCTTTGTTCAAGATGCTTCTTCTTGTACTTAGCTCCTGATTTTCTCCTCTATCATCATCCATAAATTAATCATGTGTCTCAACTCCCTTACAAATAATTGCACAATAGTTGCCACTTGAATTTCTTCCTCATAATCCATCCACACCTCTGGTCTTTCTCAACTTTTCCTTGTAGCAACTTCATTATATCATCGATTTTCTCTTTCAACTCAATTATCTCCCTATCAAATTCCTCATCCATCAGCTTTCTATGGATTCTTTCGTCTGAACCCTTCATTTGAAAATCTCTAGTCATCTTCATATTTTCCTTTGTGAAATTCTCCATGCTCAATTGTGAGTTGCAATCATCCTCTACAATAACAAGTATATTTCATCTTAGTACAAGATACCTCACCAAGGTCTACTTTCCTAGACCAGGCCTTTTTGTAACATTGGTTATCTCCTTTGGAAATTTCTGAGCTTCCTTTGCTCCTTTAGACGTATGAACTTCCACTCACATTCTCCTAATAACTTTCATCGTCCTTCTTCCTTCCAATATCAGCTAGAATTTTTTTATAGCTCCTCTATTGTAAGGGGTATCTCTTCCACAAATTTCTACTTCTACTTTCTCTTATTTTTCCTCATGTAATAATAATATAACATAGTTCAATTGAAAAACATAAATACCATGTTTAATTACAAAATCTCATCCAAATGTACGCTTTCAAGAAATCTTAATTTGTGTGCTCTCTACTGCTACCTCCAAATCCTTCTTGCTATGAATCCCTATTTTGGATTCATGTTCCATTTACCTCAATATATCATCTTCTCCATATCTCAACCTTTTACAAGACCTTACTATTCGTTTCATCTACCAAATATAAATTGTGCCCCTTTTCAAATGCACTACAGTATGTGACCATAAGACAGGGAAATCACAATGCTTCTAAGTCTAGATATATCCTTAATCAATGTGATCTTATAATCCTTTAACTTCTATATAAATATCAAGTAATAATTTTTTCAATTGCTCACCACCGGATTCTAATGAATTCTCCACACATTTCACTAATCCAAAAGACAATATAGTGAAGGAAACTGTTTCTTCAACATCAAAATTGCTTAAAACACAACCCATCAATAGGGATTTAGCATTACCAGTCAATATTTAACAAAAATTGTAATTTCCAAACTCCAAATCATAACCATCACATAGAGAAGATGAAATAAAAACCATATACCATGAGATCTAGAAAAGTATGAATCAATATGGATAATCTGTTAATCCCCTCGCTATTACAGTTCCTCACATTCTCTTGGCTCTCCATGTTCTCTGTCAATTTACCGAGGCGATTTATACTACTACAGGTTTAACGAAATGTTGTTCATTTCACTCTCAAACAAAACAATGGTTCCTCTCTAACATGGATAGTGAGAGGTTCCACTATTAATGAATCCACTCCTTTATAGATCTACACACACTATAGATCAAAGTTCCAGATAATTGTTTCATGTATCACCTCTGTCTTCTTAGCTATTTATCTAGGTAATATTTCACCTTCAATCCAAAGAGCTTTCTTGCTCTGATACCACCTAATGTAGGGTTACCTAACTCTACTCTAAATTTGATGTATAGGGCTCTTGATAACCTTACAAGCCCTCCAAGAAACATGTTTCAAAGATGTTCCCCACAACCCACGAGTTGTCTATGATCTAATTTTTATATTTTCTACATGAATTTCATTTCTTGAAACCTTAAAAGAAATGCTACTGGAATTCCAATCACGTTTCTGTTGTGCTACTATAATTTCTTCTTCAAGTCAATCACTAACACACATCGAAGAGAACCTCAACTCAAATTCAAACTGGATCAAGGTAAATCACCAACACTATAGAACCCATGCAACTTGAGTTCGATTCCTGGAAAGAATAATAACACCAACATGTTCATTTCTCTCTGATCAACATATAATAGTGTTTATCACTAATTTCCTCTACAAATCACTAAAGGACAACATACCCTTACCTTCACAAGAGTGAGAACTAGTCATTTCCATTAATCTGGGAAGTGTCGATGATCTTACTGAGTTTCCTCCTTAGGCACAAACATACTTCACTCCTATATCAATTGGAGTCAATCAATCTTAATTATTCTGGCATAAATCCATTCATTACCACAATTGCACGAATTCATTCATTAGTCACTATATCACACACATGCATACACAATCGTTCAATCACTTACAAAACAATCCCATACATAACTATACATTTAATCACAAAATCACGTAGAATGTAGAGAAGCATTCACCATACATCATATGCAAAATCCATGTCGGCTCCTTTGTTTTTAGAGAAGGCCACAAAAGGAGAAAGGAAAAGGGACCATAGAATAAAGCAGGCATGAGAGTTGTGGAATGATGTTGATGGCCGAAAGCATTTTGGACCCGCCTAGCAAGTATAAAAAGAAGTGGAAGATAAATGGGAGGGGGAGAGGGAGAGAAGAGAACGAAATGTGAAGAAATTAGAAACAAAGCAGCCGAAGACAGAGACAGACAGATCCACAACAAAATTTCAAGTATCTATAGTTTTGGTAGTTGGGTTCTATGTTTTTCTCATTCCATGATGGATAATTCCACAATGATTGTAAGGCTATAGAGCCGTGCTATAATGAATTTCCTCAACTATAATGAAGAAGGATTTTTGGGCCTCTAAATTTTATGTGTTACGTTGTCTAATCAATGTTAATTTGTAATTTTCCTTTATTAAAAAATGTTAATGTTTTGATCTCCTTAGATGAATAACGTTGTGGTAATATACTAAGTAGTGTTTCAGTATTTTAAGATGAATTTTGTTGCAATCTGAATGTTAATAACCCTTCACAATTGTATCCTTACAATTAACCATTCCTCATGACATGTAGGTATAGGAAGTTATTTGGGTGAAACATTCCCATTTGGGGGATTGAAAATTCCATCACTTTAGATGAAAGCGGTGCTTTTGTTGGCCCATGCACAAAAACCCCGTCTCAATTTTGCGCCAACAAATGGTTCCATTGACAGGACCTAGTTTTTAATGGGATGCCATTAACTGTATGGATACTTATGTGACAATGAGTTAGATCCAACTATGGTGGTATAAGAAGCTTGAAAATTTAGTAACATAGGAAGTTGAATTAAGAGTGTGGGAAGTATCCAAGTTGAGACAATATCTTTTCTATAGAGGAACTCCACTAGATTAGTACGAAATATTGTGGGTTGAACTTCCAGTTACTCTAGCAGAGTGGTTACGCAGACTTGCAAAAGCACCTGAATATTGCAATCGACAAAGAAGAATTGTCGAGTGGACTCCATGAGATATAACTAGATTGAACCACTTAGAATCACCGGTAACTAGAGCTATCGATTTCTAGGTGGAAATTACTATCACTGGTTGTATTCTGGAATTTGTAGCCGAAAACAATCAATCAATATATAATGCTGAAGATGAATTCATAAGGGGAGCTAGGGGTATATTTTGAAATACGTTCCACTGTGAATTAAGACCTACATAGTTGAATTTGGGTTTCTACCTCTAGAGTGGATAAAAATGGATTAAAAAACTCCTATAAAGGGGGAAATTCATAGTGATGCTACTCCGTTGCAGAAGGTAGAACTACGGTCAATAGAGGGGGTTGATAGTAAATAATATAGGGTTGAAAGAGTGGAAAGAAGGGTGACAATTTGTGAACAATGGTGGAAGAAGAAAATGAAAAAGGCACAAAGAAGAAGCGTGCAACTAGAAAATGAAATATAGAACAAGGAAACAAGTGAATAAAATAAAATACATTTAAGTCAAATGAAGCGAAGAGAGGAACTCACTAGATCCAAACTAAGAGAAAGAGGGATATAAATGTCAGACAACCCAGTAAAAGGAAGTTTAGGAGAAAGTGCATGTGTAAGGAAGGATCACGAAACTTAGCCACCAAGTAGCAGAACATCAGATTAGACACCAGAAATATCCCTGGACATAGTTGTAGAAGAACAAGAACTCTTAGGACCTAAGGAAAAAGGAAGTACTCCAAAAAGTGAAACATCCATTATCGTGAAAGTAGTTACCAAAATCAATAGAAGTAGCACTCCGCTTATTGACCCTTGAGTGCCCTTACAAAATATGGTAACAAACTCTCAAAATTATGTTTTACAATTACCTAGGCATAGTCAGATGAATAGTAATACTCATAGTTCACAAAGTAGTTCATTGGCAGGAGAAAATAGTAGTAGCAATACTCAACAACCTATTAGTAACACTATGGCACAACCGGGACCCCAATGGTCTGTACTTGTAGGGAACCCAACAGTAACAATGGTTGGAGTTACAATAGGACCTCCCATGAAATGTCTAGAATTTTGGGGGAATGGAGGAGAAGATGAGGCAGCACAACAATGGTTACTATGTGAATCAATATGGAACACCTGATTAATTCCAGTGACAACCAAATTGGTTGAATTTCACATGACTCTTAGAGGAAGGGCCTTACAATGGTACATGAAATTGATTGAGACATAGGGACCACCAACTCCCACCTTAGTAGAGACAAATAAACTATTTTTAGATGAATTTGCACAACCTAATTTTAAGCAACATGGTGTTTTGGAACTAAGAGAAATTCGACAAATTCATGGAGAATCTACTTGGGCATATGCACAACATTTCATGTATGTACTGACCAAACTAACATTTATGGTAGATGTATCCCACCACAAAGAAAGGTTTATTCAAGGACTCCTACCATTAACAAGGATATCGCTATCATAGAAGGTGATAGACTCACCCAGAACTACATTAGAAGAAGAAATGAAGATTGAAGCTATGGCCAACTATATGAACAACACTATAGTAGGAACTTCATCATCTTCAGGTAAACTAGAAAAAAGTACATAATAAACTTGTAGAGATAACTGGAATACTTTAGGATATGAACATACCAAAAGTAGACTAACCGTAAGTATGGTGTATTGGTTGCATGAAGGAAGGACATCATGTTTTAGAATTCCTCGGGACAAGAGGTGGTCAAATTACGCCAGGTGGACCATTCAATGGAGGACCATTTAATGCAGGGCCAAGTACGATAGTTGTGATGGTTTCCACGATAAACCCATTCCAATCTGCAAAAGAACCAATATATCCAGAAATTCCAGTTGCTTCTCCCAACGACTGTTGTGAGATTCACAAAGCATTTGGTCATTTGCAACGGCTCTTCCCAATGTTACAAGAATACTCCTTAGTAACAAACACAGTATTCTACAATTTTTGTGGGTCCACTATACATAGCATAGATAAATGTCGAGCATTGGATGGTTCGATAGAGACGCTATATTTTGTTGATGTATTTGTAACTTCGGAATATATTCACTTGTATATTGTATGTATTACATTTGTACTTTATTGTATCCCCAATGAATATGTATTATTCCTCCGATTGGAAGTGTCATCAGTTGTACTTGCAAGTGTCACAAGTTATATTTTAAGTGTCGTAACTTATACTTCATGGGTTATTATACCACCTTGATGGGGTTGGCCCTATATGAGTCATGTGGTTCAAAGGGTTATTAGACCACCCTAGTGGGGTCGTCCTAGTCAGTCTTATGTTAAGTGGTTAAGTCTGGGCCGACCTAGTTGAGTAAAGGTCAAGTGAAAGTAAAAGTATAAATAGAGAGTGTGACTCTCTCATTTGATACATTCTATTCATTCACTCACTTCGCATTAGTGAGAGAGAGGAGGAGTGCGCACAAGTGGAGGAGGAGTATGCTGCTGAAGATATCTATCTCTTGGGTTTGATCATTGTGATCCTTGTATTGATGCTTATTCTATCTATGAGGAAGTTGCGGGGTTTTTCACCTTCTTGGTTTTCCCCAGTGAAATGTTTTGTGTCTCTTGTCTCTTGTCTCTTATGCTTGCTATGCTGTACATGTTATTCTTTTAGTTATGATCCTAGATCTATTGAATTAAATGATGAAAATATAACATGATATCAGAGCTAGCCTGAAGGAAGGCATGGTATGGCATTTATGACACTTGTGTTAAGATTCAATATGCTAAGACAGAAAATATCAGCATTGCATTTCATTTCACAACAATAGCATATACAGGGTCATTGAAGAAACAACAAGCACGACATAAATGCAAGAGACAAAAATTTATCCTGGGAAACCCTCATGGGGTAGAAAACCCAGCAAAGCTTCCTCAATATAGATGATCGGCAAATACCAAGATGTAAACCAAAGACATGAGCTCCTCCTCCTCCATAGCAGACCTCTCTCACACAAGTGCGCCACTCACAAGTGAATGAATGAGTGAGATAAGTGAGGAACATCCTCCTCTACTTATACTTGTTCCCCGACTGACTTTTACACAATCTAGGTCGGCCCCAACTTAATTACTGGGCTAAACACCCCATTACACGTGACTGGGATGACCCCTCTAGGGTGGTCTAATAACCCTTTGACCCACATAACACATACAGGGCCGACCCCCACTAGGGAAGTCTAATAACCCAAGTTACCACAATCCGACGGAGGAATAAACATCTCCGGATATACAATAAGATCTTCACGAAGGAATGAAACATCTCCGGAATAATAAAGTACAAATATGATATTCTTATAAGTTACAATATCTCAACACTCCCCCTTAACGAGAAGGATATTATAACAACATCTGTAGGAGCAAGGAGTCATCAACATCATACATGATACATCTATAAATCATTGGAAGCTTTCTCAACATCATCAGTAACTCAACCAGTTACTGGAATATCTTCAAGATCTTCAATACTAGAACATCAACATCTTCAGTACCGAATCTTCTACAGCACTTGAACAGCTGCAGCAATATCATCATCTGGATCCTCACGATCAATAGCATCGTCGTCATACAATCATCAGCATCGTCATCATACAATCATTAGCATCGTCATCACATCATCTCAATCTATAGCATCTGGATCATCATCTCGATCTACAACATCTGAATCATCATCTCGATCTACAGCATCTAGATCATCATCTCGATCTACAGCATATGGATCATCATCTCGATCTACAACATTTGGATCATCATCTCGATCTATAGCATCGTCATCATCATCATCATCACACAATCATTAGCATCGTCATCAGCATCGTCATCACACGATCATGAGCATCGTCATCACACGATCATCAACATCGTCATCACACGATCATCAGCATCGTCATCACACGATCATCAGCATTGTCATCACATCATCATCACACGATCATATTATAGGATGATCAATCCTGCTCTCTTTGGGTCATAGGTCCATGGATGATACAATCCAGATCGAGTTCCAGGATGATCAATACTAATCACGTACCTTTTGGACCGAGGTCCAGGGATGATTTAGTCCTATCATGTGCCTTTTGAACCAAGGTCC
This sequence comes from Larix kaempferi, assembly GCA_027924585.1. Taxonomy (NCBI): domain Eukaryota; kingdom Viridiplantae; phylum Streptophyta; class Pinopsida; order Pinales; family Pinaceae; genus Larix; species Larix kaempferi. The sequence continues at coordinate 1,529,244 of BSBM01000131.1, forward strand.
AGGGACGATCTAGTCCTATCATGTACCTTTTGAACCGAGGTCCAGGGACGATCCAGTCCTATCAACCAATTCTCGGAGACCTCTGTCTACGGCTCAATTCAACGGACCATAAATCTAGGGATGATCCAAACCCATTAATCAATTCTCGGAGAGATCATGTCTACGGCTCAATTCAAGGGACCATAAATCCAGGGACAATCCAATCCCATCCTGTCCACTAGGGACTTCATTCTCGGAGACATCATGTCTACAGCTCAATTCAAGAGACCATAAATCCAGGGACGATCCAATCCCATCCTGTCCACTAGGGACTTCATTCTCGGTGACATCATGTCTACGACTCAATTCAAGGGACCATAAATCCAGGGACGATCCAATCCCATCCTGTCCACTAGGGACTTCATTCTTGGAGACATCATGTCTATGGCTCACTTTAGGACTGAAGTCCAGGGATGATACAATCCCCATCCTGTCCACTAGGGACTTCATTCTCGGAGACATCATGTCTACGACTCACTTTAGGACTGAAGTTCAGGGATGATCCAATCCCCAGTTGTCCACTAAGGACTTCATTTTTGAAGACATGTATCTACGACTCACTTTAGGACTGAAGTCTAGGGATGATCCAATCCCCATCCTGTCCACTAGGGACTTCATTCTCGAAGACATATGTCTACAGATCAATTCAAGGGACCAAAGTCCGAGGACGATACAATCCCCACCTGTCCACCAAGGACTTCATTCTTGAAGACAACTGTCTACGGATCCTTTTAGAACATGTGTTCAAGGATGATGCAATCCCTCTTCTTTCTCGGAGACATATGTCTACGGATTTTTTCAGAACATGCGTTCAAGGATGATGCAATCCCCTTGTCAACTTAGACCCTGTCTAAGGACCATCCACCAACCTCTCTGTCGGCATTACCTCATGTAAGCATATCATCGATACAGGTATCTTCATTATCGACTTCACTGTCGATGTGGGCAATCTCATCATGAGTGTCTACATTACTCCCCCTTTCGAGGAGGGTCCTACCAAGCTTGTCTTGGAAATACTCAAACTTTACTTGAGGTAGAGGTTTGGTTAGTACATTGGTAACTTGTTCACTTGAGATAGAGGTTTGGTTAGTACATCGGCAACTTGTTACAAATTCGAACTTTATAGTTCCTTTCTGTACCATATCTTATATATAGAAATGTCAGATCTCTATGTGCTTTGACTTATCATGGAACACTGGATTCTCTGCCATCTTGCTACAACTCTGTTTGTCACATAGGATCAGAGTTGGGTCTATCTCTAAGTCAAACAATCCTGAAGCCATACCGCTTCACAACAAGCAGAGCAAGCAGCCATATATTCCGCTTGTGTTGAGAGCCACACTAGATTGCTTCCTGCTAAACCATGAGATCATGGCTGATCCTAGACAATAACATCCTCTCGATGTGCTCTTTTTATCTGATACACTTTCTACCCAATCAACATCTATGTAGCCATGTGAAGTCATGATCTCCAAGATAACATAGATCAAAGTCTATTGTATTCTTTAGGTACCTCATCACATGCTTTGCAACTATCAGGTGAACACATCTAGTTTCCACTAGATACTGACTCAAGGTGTTCACAGCAAGGCATATATCTGGCCTGGTATTCGTCAGATACATCAACGACCCAATAATATGTCTGTACAAAGTCACATCAACTAATTCTGAGGAGTTATCATCTAACAACTTCAAGTCAGAACCCATGAGAGTGGCCATGGATTCACATTCCAACATATCAATTCTTCTCAAGATTTCCACAGCATATTTTCCCGAGATGAGAAAGATTCCTTCTGAGCCTTGCCATACTAGGAAGTAATGCATCAATCTGAGATCTTTCATTTTCATTTCTGCAGCCATCTTCTTCTTTCTTTTCATGATCTATCTGTAAAAATAGATCATCCACATACAGTAATAGTATGACACGTTCATCATTCATAATGGATCATCTTTACTTTTGATAAGGGCCAAGCTTATCAAGAAACTGTCAATTCTCCCTTTGTGACTGAACATCATTCACACTCTGCATTTGAGTGATCTTCTGCATATCTATTTGTACCATCTCTCGTCAGATGGGTCTACTAATATGAGCCTCAGTATCATTTGAACTCTGTGGTGAGTTCTTTCTTGCATCCATGTCATCTGTGTATAGAAACCATATTCAACCTTGTAGCAAAGGTTGAGATCCACATCACCCATGGTGATCATTAAGCTCATTAATTGACTATCGATCTTGGGTACCCAAACAGAGCTTTCTTCAATTGAATCCTTGATTCACACTTCTTATTCAATTACATCATTAAGATAATGGTCTTATCTAGCCACTTGGAGCAAACATCTCATCATGATTCTCTTCCTCTTTCTAAGAGAATCTTCTAGCCACGAGCCTTCTATATTATGTTTGATTTGTAAATCTTTTTGTTGAACATCTATTACTTATTCGGTGTTCATCATTCTTCATGATCTTTCCTACAAATCAAGATTAAGTACATGATTAGTAATGCTTCATAATCATTGAATCATGTTGACGTGATAACCTATTATGCATACAGATATCATTTACATAGTTATGAAACTATCTTGACCAATACTTTGGCACAACACTTTTCCATATCATGTATGCATACAGTGGCTATCTAGATTCCTTCCATCTCTACCAGAACATACTATCGAGAGTGTGCACAGCTCTTAGCATGTCAGCAAAGAGGTTTCATTCTAGACAAGCAACAATGGAATGTTTGTCCAACTTACCAATCATATGCATATTAGTAGTATACTGTTCAATGCTATATGAATGTTTACACTCAACATGATATATTTTAGGAATACAAATATGCATACAACTATTACAAGCAATATCATTTACTGTTTCAAGTGAAAAACTCAAATACTTATCTTTTATGTTTGTGTGGTTGCCTTCCGCTTGATCTTCTATATGTCTTTTGGACTTCTATTCAATTTGTACCACTATGCATGTTCAAGTGTGCACTAGTGTCATCCTCATGATCTCATACACAAACATACATTCATCAATATTATCAAAACATTATAATTCTAAATAATCTTGAATATGTATGGTCATGATCATTCAATACATGGGTATACTAAGATCCTAGCACAAAGTGGGATTCTAACTTGACATAGGAAAACATACTTGGATTAGTATACCTGCTTAGTTATGTCTAACATACCTAAACAATATCTTCTTTGTTCTCTTCAATGATTTATAGATCCTGTGCTAGAACCTGCATATCTCATAGGTTAAGCATAATAGAACAAAGTCATACATACCTCATAAGTAGAGCTTCTATGTGATCAAAGATTATGGATGAGTCTTTGTCTTCATGTTGTCATGGTCATGGAACTTGATTTGTCTTTTGTGATGTACATATATCTTGTTAGCAGACAACATCAACCTCATACAACACCACAGTGCATTAGTACAATCATATAGCCCTAATCAATGAATGTCTTTTATCATTCACATACTTTTACTAGGGTGATAAGACAATTCTAACATTAATCATGATTGTACTAGGGTGAATTCACGAATGTGGTTCACCATTTCTGGCAGATCACAAGGGGAAAATTCATTTTTTAGACCCTCGATCGAGGTAATTTCAAGCCCTCGATCAAGGTTTTATATCCTCGATCGAGGGTTTAAAAATACCTCGATCGAGGGCTTTAGAATACCTCGATCGAGGATGTTTTAAACCCTCGATCGAGGGTCTAAACAAACCCTCGATCGAGCAAAACCTCGATCAAGGGTTTGGTTAGACCCTCGATCGAGGGTTTGTTCGATCCATTAGAAGAAAAAAAAAAAAAAAAACAAAATAGGGCCCGGGCGGTTGTGCAGTGGGTTGACAGACCCTCGATCGAGCAAACACTCGATCGAGGATTTGACCCTCGATCAAGGGTTTTCTCGATCGAGGGAATGCGATAGAGAAAAAAAAACAAAACAGGGCCCGGCCGGCCCGGCTTTCGTGCAGTGGCTTGACAGAGACAGAGACAGCAACGACCGGGGGACCTCGACCGAGCACACGCCTGACGCCACCTCCCCACAATGACGCCACCTGCCCACAGCAACGCCATCATGTCATCTATTCTACCAGGTGGGTAGAAATCTACCATTTATTTTGTTATTTAAAAAAAAAAATATTTCGTATTTTATGTATAAATTTGTGTTTTTTATCAAATCTAGATTTAATTTGGTTTTTTAGAAATGGTTAGGATGTAGGTATTGAAACTAAACCGCCATTGAAACTGAAAACCACCATTGAAACCAAACTAATTGAAAAAAAAACCATTTGATCTAACTAAAACAAAAACCTATTTCAAACCAAAACAAAAACCCATTTCAAACCAAAACAAAAACCAAATTTGAAATTGATTTAGCGTTTTAAATATTTGTTAGTTATTTGTTTAAATTATTTAATTTATTTTTGTTTTTATATCAACTAGTAGCATTTCACCCCATAAATGCTACCGGTTTTATTTTAAAATGTGATTTTACAAGCAGAAATGCTGCCCATTTTTTTCAATCCTCTGAGAACGTCAAGAGGATTGAAAAAAAAAACCATTTGAACCTAAAACAGAAAACCATTTCAAAACAAAAACCAAAACTATTTTAAATTTGAAATACTTTTAGGATTTTAAATTTATTTTGCATTTATTTGTTTAAAAATTATTTGGTATGTGAATTTGCAAGCAGAAACGCTGCCAATTTTTTTTCAATCCTCCGAGAACGCCAAGAAGATTGAAAAAAAATCATATATTTATATTAATATTATAATATAAAAAATTAAAAAATGAATATTAATAATATATATAATCATATATTATTTATTAATTTTTACTTAATTTATTTTAAAAGAATAATATTTAATATAAATATTTCTCAGTTAAGTTTGTCTTACAACATCTCCCCTATGTCAATTATTAATGCCATTAAATAAATAAATCAAACATCTAGCACTCCACATATCGCCAAGCTATCACTTTCATGAGGAGTTGTATTCAAATCTCTAATAATAGAAGGCTAAGCAATTTTCAAGATAAAAGGAAAAATTGTTTTTATAAAATATTTGTTGCAGCTAACCTCGTTCATACAAAACGCTAATGTATATATTTAAAATGAATTCATGCCAACAATCATACAAAATCCTTGAATTCCGGTTGACGTCACCAAAATCCTTGAATTTCGGCTAACGTCACCCTCGACAAATGTATGCTGATAAATGCCTTGAACTCTGGTAACGTTATCTTGGACAAATTACAGAAGAAACCCGAGCTTATCCGTGTGGTCCACGTCATCTCTGCATAGCAAATTAAAATCCAAATAAACCTTTGTTTAAATAATTGAGATATTTTAGAAATTTATTTATAAGGTTGAACTTTTGTTTCATGATGTACACGAGGATTATTGTATCCATGTGGTCGTTGCCACACGCACGTAATGAGAACCACAAAACAACAATATCTCTATTTTAGCGTTTACAAGTTGTTTTAGCATTTACAAGTTGTTTTGAAATTTTAAATAATAGTAAAAGTATTAATTGAAAGACAAAAATAATTAATGATTCTAAATATTTGTACGACAAAATTATGAGTTAGTATTTAAATAGAAAATTAAAAAACAATTTGTTTATATAAAATTTATGAAGATATTAAAAATAATATGAATTTTTTTTAATAATAAAATTATTTAAAAATATTTAGTATTAATATCATATATATTAAGATATATATTTCATTACATCTAAATGTAAATCCACAATTTCATAATTAAAGTGTTCAAACACAATGGAGTGAAAATATATTTACAAATGATGTTTTGTTGCCATAGTGAAATGTTGATTCAAGGATAAAATTAAAGCTGAGTGTATACTTTACATATTAAAAAGTATTGATACCAATTGAACCAAAACTATTAAGATGACTAACCTAATGTTTATTTCTTTACTCTCCTCTAGAGTTATCTCTTGCATTGCTTTAGAGACAAATCAACTAGGTGGAAAAATCAAAGAACACGGTTTGGGACATAATATATTTGAAATATTTTTGTTATTGTTTTTTATACCTTATGAGAGTATAGTATCTAGACTCAATAGAGTATATTGCAAAAATGTATAGAAGAAATAGAATGAAAATTATGTGCAAGATTACTAAATTTTTGTTAGATGAGAGGACTCCTCCTATTTTTATATGGAATATATATATGAATTTTTTTTCCTAGGAAAAAAAAAGACACCTTATTAAACTCTATCTTAAATCTTTAATTAAAGTGTGTTCTAGTAAAGGTTCCCAAAACATTAATAAATATAAAAAAATTATTAAATTAAATGTTAAACAAGGACTAGTTACTATGTAGCATATCATTTGTTTTCAATAAAAAATTAGATGTTATATAATATAATATAAAAAAATTAAAAAATGAATATTAATAATATATAATCATATATTGTGCAAAGAATTGAATTGTCTCAGGAAAGATAAGGATCAATCCCTTAGAGTACTTCACAATTAGGATTATATAAAGACTTGTATCCATATTTTTATTTTCTAATCTTCCAAATCACAACTAGACATAGGAAGAGAGCATACTCATGAATATGGTGACTCTCTATATTTTGAAATCTACAACTTTAAAATCATAGTAGAAAAAAATTCACCTCGTATGCAAACCTCAGACTTTTAGCTCCTGAAACTCTACTTGTTTTTCCTCCTTCATATGCATCCCTTCATAATTTATCCTTCCAATGGTTAGTGGATGGGGTGGTTCTTACTGCACCACCAAATGAAATTGAAATAATTAAAAACTACTCTACCATTTATATTCAAATGAAATAAATCTATAGAAAACACACCCTACTTAGAAAATTCCAATGCAAAACTAATCATGTATTTGTATGCCTTCATGCTACTAAGACCATGTTGTCACCAAGTTATCTATTGACATGAGTTGGATTTGTACTTATCAATCTGGGGTGTCTGTAAAATTATGAGATGCCAACAAAATATATGCAGAACTAGGCATCTAAACTAATGCAACTTGCTTAATAGATCATTTCCAGAAGTCAATATTAAAAAGAAGTCAATTTGAATTTGAATTTGAATTGAATTTGAATTCAAAATGTGAAATTTGAAATTTGAATTGAATTTGAATTTGAAATTGAAATGTGAAATTTGGAATAGAATTGGAATTTGAAATTGAAATGTGAAATTTGGAATAGAATTTGAAATTTGAATTTGAAATTGAAATGTGAAATTTGAAATTGAAAAGAGAAAATTTGAAATTGAAATGTGAAATTTGGAATAGAAATTGAAAGAAAATTAGAATTAGAAATTGAAATGTGATGCAGATAGTCCTGAAGAGAGAGATTCAGTGCTTTGTGCTCCACGAAGCACGAGAGGATCTGACGTCACCCGACAGAGTGGCCACCGGCAATGCTCCCATTCACCGAGGAGTGATGCCAGGCCAGGGTCGGTTGCCACTGGTGGCAGCAGCAGGAGAGATAGTGTGTCGGTTCATCCCGACGACATACATGTGGATCCCCAGGAGGAGGATGTGCAACAAGACACGAGTGTATCAAGTGCGTATTTTTTGTTAGCACATTTTCAATAAATTTTTAGTATATAATGCATTGAATTTCAGCTGCAAGTTATAATATATATTTTTAGTAACATTTGTGTTTTGGTTTTTATCGCAGGTGCCCCATCAGGGGGATCGTACAATGATGAGGTCGCACAGATCACTGTCACTGACATCATTTCCCAGCGAGAGTGGGTGAGCTCATGTGTGAGCACTTTGAGGGAGGATTCTCCCACACGGCGATCTTTATCGATGATGTTATCAGCGATTGATGAGATGTTGACCCTCTACAGGAGGGTAGGACCTCTCGGTGACATTTGGCGACATTCATGCCAGAGGAGGAGAGATGGTGTCATTGGGATCCACAAATGGGAGGATGTCAAAGTCGCCATAAGAGGGCATGACATCAAGGGTGCTTTATTCGACATCCCTCCTGACCGCACCCCTGGTCAACCGCTTAGACTCGGGGAGTTTAAGTTGGAGGTCGTTGCACCACATATATATGATAGATTCGTGGGAGCATGGGGCATGTTCCCCCACCATGACCAAGTTCCATTGTACTTTGCAAAACATGTTTATGCAGAGTTTGTTTTGGACATGCACCTGGATTACACTAGCACAGGGTCCCAGTTCTATGGGGCTGGTAGGGGATGCTCCTACCAACGTCCTGGAGCTCAGAGAGACCCTGCCTTCGTGCCACCCGCTCCGAGGTTGGTATCGCTTCCAGACAGGGCGGTTATCAGGTCGGGGGATGTGGCACAATCATCCCAGCTTGCTGCAAAGGCTAGAGCTGACCTTGTAGACTCGTTGTTCACTGCCATGGGCAGTGTTGTTGTTGTTGTGCACGGAGAGGCATCTAGACCACCCCCTCCACCTGCAGAGCTAGAGATACAGTATGTCTCTAGTGACATACTCAGGAGTTTCGATTGCGAGACCCTACTGCAGTATGATGAGTCAACGCGAGATGCATACTTTCAGTTATATCGTAGATGCGTCGCTACATGACAGGTATACTTTTGTACAATTATGTATATATGTTCTTCATGTTACATCATATCAATGTTGCAAATTGAATGGTCAATAGTACTTAAGGGAGTTGTATTCTATTGATCCATGTAGGGGACCCCATTCATGGATCAACTCTTTGGTAGCGAGCCATCAGTTGATCCATCTGCTCGTCCCCACCCGCAGACAACAGTAGTCGAGGTAAGTTATAATTTATGTTCCAATTTAATTTGTGTTTGAATATTATTTCTCAGTTTAAATAATTTGTGTTTTATTTCTTAATTTTTGAGATTTTATGTTGTATATCTTAACTTCAAATGAATTTCAAATTGTACAGGGTCACGGAAAGGCGGTAGATCCTGATTATGAACATGAGGACCACGAAGGTCCTGACGAGCCGTGTCCAGAGACGCATGTGAGTTTTAATTTATGTTCCAATTCATGTTATTTAGTCACATTTAGTAAATGATTTTTATACTTTATGTTTCAATTTTTTACGGATAGCTTTTAAATTATGTTAAATTTAGTTTTAATTTTTAATAAATCTAACTTATTACATGTAATGGCATATTACATAGGCATCACAGCAGGTGGGTTTTAATGCTGCAATGGATTTCACACATAGTTGGGATGTAGCTCGAGTACATTATGCCGATGAAGGGCCATCTACCCGTATTCCTACCCAGATCCCGGATATCACCATTGACACAATGGATATGGCGCAATTCCTTGAGGGTTTAGAGTTTAGAGATGGTAGTGGGCTGTTGCACATGAGGGCAGTCAGAGGGACGATCACATGCCTCGTGGGGGTAGTGGCCGATGAGTTGATGATTTATACATTTCCATGTTTTGGATATTTTCATATTTTATATATTTTCATGTTTTGGATGATCTATATATACATTATCATGTTTTGGATATGGATTTATATCATTTATACATGGAATTTTATCATATATGGACTTTTGGATATTTTGTATATTTTATCATATTGATGTTTTCATGTGTATTTTGTATATTATGATTTGAAATTGATTGTTTTTTATATTAGATCTGGACATAGTTATTACAGTTACAAATTTATGTTTTGTCGTTTCAAATGCAAATTTAATGTGTAGTTACAATTTAGTTCAATTTAAAATGCAAATTTCTACTACATTAGAGGACATCTTCCAAAATTTAGAATTGAATACATACATTATGTTTTAAAATTGAAATTACAATTCCAATTCAATTACAATGTAAAATTTCCAATTTAATGTGTAATTCCAATTCCAATTCAATTCCAATTTAAAAGCTCATTTTCAACTACATTACAATTGCAGAAATGAAATCAACATGTAAAATTAGAATACATTTGAAATTAATAATTGAAATTTTGATTACATTATGTTGTCTACACATTACAATTCAATTACAATTTAAAATTAAAATCTCAAATTTAATGTGTAATTTCAATTGAGAATACAATGTGTTGTTCCAATTTACAAGTTCAATTTCAATTACATTACAATTGCATTTGAAATAAAAAATTTAAATTATGATACATTGTACAATCTAAAATTTAAATTTTACAATTTTACCTTGTATATAGATGTATTTTAAATTCTCAATTTTGTATTTGAAATCAAAATTTAAAATTAGAATACATTTGAAATTGAAAATTGAAATTGACATTTTGCATTATGTTGTCTACACATTACAATTCACTTACAGTTTCCACATTCCAATTCAATTACAATTTAAAATTAAAATCTCAAATTTAATGTGTAATTTCAATTGAGAATACAATGTGTTGTTCCAATGTACAAATTCAATTTCAATTACATTACAATTGGCAATGGGCATAACCACCTAGTTAATATAAGAAATGGAAATATGTTGATAGCAGATGCTTGTACAACTATGGTAGAAACTATGCTTGTACGACTATTTGATATGATTTATGTTTTGATGACAAATGGAGATAATGACACCATTTGATCCAACTAGGTAAGTTGCATATATGAAGGCATGTACAAGTTATTACCTTTCCATGTACTATGCTTGTATGTTGAATGTTCACATCAACATGTACAAAATAACTTTTTATTGAATGCGAGTATGTAAAGTTAATGAATGCTTACATCAACAAACAAAATAATTTTTTGTGAGACTATTGTTAATCTAATTATTAATCTATTGCTTTGGAAGGAAACCAAATTGAAGGAGTGTTTTGGTGCCCTTCATTTCCCTTAGTAAGCAAAATTAAAAACTATGGATTGATTGTGGTCACATCACAAAAAATATAGCTAAGGAAGAGTCACATATATACCACACATGGGTATGTATGAGACCTCTGGTTGAAGCTTCAATGATAGACTATGAACAATCAAGGGAAACACAATAGTCCTAAATAGCAAAAATTCTAGGTTATCAATACAAGAATGTGTGGTCCAAACAATAATTATAGTGCCCAAAATTTTCTAAATTCATATGTTAAAGAATGTTGCACAAAATGGTAATCAATCACCAAATTCAAGTTCAAGGTAGGTGACAACATTGAGTATCTATTATACAGAGCATTGTCACATATGAATACAAGGGACATAGAAGAGTCTAGAGGTTTAAGGATAAAGTCTACAGCCATATAAATTTCCCTGAAGGTGTGGGGACTCTCAATTGCATAAACAATGTATGCCTTAATTATCATACTCCTAAATTGAATTAAGTGGGCATGCATTGCATGCTAACCACGGTAGTTATCTCTCAATTCCTTTTTGCTTGTGTTTTCAAGGTACTTATCATAGTTATGTGTTTTCAAGGTACCCAAACTCATTTCAAATGATTTCCATTCTTATAAATATGAAAATAGAAATTAAGTTTTGGCCATCATGAATTTTACTTAGTTGAAGCAATTATTTAGTGACCTAAAACCTAAAATACATAAGTTTATTGATTTTGGTTTAACCTGGATTATAATGTATAAAATTTTGCAAGTTTGGAATCAAAATTTAAAATTAGAATACATTGTACAATTCAAAATTTAAATTTTACCATTCCACATTGTATAGATGTATTTTAAATTCTCAATTACATTACAATTGTATTTGAAATCAAAATCTAAAATTAGAACATGTACATATTCAAGTGTATTCACATTGGAGCACCATGACCCAAATTTCATAAAAGACTCCCATCTGGTCTTTGTATTCTTGACATTAAAGCATAGATACAAAAATACATTTATAAAACAACCTCCACAAAAATCTCCAAAAAAATATTACACAAGACAACATGAAAACTATGCCAATGATGCAAGTGGCATACATGTAACTCATTCATCTAGCCAATGGGTTATAGGAATGCACGTCTCCAGAATACGATTATGGTCATCTTCTGTCATCTTCCATCTCTTTGGATCACCTCTCTTCACCTTGATTTCTGTTAGAGGTATCCGAGCTGCAACCACCAAATGACTATATTGACATGATATATATTCAGGCATAAAATCTATGTAAATAATGTGAGCACCCTGTTTTTTCACTTTTTCAAAAAAGTGTCCCATTAGAACCATGTCTCCAACCTAGTATGTGAAGTCCCCATCTTGGTAGGGTCGCACCAATCTACTCTTTACTTGTGTGCACCGCATCAAATAGTATGCAACATTTTCTTGGTTGTGGAGGGGTGCAATGACAACGAATACATCACCTGCAAGATACATTACAAATATTATTCAAATGTCCTACGTGCAAATTTCTACAACATTTGTATATGTGTAAGATATAATGAACTAATTAACTTAATGAAGACTCTTGTACCTTCCCTAACCATATCGGAAACTCGATCATGATCTAATGAGACCATTGCCTCTTCAGTGTGCATCTCTTGCCATGTTGGAATTGGATGTGGGCCCTTTGGATTAAGAGATACATATTTCCTGGTTTGACATATAAATCATTTTCACAGTGATCAAGCCCGCATCCATTTGCATCAATGCAAAAATCGCAAAAGTAGGCATACTTCCTCGTTTCAATGGAAAATATGTCCCCCATATCTTTACTTCGAACAGAATGCAATTCCCTCATACCAGGGATGGTGTCACAATACCATGGAATGGATCTATTAACATCTCCAAGGGAAACATCCCAGAAGAACCTGCATGGATTTCAGTTTTCCATATGTAAATTCCTATCGAGTACATGTGTTCTTTTGGAAATGTTGATATGAATGTTATTAGCTTATTAATTGAGTTTGGAGTTATTACCTGCACATCGGCCTTGCTTGTTCGCGACCCTGATGTCCCAAATGACGTGTGCACCAATCAACTACTTCAGTGGAGCATTTGAGTCGGGTTGCACCATGACTCATCTGGTACCTCCGAAGTGCTCATTTCACACATGCACCTGCGCCATCATGTTCACCCTTCCCATGCCCTGTCTCAAAAAATCTCCAGGTGTGTCGGATTCCTGTCTATTTGTGTAGGCGACTCAACCAATAAAATGAGCGCGCCGATTTGAATTTCCCTGCACACCCATCTAACCAAATCCAATGTTCAGTAAATGATACGCCTCTCTACCTGAATGAATCATAAATCAACCCAAAGCAGTGTTGAACGAACAATGTGTCATGCTCACGATCATCACTAACATAAAAATGGTACTCCTTGATCACTTCACGTGACTGGGGAGTGCTATCCCTACCATCAATGTTTTCCTGAGCATGTCTATACAACATGTGTACGAAGATAGACACCTAGTCTGAGTGATAGTACTCACTCTGTATCTCTCTCTGAGGAGAAAAGGTGTATTTCTCCGCAAATTCTACCACTGATAAGATTGTGCCCGGCTCAAATACCTCACGGGAATGTTTGAATTCTGAAGCTTGCCACCTGGACCTATGGGAGTGCTTTATGTATTTATAAATCTGACTTTGAAACTTCTCCATGAAATCTGAAACAGGAATCTCATCATCGAGCAATTCGATCCTCTTGGATGGCACAGATGAAGAAGGTGTTGGATTCATGGTGATGTACTCGTACCTCTTCCACCTAATGATGATATCTGACAATCCAGGGTATGTTGGATCGATAGGAAAGTTCCTATGGAACAATGTCAAATCACTACATTCATGGCATTTTCTCCCACCTACACACCTCTTATTGAAAAACACGTGTTCAAGATTCCTGTTGCATAGTATCATACAGATAAAATCTCGCACTGTGTGAGGAGCTAGTACACCGTTCCAGCGCCTTTTGCAAAAATCCAAAAATGTGTCATAGTATAGTTGAAATTCAACGTGGTACCGACAGCAACAAGTGTCGTGAATCGTATTCGGCCTAATATACCACGGTTTCAATTTGTTGAACATGCTAAATGATATTTGAACACCAGGATTGGTTTCTTGGAATTCCTCGTAAAGTGCAACTCCCGTCATCTCCATCACATGCTTACAATGCTCCTGATAAATGCTTCTGGATAAACGTTGTCGCAGGACATGCTTTCGATCTGGAATAGCATGAGAATGGCTATCCCAAAACTCTATCACCTTCTCTCTAATTCCTGCTGCCATCCTATCTCGATAGGGTTCCCTACAAATAAGAGCCCAACAAGCAGCTTCATCACTTTCATCTATCCAGACCTTGAATTTAGTATATTTGAGCAATGTTCTTTTTGAAACATTGAGCAATGATGCCATTGTTGATACCATTCGATTTCTTGAGGTGGTTTGTGCCACAATAGCCATTGTAATTGCCTTACGAGCAGCTCAGGTATCATTGTTTCTTGATTTTCCAAATGAAGATAATGCAATTCTTACATTTTCTATTGCATTCTCGCATGTCTTTTTTGTTTTAACATCTTGAAAACCCAACAACTTTGTGGTATGTTTCAATTTTTTTTGTTTTATCAACCCATGTAGGATTTGAGCTTGTGCCATCATTGAATGTTGTTCAAAATATGACTTGATTATGTTATTGACATGCTCTCTAACTCTCTGACCAGGGATCAAGTTCCCAATCTCTTCTTATGCAGAAACAACTGCACAATCCTCTAGAAAATTTCCACCCCTTCCAACTCCACTGCAACTCCCAATTATATTTTCAATGTGAGAGGGAAAGGTGTCATGTGATGGCTGATCAGGATCATGAGGGGGCACAGGGTCATGTGATTCTTGATCACCATGATGTGATGTCTAACCATAATCTCTCCCTGTGTAACATGTAAATTAACAAACTGAAAATTGGTTACTTGATAGTTGTGCATTGAACTTTAAAATAGCCAGTAACTTGAAATTTGATGTGGAAATTGAAAATTTGAAAAATTGAAAATTGCATGTGAATTGAATTTTCCAACTAATAGATTTAGCTTGAGAATTGTTCTAAGTAAAAATCGAAATTGCTAGTAACTTGAAATGTGAAATTGCTTAAGTAACTTGAAATTACTAGTAACTTTAAATTTGAAATTGTTCAAGTGATACAAACCGTTACACCAAAACCCCGAGGTGTTAGTGAAGGTCTCCCACTAGGATCTTAACATCCCACCATGCTCCACAGTCTAGACTCTGGGCTAGATGTGCGCCCATACGGTGGTGTCCCCTCTGCATCGTACGAGCCCCGGACGAACACTGCAATGTCGACGTTGGATCTGAAACGGCACAGAAGTGATCGACAATAGTTCAGCTAAAAATAGATATGGACCCTAGGTATGTTCGACTTCCTAACAGTTTAGGTGTTTCACTCGGCCACCAATGCTATCTGACGGCTTGTGTATTGGGGAAGTACCCCTCACTCCACAGCTCAGGTAAAACTGATAACCGCTTGGCCACAAATGATAGCTCTTGGTTTACCTCATGGGTGGGAACTAGTCAATCAGGTAGGGGTCGTTGCCCTTTTCGCTGGAAGGTCCTCTCAATGGGCTAGCTACTTTGGGGTTCCTGTGGTACTCCTCACAATGAGTTTTATGGATTATTCCCAAGTACTTCCCACAGCTAAGCAGACAGGAATTATTCCCAGATCCGAACTTGCAATAGATGCGAAATTGGTAGTAACTTGTACATTTAACTTTAAAATTGCTAGTAACTTGAAAATCAACTATATATATTTAAGTCAAGATAATTATTAATAACTTGATAAAAATTATTGTGGACATAAAAATGAATATCATTTACAATCATCACATTATATAATTGTGGGCAAATTTTCTTTATATATAAATTTAATTTAATGCAGTGGCCTTAACTACCATATGTATCAGTGCCGTTGATACCCCATTTATGAATACCTAATTGTTTAAAGCAAAACCAAGGATAATGACTCACCAATACCTAACAAGGGTGAGAATCTAACACGGGTGAGAATCTATGTGGCCTAATGTATACCACATTATTGTAAAAGGAAGTTGGTTGAGAGTCAAATTTGATGTTTTTGGAAATCATATCATTTGTATCAATAATTTAATAACTATATTTGACAATCAAATTGCCTCATGAAAACAAATATTTGTCATTAAATCCTAACCCTATCTTCTATATAACTACTTCAAAGTTGAGCACATTTTTGAGATGATGCAAAACATGTTTGGAATAAGTAGAAAGGACATTTATTTATTGTTTTTTATTTATGACATAAGATAACTAAAATTGTGAAAATTTTGAAAAAATAATAAATTGAGGAAAAACTTTTTTTAATGGAAAAACAAAAAAAAATCTATTTTTCAGTCACCCATATTTTATGTCCCTAATTCACAATAAAACAATAGACTAAACAAAAAAGAGGACACAAAATTTGAAGCAAAATGACATCTTGTAATATGGTTTTAAAGTGGGTTTTTCTTTAGGATTTTAGGCTTCAAGTTATAAATGTGTGACTAATGTGTGAGTTATATGTTTTTTTTTATTTAATGTATTTTTGTTGATTTATCATGTGTGAGTGATATGTTTTTTCTATTATATTTTTTGTTGATTTAAGGTCTCTCAGTGGACATCTCTGAAAATTGCTTTAGCTAGAGAAGGGTTAATGGTTTGCAAAAACACCTCCTTGCATGCCATATATCATAAATATGCATCCACAGCTTCAACAAAAGGAATATGTATTTGGAAATGGAAATCTCTTTCTTTTTTTTTATTTAATTGCCACATTTGCAAAAAGTTAACATGTTTTTTCTCCTTTAATAACTCAAAGACAAAAAATGTTTTAAATTTGAATTTACCAAATGCATTTGCATGCGTATCTACCTAGACTCTTCCTTCTATAGCTTCTATCTTTTCTCTATAGCAAATGGCAATGTCGAGGACATTGCCACCTCATGGCTCTTGTTTAAAATAAACAACCCCAACGCTACTCAATTAAATATCATATGGTTTTTACCATTTAGATAAATGCAATTTATGTCCATTTTACTTTTACATTACAAGAAAAATGTTATTTTAACTTTATGGTATAATTTATAAATAAATAAATTTTTAAAATATAAGTTGCATTTATCACCATGAAAAGAATAAATGATTACAACACTTCTACCCTAGAATTTCAAGGACAACATCATGCATCCCATGTTGTATATACCTGAAATAAAAATTTGAGATTGATTTTCTACCCATCATAACATACCTATTATACTCTAAATGTGGGGAAAAAACATTGATTTATATATGAATACGATATTTAATTAAAAACATTGTAGTGATATGATTGAGGGGAAATTCATAATTTTTAATGCAAAATAACATTTTCATTAGTTGATGATTTTGCAATTTCAACAATAGACATTTAAATGGAAATTGTAATTTTATCATAAATTGCAATTTAAGGATTTTTTTTATCAATAATGCTACACATATCAATGCAAGGTTGCAAACATTGCAAATTTAATTATTTTCAATTTTTCCTAACAAAATATATGATTCTAATCATTAATCTTATCATGGTAATATGTCATATTATGCAAATAAAAATATATGTGATAGATGAATTTTTTTTTAAAGTAAACATTATAATTAAATAGCTCTTTGAACATTCATTTGTATTCAAATATTCATTACTATGAAAATATTGCCAACTACCATAACTATGAAAATATTCATTCATTTGTTTTCAAATTGAATAAATTTTAACTAATACATAACTAACAAACATGTAAATTTCAAAATATTCATTCATTTGTTTTGAAATCGAATTTTCTAACAAAACAAGAATTGAAATAACATTTAACTTGAAATTGTTAGTAATTTAAAAAATTGCAATTAGTTAAATATGTGCAATTTAACTTGAAAATATAGTGTCTAAGTGTACATTTAATTTGAAAATTATTCTAATAACATTGAAAATTGTTAATAAAGTTTAGAAATTTCAAAATAGTTAATATGTACATACATTTTAACTTGAAAATAAAATCTAAGTGTACATTTTATTTGAAAATTGTTGGACAATAAAATTGAAAAATGTTAGCAAACTTTGAAATAATTTGAAAATTGTTTTAAAGCAACTTTGAAGCATAATTTGAAAATTGTTAGCAACTTTGAAATAATTTGAAAATAGCTAAGAATATGTTCATATCTTAACATGAAAATAGAATATAAATTTACATGTTTTATTTGAAAATTGTTCTAATTTAACTTTGGTTTAAAGCCACTTGAAAATTGTTCATTTAACATAACAATTGTTGCAAACTTTGAAATTTAAATAACAAATTGATAAAATAAATAAGAATATAATTACAAATAAATATGAAACAAATTAAATTATGAAATTTAGTTAGATTTATTGGAAAATTGATACTAATTTTGTAAATTATGTAGCATGATATTTAAATTACGATAGCATGTAATTCAATAACTTACCTTGGTTGTTCTCCATTGGAATTTGTTGCACCAAATGTGCATCTTCTTCTTCTCTCAACCTTGCTCTTTGTTGTCTCATTCATTCTCTATTGTACTCACATTCTTCATTGGCATTTTGTTGTCTAGCATGTTTTCTTTGTCTTTTTTTTTTATTCCCCATCAATCTACATTGAAAACAAACAATTTTTTTTCATAATGTTATAGGAAACAACAATATGTTAGTATGAAATCTTGAAATATGCCTACAAAGAAATCTTACATGAATCAATCTACAATGAAAACAAACAATTTTTTTTTCAAATTATTATAACAAACAACAAAATGTTAGTATGAAATCTTGAATTATGCCTACAAAGAAATCTTACATGTCTAATGAGGTCTAATTCATCAATATGAAAATGAAAAATCTCTAATTCAACAAGATCAAATTCACAAATCTCTAATTCAACAAGATCAAATTGGTAAATCTTTAATGGAAAAAAAAACTAGAAATGAGGTAAATTGTTTTTTGTGAATCCTTGTTTGTTAGTTGTATATAGGTTTGTTGTTGTTGTTAGGAGGGAAGGGTAGTTGGCAACATTAATTGTTGCCAACTCCTTTCGCGGTTTCGCCCCAGCTGTTTTATATATTTTTTTACACAGACAAACCCTCAATCGAGCCTATTTGACAAACCCTCGATCGAGCAAATACCTCGATCGAGGGTTTAATAACACCTCGATCGAGGTATCGTTAAACCCTCGATCGAGGTTCTGTTAAGCCATCGATCGAGGTATTTAAAAAATCTTGATTGAGCAAATAGCTCGATCGAGGGCTTAAAATACAGGCCGAGAGCCCCTTTCTCAGCAGAATGGAACGTTTGTCTGCTTTCCACAGAGTTAAACTCTGTCATTAAATGCTCATTAATGAGCGGACTTGATACCATTGGATTCGTCAATGAATCTTCTATCCAGATACATAAAATTTATGAATTTTTATCTTCATATGTCTTTTGTTTTTAAATTTCTACTAACACTTGCCCTAAAAAACCATGCCGACAACTTCGATTGAACTCAAAGATAAATCCACAACATTCAAAATACACATCCAAAAATTTTGAAAAATACACAAGCCCCAGATAAACGCATCCTCTTAAAAAGGGTATTTTTAGTTTTGCAAATTATGTAGAAATCAAAATATTTCGTGCACGCACACACATGTGTGCAAAATGCGACTTAAATATTCATTCATAAGTGTTGAAAAATAATAATAAATACACTTTTTCGAGAAAAATTAAAAGAAAAATATGTAATCCCTAGTGCATTCTGTCTAGATCATGTTCACATATTTCATTTTTTAAAATTATTACTTAAGATTAAATTATTGTGCATGCACACCAACTACCTTTTTATTGCTCTTCAAATTTTTAAGTACACACGTTTCATTAAATGAAAATTCGACATGATATATGGCATTGGTATATTTTGAAAAAAATATCATTGGAAAGCCAACATAATTCTCTACATTTCGTTTTTCAACCGCATGTCAAAATTCATGTGGCAAGTATGAGTTTCGAGGGCTTCAATTTAATATAGAGGTAAAATTTATGTTTCTCACCATCATATTTGGCCAAAAAGAGTTACCCATCTTCATGGAATCACCCAGTAATAAATAATATGAAGACAAACATATTATGAACTTAATCAAGAATCATATTTCAAGACATACCTGTATCTCCTTAAGTCATACCTGTCGAGACTTCTTGTAGTCTTCTTATGTAAGGCCTTAGCCTCAACTCCCCCTGAAACTGGATCTGGAGCTTGATTAGGGTTTGTTAGATAAACCCTAACAATTCAATCTTTGACTTTCACACTTCTGAATGGATGGAAGGATGTGTCTTGCTGAGCTGATCAAATTTGCATACTTCAATTTTGAAATCTCCAAAATTTGACCCCTCAAAAATTGCCTTTGAAACTTCTGGATCTTTTGGACATGATCCCGAACTAGGGTTTGATGAAGCCCACCCTTTTGCCTAATCAAAAGGTTCGATCCAAGGCTCTAAACTCTTATTTTTCTGAGGAGCTTCCAGCCGTGGTCACAGACTTAAAAAATTCCAACTTTTGCTGAAGCCCTAATTTTCTATCTTTCCGATCAAAATCCCGAACTGGGATTTGATCAAGCCCGGTCTTCTTCCCAACCAAAAAATTCGATCTTGGTCTCTATATTTTGATTTTCCTGAGTAGCATTTAGCCGTGGAATCCAATTCCAAAAATTCCAACTTTCTCCAAAACCCTAAATTCCGGAAGCCATGAGTGAAGGTGCTCCAAAAATAATTCTGTTTTGACAGAAATATGTACCTAATTGTTTCTACTGTAACTCCAAACTTTTCGATCCACAGGGTCTGAAAACATTTTTTGTGGTATCCTGACCTGTCATCTTTCCATCCCGATAGGTCTGACCTCAATTGGATGTTCTGAGAGAGAGTTATGCTAAGTGTCGCAACGTGACCTGTTTATGAAATAAAACAGGAGAGCGAATTGTACAGTGTTCCATGTGTCACTGGTTCAACTTCAGCCTTTGAAAATGTTTCCTAAGTAGTACAGTCTGTGTACTACCTGTCACATTTTACGAAATTTCATTTGGATCTTCCTATCCCAAGTTATGACCTTTTTTCCTAGGTCACCTTATTATGACTGAGATCTGGAAGAGGCAGAAACCCTAACTTGTACTGATCATAACTCACAAATTACAATGAATATGAGGGTTTCCTTTGGACACAAGGTACTTGGGGATGTTATCTACGACTTGTAAAGGTTTTAGATCCTGAACCTTCTCCAAAATGGATTTATAGCGAAAGTTCCACGATGACTGGTTTTTGCTATACAAAACCCTAACCTTCAAATTGTCACAAGTGAAGCAAGTGTCGTACATGCCATACATTGCCTTCCTTCAGGTTATCTCTGATACCATGTTAAGATTCAATATTCTAAGATAGAAAATATCAGCATTGCATTTGATTTCACAACAATATTACTGAAGAAACAATAAGCACAGCATAAACATAAGAGACACAAATTTATCCTGGGAAACCCTCATGGGGTAGAAAACCCAGCAAAGCTTCCTCAATATAGATGATCAAAAAATACAAAGATGCAAACCAAAGACATGAGCTCCTCCTTTTCCATAGCATACCTCTCTCACACACGTGCGCCACTCACAAGTGAATGAATGAGTGAGATAAGTGAGGAACATCCTCCTCTACTTATACTTGTTCCCCGACTGACTTTTACACAAGCTAGGTCGGCCCCAACTTAATTACTGGGCTAAAAACCCCATTACAACTGACTAGGATTACCCCTCTAGGGTGGTCTAATAACCCTTTGACCCACATAACACATACAGGGGCAACCCCCACTAGGGAAGTCTAATAACCCAAGTTACCACAATCCGACGGAGGAATAAACATCTCCAGATATACAATAAAATCTTCATGGAGGAATGAAACATATTCGGAATAATAAAGTACACATATAATATTCTTAGAAGTTACAATATCTCAACAACTTGTTGCACTTGCGACAAATTGGAAGCTAGGGCTTGACATAGCAAAAACTAGTCATCATGGAACTTTCGCTATAAATACATTTTTGAAAAGGTTCAGGTTCTGAAACTTCTACAGGTCGTAGATAACATCCCCATGTACCTTGTGTCCGAAGAACATCATCTAATTCTCTGTACTTTATGTTTTATGACCTATACAATCTAGGGTTTCTTCCTCTTCCAGATCTCAGTCATAAATAGGTGACCTAGGAAAAAGGGTCACAACTTGGGCTAGGAAGCTCCAAATGAAATTTTGTAAAATGTGACAGGTAGGGAACGGACTGTACTTTCACAGGTCCACTTTTCAGATGCCGAAGTTGAACCAGTGACACGTCGCACGCCGTACAAGTTAGCTCTCATGTTTTATCCCATAAACAGGTCACGTTGCAAAACTTGGCATAACTCTCTCTCAGAGAATCCATTTGAGGTCAAACCTGTGGGGTTGTAAATATGACAGGTCAGGATACCACAGGCTGAAGTTTCAGACCCTATGGATCCAAAATTTTGGAGTTACACGAGAAACAATCAGGTGCATATTTATGTCAAAACAGAATTGGATTCTGAGCACCTTCATTCTTGGCTTGTCATTGCTGCGGGAATTTAGGGTTTTGGAGAAAGTTGGAATTATTGGAATTAGAGATCACAGATGGATGCTCCTCATCAAAATTGAAATTTAGAGACCAAGATCGAATTTTTTGGTTGGGCAGAAGGTCGGGCTTGATCAAACCCTAGTTCAAAATTTTGATCGAAAAGGTGGAAAATTAGGGCTTCTGCAAAAGTTTGAATTTTTGAAATCTGTGACCACGGTTGGAAGCTCCTCAGAAAAATCAAAGTTTAGAACACAAGATCAAAATTTTTGGATGGAAAGAAGACCGGGCTCTATCAAACCCTAGTTCGAGATCCTGTCTAGAAGATCCAGAAGTTTCAAAGGCAATTTTTAGGGGTCAAATATTGGAGTTTTCAAAATTGAAGTATACCAGATTGATCATCTCAGAAAGGCGCATCTTTTCATCCAATCAGAAGTTTGAAATTCAAAGTTTGAATTTTTAGGGTTTCTCTGACAAACCCTAATCCAGCTCCAGATCTAGTTTCAACAAATCAAAGTGGATTGGGTTAATCCTAGAAGAGAATGAATTGGACACCTGCATAAGTGAAGAAGTTCCAGTTCTAGAGGGAGATGAGGCTAAGGCCTTAAATAAGACTGTTACAAGCAAATCTTGACAGGTATGACTTGAGGAGATATAGGTATGTTCATGATTAAGTTTATGATATGTTTGTCTTCATACTATTTAGGTTAGTACAATCTTGATTAATGTTAGACTTGTCTTATCATCCTAGTAAAAGTATGAATTCATGTGAATGATAGAAGACATTCATTGATTAGGGTTATGAGACTTATGATTGTACTAATGCACTATGGTGTTGTATGAGGTTGATTTTGTCTGCTAACATGAAAGGTACAAATCAAGTTCTAGATCAAGAACATATGACCATGGTGACATGAAGACAAAGACTCATCCATAGTCATGGATCACATAGAAGCTCTACTTACGAGGTATGTATAATTTGGTTCTACATTGGTTAACTTATGAGATATGCAGGTTACTAGCACAAGTCATTGAAAAGAACAAGAAGACATTATGTTGGTATGTTAGACATAACTAGCAAGCATGACAATCCAGGTATGTTTTTCCTATATCAAGTTAGAATCCTATCTTGTGTTATTATCTCTTATATAAGTATATTTGGCATGATTGATAATGATTATTCATGAAGTTATAAGTTTGGGAAATCATGGGTTTATGCATATTATGTTTCTTACTTTGATTAATGATATGACTAACCAGAAGAGTCCTATGGTCAAATAAGAATATGCATGAGTAAAAGAAGTATTCCCTGAAACCATGAATACTAATTCTTATTACATGTGTGTGAAATGACCATGACCATAGATGTTAAGAGTATTTAGGATCATAATGTTTTGATAGTATTGAGATTATATTAATATATGTATGGTTATGTATGAGATCTTGAGTATGACAGAATGATGGCACTAGTGCACACTTAAGCATGCATAGTGGTCCAGGATGGATATAAGTTCAAGGACAGATAATCAAGGAAGCAAAGATGAAGAGGGAGCACACTCCAGTAGTTCCCGCAAGGAAGCAAAGATTGAAAGGAAGTCCACCCTACAACTAAACAAAGATAAGTATTTGAATTATCATTTCTTATTACTTAAATGATGTTCTTCATTCATGTACATAATTATGTTCCTAGATTTAGGTTGTGTATTATGCATATTAGAATAATTGCATTAATGAACAGTATACTACTAATATGCATGTAATAGGTAAGTGTCCTATGGAACTGTACAACATTCCATTGCTATTTATCTAGAATGAAACATCTTTACTGACATGTTAGGAGTAGTGCAAACTCTTAACAATGTTTTGGTAGAGATGGAAGGAATCTAGAAAGTTACGAGATATGGATAAATGTTGTATTGAAGCATTAGCTAATTGCATGACTGTATGACACATGTATTTATGCATAAGAATGTGTTTTTGAAAAATTATGAGAAGTTTCTAATCAAGCAATTGAATCTGACTTGTAGGAAAGATCGTGTACAATCACCTACAATCATCTGATACGGTTGATGTAACGGTGTATCATCAGATGATTGGGTCCTTGATGTACTTGACGAACACAAGACCAGATATTTGCTTTACGGTGAACACCTTGAGCCAGTTCCTGACAGATCCTAGACATGTTCACCTGATTAATGTAAAGGATATTCTAAGGTACCTGAAGGGTACGGTTGATTATGGGCTCAAGTATGATGCAAATCAAAAGTTTAACCTGGAGGGTTATGTTGATTCAGATTGGGCAGGTAGTGTTGCAGATAGGAAGAGCACTTCGGGGTGCTGCTTCAGTTTGGGATCAGGTGTGATCTCTTGGTTTAGTAGGAAGCAGTCCTGCATAGCACTAAGTACAGCTGAAGCAGAGTATGTCGTAGCTTGTTCGGCTAGTTGTGAGTCAGTTTTGCTGAGGAAGCTACTATCTGAGTTACT
The DNA here is from genome assembly GCA_027924585.1 of Larix kaempferi. Classification (NCBI taxonomy): domain Eukaryota; kingdom Viridiplantae; phylum Streptophyta; class Pinopsida; order Pinales; family Pinaceae; genus Larix; species Larix kaempferi. Next base: position 1,554,342 of record BSBM01000131.1, read on the forward strand.
TGATCTCCCGTTGGATGCTACTGGTATCTTTTGTGACAACCAGAGTTGTGTGAAGCTGTTTGAGAACCCAATGTTCCATGACAGGTCGAATCACATCGAGATCAAATATCACTATATCAGGGATGTGGTGCAGAGAGGAGAAGTGAAGCTCCTGTATGTTGCGACGGATGAGTAGGTTGCAGATGTGTTGACGAAACCACTAGCCAAAGTGAATTTTGAGTATTTCAGAGAGAGGCTTGGTGTTCTTCAGATTGAAGATACTTCGAGGAAGAAGTGATGGGACACATTTGCAGGATCCATTCCAAGCATGGTGAGAGGAGGATCCTTCCCATGGCTGTGGATGTAAGAGCTATGTGATGAGCATCAGGACGATGCTCTAGTTACTGCTTTGGATATGCATCAGTTGGATGCTTTGTATGATCAGTTAGATCATGTATATGTATATGCATCAAGTGGATGCTTTGTATGATTAGTTGGATCATGTATGATGACATGCATCAGGACGATGCAGTGACGATGATCATGTGTGATGAGTATCAGGATGATCCTCTGGATGACATGCATCAGGATGATGCAGTGAAGATGATCAGGATGATCATGTGTGATAAGTATCAGGATGATGCTCTGTATGACATGCATCAGGACGATGCAATGATGATGATCAGCATGATCATGTGTGATGAGTATCTGGACGATGCTCTAGATGACATGCATCAGGACGATTTGGTGATGATGATCAAGATGATCATGTGTGATGAGTACCAGGATGATACTCTGGATGATATGCATCAGGATGATGTTATGATGATGATCAGGATGATCATGTACATCAGGATGATCATGTACATCAGGATGATGTATGGTGAGTATCAGGTTGATACTCTGTGGCCGTGGACAGGTTGTGCAGATGAGCATGTAACTAGACTTGGGAGATCTGATAGGTTGAGCAGTACACTTGTAATTAGTCCTGGGATACTCTTTCGAGGCATTTCTCTGGGAGGACATGTAACTAGACCTGGGAGATCCGATAGGTTGAGTATTACGCTCGTAATCAGTATTGGGATTCTCTTTTGAGGCTTTGTCCTATGGCATGTAACTAGACCTGGGAGATTCGATAGGTTGAGTAGTACGCTCATAATCAGTCCTGGGATGCTCTTTCGAGGCTTTGTCCTATGGCATGTAACTAGACCTGGGAGATCCGATAGGTTGATCAGTACGCTCATAATCAGTCCTGGGATGCTCTTTTGAGGCTTTGCCATGACCACATGTAACTAGACCTGGGAGATCCGATAGGTTGAGGAGTACGCTCGTAATCAGTCCTGGGATGCTCTTTCGAGGCTTTGTGGTGGGAGTCACATGTAATACGTCCTGGAGATCTGGACAGGTTGTGCTAGTCACATAAAAGGCCTCGGATGCTCTTTAGAGATCTTGCTAGGCAATACACTCTTTCAAGGTTTTGTGACAGTCACATGTAAGTGGACCTGAGAGACCTTTCCGGTCATGCTTTGGCACATAAAGGATCCTGGGATACTCTTTCGATACATTGTGATGCATGTAATAAGTCCTGAGGATTCCACAGTATGGCCAGTGTTGATGAAGACCTATAGGAGGTGGGCCTACATCCAGCATGAAAAAGGGTTGGCTCTGTAGAAATTCCTATGATGAGAAGAATTATGAGATAGCCCAGTGATCGAGATGTCAAGTACAACAGCAGTGATGACGATGATGCTCTGTGATCCAGTGACGATGATCCAGCTCCAGAATTGAAGACTTGTGCTTATATGTATTGATGACTTGTGTCAACAGAATACCTTCCTAGTTAAGAGGGAGTGTTGATGTATTTGTAACTTCGGAAGATATTCACTTGTATATTGTATGTATTACATTTGTACTTTATTATATCCCCAACGAAGATGTATTATTCCTCCGATTGGAAGTGTTGTTAGTTGTACTTGCAAGTGTTGCAAGTTATATTGTAAGTGTCGTAACTTATACTTGATGGGTTATTAGACCACCTTGATGGGGTCAGCCCTGTATGAGTCATGTGGGTCAAAGGGTTATTAGACCACCCTAGTGGGGTTGGCCTAGTAAGTATTATGTTAAGTGGTTAAGTTGGGGTCGACCTAGTTGAGTAAAGGTCAAGTGAAAGTAAAAGTATAAATAGAGAGTGTGACTCTCTCATTTGATACATTATATTCATTCACTCACTTCGCATTAGTGAGAGAGAGGAGGAGTACGCACAAGTGGAGGAGGAGTATGCTGCTGAAGATATCTATTTCTTGGGTTTGATCATTGTGATCCTTGTATTGATGCTTATTCTATCTTTGAGGAAGTTGCGGGGTTTTTCACCTTCTTGGTTTTCCCCGGTGAAATGTTTTGTGTCTCTTGTCTCTTGTCTCTATGCTTGATATGATGTACATGTTATTCTTTCAGTTAAGATCCTAGATCTATTGAATTAAATGATGAAAATCTAATAGATTGCTCCATCTATTGGGTAGCAGACCAACCTACAAGAATAGGGGGAAGGAATGGAAGAGGACTTGGTGTGGGATGAGGAGATGGTCTCATAGGCCCCATCTGATGCTACAAATACAATGAGATTGGCCATATTGATTGTGTCTGTCCATTTCCCAAAATCCCTAGTGTGCATACTACCACACAAACACCCATACTATGGAAGAATATACTAAATCGATCGCAAATTGGAAATATCATGCAAGAATACCTACCAAATTTATCAACTGTGAACCACAAGAAGACCAAAGTGGAGCAGTATTTGTTGTTACCTAGGAAGGTGCAAGAGTTGGATTGCATCACTAATGACCAAACTCCTTAGTGATCAGGAAGGCAACACCAAAGAAGAATAAGTTTATTCTAGTCCAATAGAAGAGATCTACCGAGAGGCCATAGACATGTTTGGTCGAATACCACCCCGAGATGAAACAGGACCATCTCACCAATATAAAAATATCATATAAGAACTTACGAGAGATCATAATAATGTAATGACAAACCAAGGGAATTTGTCTTATTATGGTTCCATTTAGTAAAACATATTTAGAAGATGATAATGCTACTCAAAAGTTGCGTGGAACACTTCAAAACCTCCACGATGTTGCATAAATTCATGGTGAGATTTGAGTATAGGCAAATGATTCCCCAAGGTATGGTGGAACCAATAGCCTAGACTAGTTCCCTTAGTAAATGGACTCTGTCATAGAAGAACATTGCCATGAATACCACATGGATGTTCTAGACACCGCGCTTAGAGGGACTCTCAAAAGATGGTGGGCGACACAAAAATTACATACCTGAATCCGAAAGATTCATATTTGTGATGAACTAGAAAGACCCATTGTTTGGTCTCATTCTTATGGCTAGTGTTCTAAATTCATTTTTCATTTTTCTTGTAGTTGATTAGTGTTCATATCCTAGTTATGCACTACTATTCCCAATACCTTATGTTTCTAATGTTTCATTAGATTGGTATTTGCATCCTCTAGAAAGGGTTTATTTGTGGTTTCCTTCTCCTTCTTCTTGTTTTACTCATGTAGTTCCCTTGGGTGAGAGGTATTAACTCATCTAGCATAGGGAAACCCCTCCAGGATTTCAAGTTTGGGTGATGTATTCTCATATAATTTGTTCAAATTATATGGTCCCAACCAACCATACTTAACTTTTTCAATAGTAGTCTTCTTCTGATTGTTGTATAAGGGACCAATCATCCTTCTTTAAACTTGTTTTTGTTCAACTTATTGTCATGATATCTTTCTATTATTCCCTTTGCAATTATTTGTTGGAATTTATAGCATAGCCTATCCTCACCCAATTTATATTGTCATTCTAATTGGTTCTTCTTTGATTTATTGTTTTCCCATCATTCCTCTACTACTATCCTTAATTATGGAACCTAATACTCCATATGCATAATTTCTTCCTTGCCAAATACTAATCTAAATAGTGGTTTTTTCTGGAGCCCTTCCTCTAATAAATTCTATATTCCCAAAAATGCTACATGCAATCTATTAACCTAATCTATCCTTTTTAGGTCATATACCTTCTTAGTGAGTATTTAGTGTATGGAATGTATTAATAAAATGTTTAATAGTACTATCATTAAATCTATACCTTGATATGATGTGATCTGAATTAAGCATCCAAATTTGCACTTTATTTTGTCAAATAGGAACTTAGTTGCTAGTTTTTTATGGTTTTCATGTGTCCATTACTTCTACCCATTTGGTAAATATATCAATAGATATGATGATGTGCTTACAATGCATTCCCTCTACTCATGCAAGTGGTCCAATGAAATCAATTCCACGGTGTTGAAATGGTTGCATTGGAAATATTCAATTAAGTTGATTGTAGTCCCTATTATGTGGCTTATTGCATACCTTCTAGCATTGTTTACACGAACATTTAAAAAATGTGGGCCACCAAATTCACACACATTATATTTTTTGAGCTATTATATTTGTTAAAAATTTACCTCTTATTGTTCCATATTGTTGTTCATTTATTAGTTGCTCGGTTTCAACTATCTAAACACATCTTCTCATGATCTCATCCAATCATCCTATTCAGTATAATTTTCTAGACAAGAGTTTTAATATTAAGAATTTTTTGAATAGATTCCTCCTTTGGGATATAGTAAATCCCTATATTGCCTATCTATGTTGTAATAAATACAATAAATATTCTAAATAGCTTGGTGCCTCTTTGACTAGGAAGAGGTTCGCATAAGGGAAGTCCCCTTCATATTGTTTTCCTTGCTCTTTATTTTCCATCTGGGACAGGTGATCATGTACCACATGGGGTTTCCCCAGTTTGATGAATATTTCAAATTCATATTCTTGAAATATCATTAAGCATCTATTTATCCTTCCTTTTAGCATGGGCTTATTCACAATGTATTTAAAATTTGTATGATTGATATAAAATGAACTTATTGGCTAGAAAATAATGTATGAAATTTTGTAAATCATAGATCATAGTTAAATCCTCCTTCTTGGTATAGTTATAATTTATTTCTATGGTGGATATTTTCCTGGTAGCATGGTAGATATGGTACCCCATCCCTTTTTCACTAGGCCATGTCAATATTATCTCGATGGCCATTCCTAATTAATTAACATCTACATGGAAAGTTTTATTCGTGTTTCAGAGTCTTAATATTAGTGCATTAGTAATCCATCCTTTTAGTTCCTCAAAGCCTTTCTTACATTCTGAGGTCCATTCAAATATTGTCTTTTTTAGTAATTTCTCCATTAAATGGAGTATTTTAATATATCTTTTTACAAAATTTGTGTAATATCCTATGTTTCCTAGGAATTATTTGTCCTTTCAATGGTTTGTTGGTGGTTCCAATTCCTTAATAACTCCAACATTGTAAAGATACACCATCATTCCATATTTTGAAACGGTGTGTTTGAGTAGTATTCTAAAGGATTATAGGAATTGAAATTTCTTTTGAGTCAACAAAACTCCTACTCTCCTTGCATATATTGAACATCATCCATAGGTTAGCTACATGATTATTCAAGCCTCCAAACAATGCTCAATCATCCACGATACTTCCTTGGACTTGTGGATAAAGATGTTAAAATTTCACATGATAATTCTAGAAAAGCATGTTGGTTTGTTCACTAGTATATCAATGCTCCCTAATGGATTCTCAAGCTATCACCTAATTGGGACACAACTCAATTGACATTAATGATCAGGTTCAAACCATCCATGCATGTCAATATGGTGAAATAAGTATTCATGGGAGAGACCAATCCTTACGAGTACATTGATCTGTGTGAGCATCAGTGGGAATAAGATGGACTACAATCAGAATTTGGGGTTCATCAATTATTTCATGAGCTTGGTCCTATCCCGAAATATTAGTATCTACATGAAGAGACAAGGAAACAAACTAAATGATGGAATATGATGCATACATAATTTTGTCAAGAATTGTTTTTCTGCAACTAGTGATCCCATAACAAAAGCGTTATCATTTATTAAGGAAACATTATTCACTAACAAGTTGCAAACTGTGGGACACTCGTATGTTTTTCCTATGCATCAAGAACTGGTAAATCTCAAATTCATGCTTCTCGAAGTAATATCACATATTTGTTGTGAAAAGGTAGACAAGGAGAACTATGACCCATATGAGATAGAGCATTTATGGCACTTGAATTTCAATTATTCATAAGGATCTTGAGAGATAAGCCAAAAAAAAACTTGAAGAGATGGGAGAAATGTATGCGCAACCTTTGAAGCTACAGAAAGTCAACATCAGTACTAAATATAAACCAATGATTGCATCCATCAGGGATTAATGGGATGAGAAAATAGTGTCTTAGGTTGCACATCTATTGAAAGAATATGATGATTTGTTTCCCCAAATATTTAAAGAAATAAAAGAGATTCAAGGATATCTAGGCGAAATGAAGATTGTACTCAAACTAGATTCCAAACCAGTTAAACATCGACCGTATAGACAAAACCTGTGAGTGAAGAAAAAGGTAAAGAAGGATAATGACCGAATGTTTTTTATTTTTAAAATAGATGAATCATACTAGATCAAAAATATTTTCATTCAGATAATAAAGTATGCAAAATACATCAGAGTATGCATCGACCACTGCAGCTTGAATGTCGCATGTGTCCATGATCTGTTTCCGACATCGTTTAGTGATGAAGTGCTCAACCAAGTAGTGGGAAATGAAGCATACTCGTTCATTAAGGGATTCTCAAGCTATCACCAGGTCCGGATTGTTGGGGAGGATATGAATAATACCACATTCACTATATAATGGGGCTCATTTTCTTACAATGTGATGCCATTTGGGTTGAAAAATGTGCCAACTACTTTCTCATGGATAGTGATTGCAATTTCAATGAATTCCTTAATATGTTCTTGGACTTCTTCCTAGATGAATTTATGGTCTACAACCTGCTTAAGGACCATGTTGCACTTCTTTGGATTATGCTAGATCACTGCAAACAAATGGGAATTTCTTTGAACATGTGGAAGTGCATCTTTTGTGTTCCTTTTGGAAACTTGTTGGGCCATATCATTTGCAAATATGGATTACTAATCAATCCTATGAAAATTACAACAATTGTGAACCTATAGGCCTTAACGTTAGTAAATCAGTTGAGATTCACCTTGGGAAACACCCGTATTATATAAGTTGCATATACAACTAGGAATCTATCACAATGCCCTTGGAACAATTATTGAGAAAAGAATAAACTTTTGAATGGAATGATGTGTTGGAATCAATTTAACACTAAGAGGGGATGTGAATTAGTATTTGCGCAGTTATCATCAATTTTTATCGTCTTTAATATATTAGCCTTTACTTAATATTTATGTTCTGTTATGCATTAGTAAATAAAAATCCACCCATATACACACGACATAAACAACACATAACACATAGGATTTTTTTGTGGAAACCCAAATGGGAGAAAACCAAAAAATGCTTCTTTATAATGAGAGATAATACATTCAAGTAAGAAACGAATTCTTGTGTTTACCAGCACCAATTGGAATGAGGAACCAACCCCCTTCTTTTACATGCATTGACCTGAAGGAATCTTCCACTCCCCGTGTTTTCTCCAGCACCAATTGGAAGGAGGCACTCACCCCCTATCTGCTTTGTTTTACAGGAAACAAACTGGAGGAAGCTGCGACATCATGTCTCCTTGCCCCGTCCAACCGCCCTGATGTCTAATATATATTATTGCCTTATTGAACTTCAACTCTGCGTACTTCTTCTGATATTATGATGATAATTTTGTTGTGTGCACCCTCGTATGCAGAATGTACTTTGTCACTGCACTGCATACATCAATTGACTTCTCATTCCTCTCAACTCACACTTCTATTGGTGACTTACTTCATGTACTGTGTACTCTGTTGATTCTACAGTCTACGTTTCTAGTTCAATGATCTATTCTTCATGATTTCAATGATCAACTGATATTATGCTTTCAATTGATAGTTTGTTGTTCATAAATTAAGCATTAGTAATAGAAGGAACTGCACACTTTCTAATGTGTCAGTTATATTTAAGTGTTGCAGTCTCTTAGATCATATGTGGCATCCTATGCATCAAATAATTGGTCCATTCAATTTAACGCACTTGTCTCAAATAATCTGCATCATCATGCACCTATCAGATCTTATTGTTGTTCTGTTGTTGTGCATTAGATGGACTTCTCAACTTCACACACTTTTACTTATGTTCATATGCATTAGCTAGACATCTATGCAATATTTGATAAACTTTGGTTCTATTTCTGCGCTTTTGTATCTACAACATATGTGACTAAAACATCAAACACTTGTGCATACTTCAATATTTCTTCATTTCAGTATTTGTGCATATGTCACATATTTACAACATCATTCTGAGCACCATCAAATCTTCATTCTACTGCATGTGTGCATTCAGCTCTTCACTAGATCATTCGATTATGTCCACGATCTCGTTGATGCCCCAAAAAATAAAACTAAAACTTACACTCGAAGCTCTTATGCTCTCTCCATCAAGCTTACTTTCAATATCCAACTTGCATCTTTATTTATACATGTCCTGCACGGATTGTATCTTCACAAGTTGGTCGTGGCATTCTTCTTCCATACTTCATGGATTGTGCATATGTCACATGTCATCATCTATGCTATTGATGTGTCATCTCTGATGTTTCAAGCATCCTCAAGATCCACAACTTAGTGGGATTTCATACCTTGGTGGTGTACCATTGCGCTCTTGGTGTACCACTTCCTTACTGTATTTGCACAATCTTCTACTTCATCTTGGTGTATCCATGACTTGTGTTGTACCAACCCTTATGGGTTATGCGCCCTTGATGTTAATACTTTACGATATCTACGCATACTCCAACTTCTTCTAAGTGGGTCTTTGACCTTTGCCTATTTATCACTTGTGGGTAGTGTGCACTTGGTATATTGATACTTAACAAATTATGTGAATATACCAACTTCTATTTAGTAGGTCTTTGACTTCTGCTTCGTCATCAGTTGTGGGACTTGTGAACCTACTATACCGTCGGTTATGTAATTTGATCATAGTTGGTCTTCAACCACTATACCTTTCTAGGAATTTGTGCACATTCCACTTACTGAAATCATCTTCTGATTGGCTATGCTTGCACACTTTCAGGATTGTCCAACCAATAACTGCTTGTGCACTTCCAACTTTTAACCAAGCAACACTCAGGTTTGCTTGCATACTTGTACCATTTTTTCAACCAACTCCTTGTCTGCTTAAGCAATTGTACCATTGTCCAACCAACTCTTTGGATGCTACCATGTGGATGTATGACTTGGTCAACTTGATTTATGCACATGGACCAAATGCTATAGGATACATTAATTGTGTTCCTTCTTCATGATGTATCTTCTTATGTACTTCTTCAAACTTGTCATGCATGTTGTATCCTTGATACACATCTTCAGACTGAATGCACTTCTAGACATACTCCAAATTTGCATATATGTCTATCACCTTCACCATATGCACATATACTTCTGGTGTTCATGTTAATCTTCATCTTGCACATTTACTACTTCAAAGTGGCTTCCATATACTTCTTCATGTTTCTTTAGGAATGTTGTATCCACTTTGACATCAGTTGATATCAATGACTTAGATTGAATCAGTTGGAATCCTCTTTCACACTAGTTAACATTCAAACACTTGGCATTATCTTTAGTTGACATCAATGACAACAAATGATCAACAATACCCCCTTTGTAATTATTGTCAACACATTATGAAGCTGTACCTAATCTTGTTTGAATTGTATGCTTCATCTGTACTTTGTCGCAGTGCTCCCCCTAAGTTCTTTGGGGTTATGGCTGTTGTGTTTGTTGTTAGTACTTCTTCTACTAATTATCTTCACGAACCACTATGCTTTCATCTTTGCATACCATATCTTCCATTATCTTCACACTCTTTCACGTCTACTATATCTTCATGCTGTTTCTTTTTCTATCTGCAATTCTCCAAGTGATCTTCTTTACATTATTTCACGTTTGTTGTAGTTTCATGTTGTTCCTTTGATGTTTGCAATCCCCCCCCCCTTTGTGTTGTCATGCTGACTTCATGCATTGTTTCTATCATCACATATACAATAGATTCATGCATCTCTCCTTTCATTCCGTCCTACTGATGTCAGCTTTTGATGTGCATTTCATGCCTCATCTTCATGCATTTACCCCCCCTTGACATCAATGGAAAATAGGTTCCATTATTTTGCGCTATATGATTTCCTCTTGTTTGTTTTGCATTGGCACTCATCACTACTGTATATAGGGACAAATCCCCCTGTCATTATGCATCATTGCATTGCATAGTTCCTGTACTAATATCCTTTGATAAATATCTTTGATTTTTTTTTGATAAAGATGTTACATTACTCCTTTCACCTTGATCTCTTGTTCCTGTCACAATAACTCAACTCTCCTTGCATAGAGATTCTTACTATCATCCTTGCTTCCACTATGCAATGCCGAATTCAATACTTTACCGATTTTGCATTATGGTTTACACGCTGGATTTCTTTATCTGTCGCATTTACTTCATTATAACAGGGCCTTGTCACATTTAATGTTGTCACATATTTTACCAAGACAACCAAAGATTTGGCATTTTTTCATTCATTTTACAAATCCGCATAGGATCAGACATGAAATTAAGTTCATGTGGCAATAATGATGTGTCACATCCATACTCGAACCTTTTGAGGAAACAATCTTTATCGTATGGTGCAATGAATTGAATTTCCACCTTTTTGTATTGTTTCCAAAAACTCATTAAGTCAATCATTTAATTTTGGCGACTCCGCCACCTTCTTCAACATTGTGCAACAATGAATACCTTCCTCATCAACTAATTGCATGCACGCGAACATCCTTCAATGGATTGTAGAAGATATTTGCGAGCAATTTCTGGTTCATCACCTCTTGGATCCCTTCATTTTTATTTCATATTGTTTCCTGATTGTTTGTTGTTTGATCCTCCCTCTGGTTCTTTCTTTCCTTCCAATGGGTTTTATTTATCACTGAATGACTACATCCCTTGAGAGTGTGCAGCATACCATTTAGACTCAGTAGGCTGAGCTTTTGCACTTGAGGTTTGACATGGATTCCTAGCAGCAACAAGTGTAGAATAACCAGATTCTTCACGAGTATTCTCAGTCTCAGATAAATCACAGACATTTTGAATAGTTGAACCTTCTAACTAATCGGGTTTATAATATGGAGCATCAATAGTAGCATATTCTAGATGGATTGTCATGTCTTCGGCCTCAACACTTAATGAACCACTATTGTCTTCCACTATGTAGCTTCTGCATCCCACATCTGAATGCACTGCCCTGGTTCCAGTGGATCTAGAGTTATGACTTGCGAACCGGCAAAAAACTGAACTTGACCTCAAACAATGGCTATAGAATGCTTTGTATCTTTCTCAATTTTGCCACTTCTATCATTCTTCTTGTGTATGTCAGTCATGGCTTCGACATGGAGTCTTGACTCATGCAATTTTTGTAATTATGCCCAATTTTGAATATAATGAAAAGATCTGTTTTGCGCAATTACATATCTTCCAGCAATATTTAATTCTTCTGGTAATGATATTCTACTTGTATTTGTGCCAAAAAAATCAATGTGATGCTTCTTTATTATGTAATAAATGATATGCAAGATAAATGTATGACCATTTAATGTATGCATATAAACTTCCCTTTCCGTGACATAATCAACTAACCATTTGCGAACATAATGAAAACATTCTAACTTCAGACACTTCTAACCACACATCACAGAATCCTAACATCCTAACTAACATCCCTTTGAATTCCTTAAGATGCATCATGTTCAACTCAAGGGTCTTGTTATCACCTAAACTGTAGTTACCCCTATGGATGTATCCACTCATGGATGGCAATAGGGAAGGGAAACTCAAAAGGTGCAACCATGATCACCTCGACCTCCAATATATGGTTGTCACGCCAGTCGAGGAAACCTTCACTTTATGTTATATAGCCCAGACAACAAAGGGGGAGACCCGATCTACTCCCGACAGGAGAGATCAAAACCAAGACACCAAATCAAGTTAATTCTAAGTGAAGTAAGGTGTATGGTTTATCCTAGACCTTAGGATGAAGTCACAAGATAAGAGAGGGGTTCAATGAGTATAGCTTTGGTTCATTATTGATGTGAAAGTGACTTATGATTTGTGAAATAGGATCCAAGATTGATGTACTAGTTCAATGTGACAAAATCCACTGCCTTGGGAACCATGTCTAATGCGGGGTAGTTTAGGGGTTGAATTGGGGCTAACTAGTACAAGTGACAAGCTTGATCATGAAGTATGATGACATCAAAGCGTTTATTTCACCACACAAGGGTCAAACCACAAGTTAATCCAACAATCTAGGAAAGTCGAATTGACTTGGAGAGAGACCAGTGCCTTGGGAATTGGGATAATGGAGTCAAAGTAAGGTTAACTTGTGGTTAATGACTCCTATTGCATGAGACAAGTGGGAAATTAAAGTCTTGATGGATGAATAGGTCTAGATATAGGTTTGACCCAAGTGGACCACAATCCCTTAAAACAAGGAATGCTATCCCCAAGGCAAGATTTGATAAAGTGACACACTAGACCTAGGTTTTGAATTATGCCCGTTCCAAAATGTTAGGCAGGAAGAATGGGAGTAGGGCTCAAGGAGATATATGTCAAACCAGAGTAAGCTATTGCCTCCCTGGCAACGGCGCCAAAATGTTATCACCTAAACTCTAGTTACCCCTATGGATGTATCCACTCATGGATGGCAATAGGGAAGGGCAACTCAAAAGGTGCAACCATGATCACCTCGACCTCCAATATATGGTTGTCACGCCAGTCGAGGCAACCTTCAATTTATGTTATCTAGCCCAGACAACAAAGGGGGAGACCCGATCTACTCCCAACAGGAGAGATCAAAACCAAGACACCAAATCATGTTAATTCTAAGTGAAGTAAGGTGTATGGTTTATCCTAGACCTTAGGATGAAGTCACAATACAAGTGAGGGGTTCAATGAGTATAGCTTTGGTTCATTATTGATGTGAAAGTGACTTATGATTTGTGAAATAGGATCCAGGATTGATGTACTAGTTCAATGTGACAAAATCCACTGCCTTAGGAACCATGTCCAATGCAGGGTAGTTTAGGGGTTGAATTGGGGCTAACTAGTACAAGTGACAAGCTTGATCATGAAGTATGATGACATCAAAGCATTTATTTCACCACACAAGGGTCAAACCACAAGTTAATCCAACAATCTAGGAAAGTCGAATTGACTTGGAGAGAGACCAGTGCCTTGGGAATTGGGATAATGGAGTCAAAGTAAGGTTAACTTGTGGTTAATGACACCTATTGCATGAGACAAGTGGGAAATTAAAGTCTTGATGGATGAATAGGTCTAGATATAGGTTTGACCTAAGTGGACCACAATCCCTTAAAACAAGGAATGCTATCCCCAAGGCAAGATTTGATGAAGTGACACACTAGACCTAGGTTTTGAATTATGCCCGTTCCAAAATGTTAGGCAGGAAGAATGGGAGTAGGGCTCAAGGAGATATATGTCAAACTAGAGTAAGCTATTGCCTCCCCGGCAACGGCGCCAAAATGTTATCACCTAAACTCTAGTTACCCCTATGGATGTATCCACTCATGGATGGCAATAGGGAAGGGCAACTCAAAAGGTGCAACCATGATCACCTCGACCTCCAATATATGGTTGTCATGCCAGTCGAGGCAACCTTCACTTTATGTGATCTAGCCCAGACAACAAAGGGGGAGACCCGATCTACTCCCAACAGGAGAGATCAAAACCAAGACACCAAATCAAGTTAATTCTAAGTGAAGTAAGGTGTATGGTTTATCCTAGACCTTAGGATGAAGTCACAATACAAGTGAGGGGTTCAATGAGTATAGCTTTGGTTTATTATTGATGTGAAAGTGACTTATGATTTGTGAAATAGGATCCAGGATTGATGTACTAGTTCAATGTGACAAAATCCACTGCCTTGGGAACCGTGTCCAATACAGGGTAGTTTAGGGGTTGAATTGGGGCTAACTAGTACAAGTGACAAGCTTGATCATGATACATGATGACATCCAAGGGTTTAGTTCACCACACAAGGGTCAAACCACAAGTTAATCCAACAATCTAGGAAATTCGAATTGACTTGGAGAGAGACCAGTGCCTTGGGAATTGGGATAATGGAGTCAAAGTGTAGTTAACTTGTGATTGATAACTCCTATTGTATGAGACAAGTGGGCAATTAAAGTCTTGATGGATGAATAGGTCTAGATCTAAGTTTCACCTCAGTGGACCACAATCCCTTGAAATAATGAATGCTATCCCCAAGGCAAGATTTGACAAAGTGACATACTAGACCTAGGTTTTGAGTTATGCCCGTTCCAAATCCACAAAAATCTCATGTACCCATGTCCTGGAAGTGGGTCAACTCACTTCTCCAAGGTGGTGCGACTTTACCCAAGGAGGCTAAAAAGTGGGATAAATGAATCAAGATAAGTCCAATGGCATCCAAAATTTAGGTCCAAGCAGGTTTATCAGGTGAGGATATGGATCTATAGTTTCAAAGCAATCCAGTGGCTAGATATTACTAGATCTGAGTTTAAAGATACCAAGTGGTCCAAAAAATGGGATTAAATCCCTTAAAACATGGAATAGGGCCCACAAGGTAGAAATCAGAAAAGTGACAATCTGGGGGTAGGTTATTGGATGTGTAGATCAATAATCAAGTGGGATCTCAACTACCCATCAACTGGATCTAAGGTAACTCACCTTCCCCAAGGAGTGCGACCTCATTTGGAGAGGCTAAGTTGGCCTGGGAAGGGGGTCAAATGGAGGCCAATCCTCACCAAACTATAGATTCGGGATGCCTTGGATGCTATAGAGGTGGGTTTTCAATATCACACCCAACAACGCTCTAGATCTCAGTAGATCTGAAAAAATGTAAAAATGGGGTTTTGATTAATTAGGGTTTTAAATATTGTAGACAAGTGGATAGATCATGGAGATAGAAATTACCTTGAGATCATACCTGAGTGATGAAGAGAGATGCATTAATGTTGAGGAAGATTCCCGCAGAGATCAAATGAGAAATTATTGATTTTGCTTGCTGAATTGATGCCCTAGCCCACAAGTGCAACCTCCTCTACTAACGAAGAGATCCAAAGAAGAAGTAGGGAGAGTCTTCCCCTACCAATACTTCCTCCTCAAAGCAAATCGACCTCCACCTGTAGATGCAAAAACGTGGTACAAAAGATATGGCAAAACAAGATCTCCAATAACTCAGTGCAAAGGAAGAACCAATGAATGAACACCAAAAACATTCACCACAACACTGGAGATAGATGCAATAATAATTTTCTATTCCAATAATCCAGAGCCACAAGTCCCTTTACAATGAGAAGCTCTCTCCTTTAAATAGGAGGGAGAGGCATCAAAATCCTAACCACTTTTTGAATGAGTGGCTAAGATTAAAATATACTAATGTCTAATCAATGGTTGAGATGAGCTCAACAATAAAATACATCGATCACTAATCAAATATAACATAAGTGGACAAAATCGCCCTAGGAGAGGGGAATCCCACCAAATCATGATGACAAAATATAATAGGAAGCTTATGGTGGGTCCAAGGGATAATTTTAGCCACCCTTGGTCAATCCCCATAGCACAATAATAATAAAATATTCATCAATATACCAAATCGTGCCTCTATGGTCAAATAGTAGGCCTCAAAAGACCTCGAAAATCATCAAAAAGTGCCATAAGTGATGGATGCGGGCCCCGATGAAGCTGAAACTGCTAGAGGAGGTGTGGAAGACATCAATCCATCATCACTGATGATCCCATGCCAAGACATTGGCTCAGTAGCCCAAATTGAATTCCTCAATAACTATTTCTACCAATCCTGAAATGCCTCGGGAAGAGTGAAACTGCCCCAAACTGCCTCCTGGAGTGCCTGCGCTGTCAAGGTGAGGGCACCAATGTGCCCGAGAGGGGGGTAATATGGTAAAAACAAGTGGCTGGAACACCCCTTCCAAGCAAAGCGCCCTAGGTCAACTGGATAAAAATCACATTTGCTCTTACAGGGTCTCCGACAGACCAAAACTGCACTGGCACAACCTACTGGGGCTTAATCATCACTGTAAGTGCCCGGAACTGAAAACAAGCTATCTCATTGGACTCAGAAGGTCCAAATCTATCCAAGATGTGTACTCATACACCATATGAATCTCTGCATGATCAAAATATATATCCAATATACCGAAACAGGTCAAATAATAATAATCTGTAAATGATCAAATAATGCTGTAAACCATGAATCATCATCATAACCCTGTAGCTGCTGCATAGAATCATCATGTACATGTACATAGACCATATATCATCAATCCATATCATCACAAGGTCCAACCATCTCATGTCCTATGGTTGACCTTGGTCAAACTAGGTTTGACCAAGTTAACATGACCAAATATAACTCAGATCTATCATCGGAAGCTGCTGCAAAGTGTCAAAGGTTAATGCATGCTCTACAACTTATTCAAATAACAATTATAACACAAATTAATGATTACTGGCGATCTAAATCCAAATATATAATGTCTTTAATTATTATTATTACTCAGACCAGACTTTCAAGACCATACTCACTTCATAGCTGTGATCAATTTGCTAGTGAAGGGTGAAGGCTAAAATAACTGGCTAGGCTAAGGGATGACTTGACTGACTTAACTTTGTGACACTTTGGTAATGGGAAAGGGAATACACACCATAGTATGCACTGAATGAGCAAAAACACAGGGAATGACGGTGTCTCACAACTGGATAAGTTGTTTAGAGAGTGCTTATTCAACTTAGGCATCGTTTCTATATCAAGTTGATCCAGGTTCAATAGGATCATTCAATTTCATTTCGTGGCCTTTTGTCCTACATAACCCTTCGGATCTTATGTGTGATGATAAGCACAACTAGTTGGAGCTTGGATCCAGGGCATGTTTTTATACATGTATAAGGTCAGCAATTGTTTAGATATAGCTTTTAAGAATCATTGCTTTTCGGACCTTTCTTATACTCTTCAAGGAGTATTTTTCAGCAGTTCATCGCTCTTGCCCTTTTTAGTTTCCATGGGCGAATTTATTAGTTTCCATAAATAGTACATGAGCTTTCAGTTTTATCTAACAACATCTCAAGTGACTAGGGGGAGTTCGAGCCAATGCCAAACATCGGGACAACCGACCAGAATGATTTAGGCCTACAATCCAACTCACCAAAGGTAAGTTTTGTCACCAACTCAGAGCCGAGACACAATAAACAGGGAAGCTCATCCAATACGGAGGCTACAGTGGGGAAAAGATCCTCCATGTCACTAGTCAAGTAGTAAGTCAAGGTGATAAACTAAAAGGTAGGCAATGGATGGATGAAGACAATGAATAATGGAGCCAACACTAGCAAGCCAAGGTATGGTGGAATGATCACCTCTATTTTCCCTAAGGAGGGTAAGACCAATGAATATGAATAGTGAACTTCTAAGTCTGAGTAGGGACAATATAGTATATATAATAAGATCAAC
This sequence comes from Larix kaempferi, assembly GCA_027924585.1. Classification (NCBI taxonomy): domain Eukaryota; kingdom Viridiplantae; phylum Streptophyta; class Pinopsida; order Pinales; family Pinaceae; genus Larix; species Larix kaempferi. The sequence goes on from BSBM01000131.1 coordinate 1,572,036, forward strand.
TAGGTCCACATATCTATATGATCGCCAAATCATGATACTAAGTGCTAAGACATGCTATAAGAATAAGTATAAAAGCAATATAACCATAACACAATAATATACCTGTTGAGTCATATACCTGAATGCTCATCAAACTGAACCATCATCTGTCCTATGAAACTGCTGTTGTAACTCTGGGCACTACTAACTGCTTTGTACAAATGGTATAATGGCTACATCGGTCATCTCTCTGAGTGTCCTGATACTCAATCATGGCATGGGGAATACAACTACTGTCCAAAATCTGATAGTGATCCAATATAGATGCTCATCTCAGCATCTCAAATGTAAAGGAACTGGCTGAATAGTGTATTGGAATCAGAAAAATAATGTATGGTAGCCCAGCTACTATATATGTGATAACATCTGGCTCCGGCTGGGACAAGTGCTCTGCTGAAATGAGCGCTTGAGAACCTCAGAATCTCTAGTCCCCGAACTCTGCTACTCGAATCCACAATCCAACACTCTACCATTTTGCTTCCAGCTTTTTTATTTTCGCCACCTATTTCTGCATTCACAAACATTAAAAATACCTCATGTCGCATGTGTGGGAAAAATATAAAACCAACTGAAATAAAATCTATTCTATGTCAGAAATAGAAATGCATGAAATATAAATGCAGAAAGTAAATTAAACTACTAACATAATTTGCAAAATTTGAAATTTATTGTGCAGGAAAAAGAAAAGTGACAGGTACTCAATTAAACTAGGAGCTTAGAAATAAACAAGGTGCTAGACTCAATGGCTGAATAGACTAACTACTGCCCAAGTAGGCTTATTTGGTTTCCTACCTACTCTAATCTACCAGGCAATGCAAGCAAAGAGATCCCAACTATGTGGGATCAAGGATGTGATCCCTCAAGTCCCTCTGATTGACAGGATATAAAATACGTCGTCCACTACCAGTGGTCAGAAAGAACATGCCATCAATGCATTGCTCTACTGTGAAAGGTCCAACCCATAAGTCATCAACCTATCCCGATCTTATATGCAATAAATGGCTGGGAATGATGACTTGAATTCCTATATGAAACCTATTTCTATTGACGGACTCAGGAATTACTCCAATATTACGAATAGGCATGGGATGGATTTCAGCAGGGTTTTGCAGTTGAGGTGTGACAATCCTTGAGCTCCTCCTAGAAGGAACTGCATCAACTCTGGGTGGACCACCATCTAAGGAAATAGCAATTCTGCCAACAAGGACCTCCCTAACTCCTCTTCTTGTTTCTTGGACTACTTCATTTGACTCTTCCTCATGGGGAGATACAACTCTTTTAACAACTTCACCTACAGTCCAGAAATCTCTATGTTCTTCCAAGGGAGGTGGCTCATGAAATATGATAGTGTTATGACTAGAACCTTCCCCTGAAGGAACAAGAATGACCATGTTTTCCAATCTAGTAGAAACTAACTCAGGATGAAATGTAGAGGAACTAGGAATATGAGAAAGATCGTGAGTATGATGACTAGATGACTCAGATGGTAAGAGAAAATTAGGGACATGAGGATGTGCAGATAAAGCATGGCTTTGAGGCTCTGAAGGAGTTTGAAAAATAGAAAGGTTATTTAGATTATATTCTCCTTCAGGTGCATCATTAATTAGGGCATCCTCTTCCCAACTTAGAGAGTTATCACGAACTTGAATTAGGCTACCATCTTCTAGAGATAAATGAGATAGAGAATCTTCTACATCAGAATAATGGGAGGCTTTAGACTCTTTATTTGTTTCAACCCTAGTAGATGTTGCAAGATTGTTTTCCCATGGGTAAATAGGTGCAAGCCCTTGGCTTTCTCTTTCTCTATTATGATCAGTCAAGGAAAACCACTCCCTAACAGTAAAATGAATTCTTTCTCCCCTCCTAATATCATCAAATTCATCTTCATGTATTAGATTCTCGATATTTTCTTCATCATTTGTTTGATCATGAAGGATTTCTATTGGCGGATTTGGTTCCAAACATTGATCATTAGGAAAATGTTCATCTCTTCCTATATCTCTTATGCCATCATCAACTTCCTCAAGTGCTTGATTTTCAATAGAAGGTTCTTGAATGATTTCATTGTTTTGTTCATGACCTTGAGGTTGATTCTCACTTCTTCTTAATTCATCTATTTCCTCAGCAAATTCATTTCTAAGTAACTCCAAGTTGATTGTTCTTGCAATTTCAGTTGCTTGCTCTTCTTCCCAAGAGGAATCAGAGTCTTCCATGACCATACACATATTTTGATCAACTTCATATAATTCATCCTCATCTTCAACAAGGTTAGTTTTGCAATTATTTAACAATTCATCCCCATATGTGTTTTTTAGCCCTTCATCAAATGATTCAACATGCTCATTATAAAAAGGCTCTCTGTTAACCCGAATCAAAGCTCCATCAGGGTTGGGAACACAAATAAATGATAAATCCATCATAAGGTATCCACCTAGACCAGCCGCCCATTTTCTAGACAACAACATTCCATATGCTGGGGGTAAGTCAATGCCAACTACATCCATCATGGTAGAAATGTCTGAACATGTAAAAAGATCAGCTCTAAGGTTTTTGATCAAACCATAAGATGGCACTCGTCGGGAATCTATACCACAGACATTTCCATAATTTCTAGTCACCTCAAGTCCCATTTCCTTCATAACTTGTAAAGGCATGACATTCATTGCTGCTCTAGAATCCAACATACAATTGTGAAGGAGCATGTTTTGAATGTGCAAGGTAAGGTAAAAGGGAGAGTGACCACCGCTCTTTCTTTCATAAATGGCTGAATGGATGTTTATTGGTGGGTCCTTCTTTGTTTCACTAAGTTGTGTTCCACTAAGCTTTTGGATATGACATGATTCTAGGACCGGTTCAGGAGTTTTCTCTTGGCCAATACCATCGAAAAATTCCTCTACTTGGCATCTAACAGAAGGCACCTTCATTAACTCAGTGACAGGGATATTACACATTATCTTGCTTAACTCTTTCTTCATATCAATCTTAAGATCATAATCATCCATAGCAAGATCCTCTTCTTCCTTTTTATCTTCATCAATCTTCTTATGTTTATCAAGGAAAGAAGGTTGGGAAGTACTTCCTCGTTTATAAATCTGATACTTGGGTTGCTCTTTAGGTTTTGGGAGCTCTATGGCACAACATGAGGAACTAGGTTCTTCTACTATGTCTTCTTCTTTCTCCCAAGGCTCTTCTTCTAACAGAATTCTTCCAAAGTCTTCATCATAAGACAAGTCATTTATAAAGTTGATGTTTTCTGGTTGGTCATCATGGTCAATGGTGTCAGAGGGTTCTTCTTCTTTTTCATCACACCAATTGACTTCCTTCTTCTCAGAGTTTTCTGGATACTCAAGTCGTCGCCTATCCCTATCCCCATCAAGTCTCCTATTATTATTCCAGTAAGGTTTAGGGCCATAAGGATTTCTATGTCTCTCAGGGTCATTCAAACTTGGCACATTCTTTGTTAGGATAGTTAATTGCTTCATCATTTCTTGCATGACTTCTAAAGTGTCTTTTGATTCCTTTGGCACACTCAAAGGTTCCTTTGGTTTTCGAAGTCTAGGGTTAGATCTGGAAGTGGATGGGGTAAATTGATCGAAAAATTTTTGTTCCCCATGGATGCTACATTTTGTTCAGCCATCTTAGCATTTGATTGAGCGGTCTTTAAGTCATTTGGGTTTTTATCCTTTAGCTGATAACCAACCCATCCTTCAAAATCATTCTATTAGTGAATAACAACTGCTTGGTCTTTTGGTCTAATTTCTTCAGGGATAGTAGCTACAGTCTTGTCGAATCTTATGTTAAACTCATGGACTGTTTCATTTTATCTTTTCTTAATGTCAAAAAGTTGATGTAAGAGAAATTTCCCATCTAACTTTCGGGACCACTCACTATTTAGCTTGTTGACAAAGTTATCATACCCATCAATGGATGAGGCAGGCAACCTGTCAAACCACTTCCTAACATCTCCTTCTAAAGATGCCAGGAGACCCCTCATGAACACATCTTCCTCAGATGCTCCATATGCTTCCATGTGTTCCCATACTTTATCAATGTGGTCTTCAATTTATATAGCAGATACTCCATCAAATCTGGGAACCTTTTCAAAATACTTTTCAGGCATGTCATGGGGTGCAACCTGGATTTGGGAAAAGTCCAAAGGAGATGGTTTTGCCTTCCTTCCAAAAATCCTAGGAGTTTGTGGAGGAGGAACATTCTAGTTTCCAGATTTTGTTCCGTCCATTGGATTCGGTAAGTTTGTGTTTAAGTTTGAACTAGGAGATGAGGGAGGAACCGAATTAATCAAAGGGGATCCTGAAGCCCTGTTTGGAGAATCGTTAACCAATTTCCAAAATAAGTTAGATGACTGTGCTTTGGGATCTCTTTTACGATATGTAATTGGGGTTCCTTCAACTTGATCCAGGTTTACTTTACTTCTCGTGTTATAAGGATGTAAATGAGCTCACTCCTCAGCGAAGTCACAGTTGGGAGTCGCCAGGTAGATTTAAACTCTTCTACCAAGATATGTGTCGTTGTATATGCAGGAGAGAGTGAATAATGACTACTAGTTTGCCCGAGGTAAGCCCTATGACTTTAAATACCAAAATGTTAGGCAGGAAGAATGGGATTAAGGCTTGAGAAATATATGTCGAACCAGGGTAGGCTATTGCCTCCCTGGCAACGGCGCCAAAATGTTATCACCTAAACTGTAGTTACCCCTATGGATGTATCCACTCATGGATGGCAATAGGGAAGGGAAACTCAAAATGTGCAACCACGATCACCTCGACCTCCAATATATGGTTGTCACGCCAGTCGAGGCAACCTTCACTTTATGAAATCTAGCCCAGACAACAAAGGGGGAGACCCGATCTACTCCCGATAGGAGAGATCAAAACCAAGACACCAAATCAAGTTAATTCTAAGTGAAGTAAGGTGTATGGTTTATCCTAGACCTTAGGATGAAATCACAAGACAACTGAGGGGTTCAATGAGTATAGCTTTGGTTCATTATTGATGTGAAAGTGACTTATGATTTGTGAAATAGGATCCAGGATTGATGTACTAGTTCAATGTGACAAAATCCACTGCCTTGGGAACCGTGTCCAATGCAGGGTAGTTTAGGGGTTGAATTCGGGCTAACTAGTACAAGTGACAAGCTTGATCATGAAGTATGATGAAATCAAAGGGTTTAGTTCACCACACAAGGGTCAAACCACAAGTTAATCCAGCAATCTAGGAAAGTCGAATTGACTTGGAGAGAGACTAGTGCCTTGGGAATTGGGATAATGGAGTCAAAGTAAGGTTAACTTGTGGTTAATGACTCCTATTGCATGAGACAAGTGGGAAATTAAAGTCTTGATGGATGAATAGGTCTAGATCTAGGTTTGACCTAAGTGGACCACAATCCCTTAAAACAAGGAATGTTATCCCCAAGGCAAGATTTGATGAAGTGACACACTAGACCTAGGTTTTGAATTATGCCCATTCCAAAATTTTAGGTAGGAAGAACGGGAGTAGGGCTCAAGGAGATATATGTCAAACCAGAGTAAGCTATTGCCTCCCCGGCAACGGCGCCAAAATGTTATCACCTAAACTATAGTTACCCCTATGGATGTATCCACTCATGGATGGCAATAGGGAAGGGCAACTCAAGAGGTGCAACCACGATCACCTCGACCTCCAATATATGGTTGTCACGCCAGTCGAGGCAACCTTCACTTTATGTTATCTAGCCCAGACAACAAAGGGGGAGACTCGATCTACTCCCGATAGGAGAGATCAAAACCAAGACACCAAATCAAGTTAATTCTAAGTGAAGTAAGGTGTATGGTTTATCCTAGACCTTAGGCTGAAGTCACAAGACAAGTGAGGGGTTCAATGAGTATAGATTTGGTTCATTATTGATGTGAAAGTGACTTATGATTTGTGAAATAGGATCCAGGATTGATGTACTAGTTCAATGTGACAAAATCCACTGCCTTGGGAACCGTGTCCAATGCAGGGTAGTTTAGGGGTTGAATTGGGGCTAACTAGTACAAGTGACAAGCTAGATCATGATACATGATGACATCCAAGGGTTTAGTTCACCACACAAGGGTCAAACCACAAGTTAATCCAACAATCTCGGAAAGTTGAATTGACTTGGAGAGAGACCGGTGCCTTGGGAATTGGGATAATGGAGTCAAAGTTTAGTTAACTTGTGATTGATAACTCCTATTGTATGAGACAAGTGGGCAATTAAAGTCTTGATGGATGAATAGGTCTAGATCTAGGTTTCACCTAAGTGGACCACAATCCCTTAAAACAAGGAATGCTATCCCCAATGCAAGATTTGACAAAGTGACATACTAGACCTAGGTTTTGAGTTATGCCCGTTCCAAATCCACAAAAATCTCATGCACCCATGTCCTAGAAGTGGGCCAACTCACTTCTCCAAGGTGGTGTGACTTTACCCAAGGAGGCTAGAAAGTGGGATAAATGAATCAAGACAAGTCCAATGGCATCCAAAATTTAGGTCCAAGCAGGTTGATCAGGTGAGGATATGGATCTATAGTTTCAAAGCAATCCGATGGCTAGATCTTACTAGATCTGAGTTTAAAGATACCAAGTGGTCCAAAAAATGGGATTAAATCCCTTAAAACATGGAATAGGGTCAACAAGGTAGAAATCAGAAAAGTGACAATCTGGGTGTAGGTTATTGGATGTGTAGATCAATAATCAAGTGGGATCTCAACTACCCATCAACTGGATCTAGGGTAACTCACCTTCCCCAAGGAGTGCGACCTCACTTGGAGAGGCTAAGTTGTTCTGGGAAGGGGGTCAAATGGAGGCCAATCCTCACCAAACTATAGATCCAGGATGCCTTGGATGCTATAGAGGTGGGTTTTCAATATCACACCCAACAACCCACTAGATCTCAGTAGATCTGAAAAAAATGTAAAAATGGGGTTTTGATTAATTAGGGTTTGAAATATTTTAGACAAGTAGATAGATCATGGAGATAGAAATTACCTTGAGATCATACATGAGTGATGAAGAGAGATGCCTTGAGGTTGAGGAAGATTCCCGCAGAGATCAAAGGAGAAATTATTGATTTTGCTTGCCGAATTGATGCCCTAGCCCACAAGTCCGACCTCCTCTACCAACGGAGAGATCCAAAGAAGAAGTAGGGAGAGCCTTCCCCTACAAATACTTCCTCCTCAAAGCAAATCGGCCTCCACTTGTAGATGAAAAATGTGGTACAAAAGATATGGCAAAACAAGATCTCCAATAACTCAGTGCAAAGGAAGAACCAACGAACGAACACCAAAAACATTCACCACAACACTGGAGATAGATGCAATAGTAATTTTCTATTCCAACAATCCAGAGCCACAAGTCCCTTTACAATGAGAAGCTCTCTCCTTTAAATAGGAGGGAGAGGCATCAAAATCCTAACCACTTTTTGAATGAGTGGCTAGGATTAAAAGATACAAATGTCTAATCAATGGTTGAGATGAGCTCAACAATAAAATACATGGATCACTAATCAAATATAATATAAGTGGACAAAATCGCCCTAGGAGAGGGGAATCCCACCAAATCATGATGACAAAATACAATAGGAAGCTTATGGTGGGTCCAAGGGGCAATTTTAGCCACCCTTGGTCAATCCCCATCTCACAATAATAATAAAATAGTCATCAATATACCAAATCGTGCCTCTATGGTCAAATCGTAGGCCTCAAAAGACCTCAAAAATCATCAGAAAGTGCCATAAGTGATGGATGCGGGCCCTGATGAAGCTGAAACTGCTGGAGGAGGTGTGGAAGACATCAATCCATCATAATTGATGATCCCATGCCAAGACATTGCCTCAGTATCCCAGATCGAATTCCTCAATAGCCATTTCTACCAATCCTGAAATGCCTCGGGAAACGTGAAACTGCCCCAAACTGCCTCCTGGAGTGCCTGCGCTTTCAAGGTGTGGGAACCAATGTGTTTGGGAGGGGGGGTAATATGGTAAAAACAAGTGGCTAGACCACCCCTTCCAAGCATAGCGCCCTAGGTCAACTGGATAAAAATCATATCTGCTCTGACAAGGTCTCCGACAGACCAAAACTGCACTGGGACAGCCTACTGAGGCTCAATCATCACTGTAAGTGCCCGGAACTGAAAAAAAACTGTCTCATTGGACTCAGAATGTCCAAATCTATCCAATATGTGTACTCATACACCATATGAATCTCTGCATGATCAAAATATATATCCAATATACCGGAACAGGTCAAATAATAATAATCTGTAAATGATCAAATAATGCTGTAAACCATGAATCATCATCATACCCCTTTAGCTGCTGCATAGAATCATCATGTACATGTACATAGACCATATATCAGCAATCCATATCATCACAAGGTCCAACCATCTCATGTCCTATGGTTGACCTTGGTCAAACTAGGTTTGAGTCAACATGACCAAATATAACTCAGATCTATTATCGGAAGCTGCTGCAAAGTGTCAAAGGTTAATGCATGCTCTACAACTTATTCAAATAAAAATTATAACACAAAGTAATCATTACTGGCGATCTAAATCCAAATATATACTGTCATTAATTATTATTATTACTCAGACTAGACTTTCAAGACCATACTCACTTCATAACTGTGATCAATTTGCTAGTGAAGGGTGAAGGCTAAAATAACTAGCTAGGCTAAGGGATGACTTGACCGACTTAACTTTGTGACACTTTGGCAATGGGAAAGGGAATACACACCATAGTATGCATTGAATGAGCAACAACACAGGGAATGGCGGTGTCTCACAAATGGATAAGTTGTTTAGAGAGTGCTTATTCAACTTGGGCATCATTTCTATATCAAGTTGATCCAGGTTCAATAGGATCATTCAATTTCATTTCTTGGCCTTTTTGGCCTACATAACCCTTCGGATCTCATGTGTGCTGATAAGTACAACTAGTTGCAGCTTGCATCCAAAGCATGTTTTTATACATGTATAAGGTCAGCAATTGTTTAGATATAGCTTTTAAGAATCATTGCTTTTTGGACCTTTCTTAAACTCTTCAAGCTGTATTTTTCAGCAGTTCATCGCTCTTTCCCTTTTTAGTTTCCATGGGAGAATTTATTAGTTTCCATAAATAGTACATGAGCTTTCAGTTTTATCTAACAACATCTCAGGTGACTAGGGGGAGTTCGAGCCAATGCCAAACATCGGGACAACCGACCAGAATGATTTAGGCCTACAATCCAACTCACCAAAGGTAAGTTTTGTCACCAACTCAGAGCCGAGACACAATAAACAGGGAAGCTCATCCAATACAGAGGCTACAGTGGGGAAAAGATCCTCCATGTCACTAGTCAAGTAGTAAGTCAAGGTGATAAACTAAAAGGTAGGCAATGGATGGATGAAGACAATGAATAATGGACCCAACACTAGCAAGCCAAGGTATGGTGGAATGATCACCTCTATTTTCCCTAAGGAGGGTAAGACCAATGAGTATGCATAGTGAAATTCTAAGTCTTAGTAGGGACAATATAGTATATATAATAAGATCAACCAGGTCCACATATCTATAGGATCGCCTGATCATGATACTAAGTGCTAAGACATGCTATAAGAATAAGTATAAAAGCAATATAACCATAACACAATAATATACCTGCTGAGTCATATACCTGAATGCTCATCAATCTAAACCATCATCTTTCCTCTGAAACTACTGTTGTAACTCTGGGCACTACTAACTGCTCTATACAAATGGTATAATGGCTACATCGGTCATCTCTCTGAGTGTCCTGAGACTCAGTCATGGCATGGGGAATACAACTGCTATCCAAAATATGATAGTGATCCAATATAGATGCTCATCTCAACATCTCAAATGTAAGGGAACTGGCTGAATAGTGTAATGGAATCAGAAAAATAATGTATGGTAGCCCGGCTACTATATATGTGATAATAGGTCTCCCATATACCTTATGGGACTATCCATAGAGGCATCAATTGCTTGCTGCGCCTGGATTGTTTGCATCTTCAACTCACTTCTGGGTAGATTTCCTTAGCCAATATTTGTTGTGCGCTCTTCTATTTTGAATCTACTCTATATAATTACCACTTAAGTCAATTTGAGTGTCATAGTCTTTGAACAACAAACCTTCATCCGGATATTTCACTGCTACAGTACATAGCTTTGTGTCCAAAGCAGATCGCATGCGTAACATCTCACAGCTTGACAGTATTTTGCAATGTGACCAAAACGACTACATCGTGTGCACATCATTCTATTGATCCTTCTTTGGTTAGTATATCGAAAAGAATTATGACCGAGGGAGCCATCATACCTAAAAGTATTATCATTACATGAGAAATGTTCTCTGTCGCAGATATTCTTAGGTGCCTTTACATAACCAAGACCTATTTTTTATTCTCATGGCCTCTGATCCTTCAGAATCCTATTTAGTATTGTGCACAGATTATGTCTTTCCACTTCCTGAATGTGCGCAGATGGGATCAATACACACTTGTTTCTTTCCATTTATCTCGTTCAACATATCTTCTAGACAGAATATCTCTTCCTCCTTTTCCTCAAGATGATTAGTTATATTTTTTATTCTTGTGCCAATTACTCCAGTGAAGTTTTTAATACATATTTCTCTTTCTCAAGTATTATAACATTTTCTTGTGTGCAACTCAGTTGACTCTCATAGTTGGTTATCCTTTCATGAATATTTGGGTCAATAGATTTCTGACATGGCATGTCCTTTTCTTCATACTTTGACAGTTTTTCCTGCAATAGATTATTCTTCTTCTTAGAATTCTTTAATTTTTACAAGGCACTTATTAGTTCACCTTCCCATTCAATGTCTACAACATCTTCATCTTCAAATTAACTGTCAGTATTAACCTCTTTAAAAAAATTTGGAGGTATTTTGAACGATCCACTGAAAAATTATTTGTCTAGTGATCTTGGCTTGCTTTGCGCAATTGGAGTGTTCTTTGAACCGTTTTTCTTGTTTTCTTCCACTACATGGGCCATGAAAACTACTTCTTTGGGTTCTTTGTCATAGTCACTTCCTTCAGAAATTTTGCTTCCCTTTTCGGTGTATAGACTCTTTCTTTGTTTTGGAATTCTCCTTTTTCTCTCAGTTCTATATTGAGGACGTGCAAATTTTCAATCATGTGAACTATATTCCTCATCACTGTCACTATGTTATTTCTTGTAAGGACACTTTGAGGAATAATGACCTACTCCTCCACACTTGAAAAATTTAAAGGGTATATTTTTCTTATACTTACCTCGTCCTCTTTTCAACTTCTTGAAAAATTTTGATTCTTCATCATCTAATTCATCATAACATTCTTTTTCATGATTGTCCTTTCCTGTGGCTTTAAAAGAAGTTCCTTTCTGATGGGAGACTCTTTCTCAGTTCTCATCTCATATGAATTGAGAATCCCTTGAAGCTCCTCCTTTGTTAGTTCTTCAATATTAGCTCAATCCTCTAACACAAAAACCTCCACATTGAATCTTTGAGGCAAATTTCTCAATATATTGTGTACAACTGATTCTTCATTCGGAGTGACCCCAAGACTCTTGATAGCATTAACTATCTCATCTACTCTTAGGAAGTAGGATGTGATGTTCTCTTCATCTTTCATTCTTAGCGATTCAAACTGGCCAGAGTACTTTTGCAGCTTTGCTTTCCTTACTTTGTCATCACCTTTGTATATACCTTTCCATTTGTCCCAAACCTCCTTGGCCAATGCACAATGCATAACCTTGATGAATTCGTCACATGTCAAAACACATAGCAGAGCATTTCTAGCTCTAGCATTGTTTTCATAGTATCCTTTGTGCTAGATTGATTTGCACAACTATTGGGACATCATAACTGTCAATGATATATTTCCAGACATCTAATCCCAATGATTAAAAATAAAATTCCATATGTACCTTCCAGAAAATATAATTGGTGCCAACGAACCTTAGTGATCTGTTTGTAGAAAGGCCTTCATCCTTATCCATTTATGTGAAATGATCTATCTTCCATATGTTAATTTGTTACTGAAGACACCTTCTCTGATACCAATTGTTGGAATTGATTTAATACTGAGGGGGCGTGAATCGGTATTTGTGCAGTTATAAAAAAAATTACCTTCTTTAACAGATTAACCGTTACTTAATATTTATGTTATGTTATGCATTAGTAAATAAACACCCACACATATACACACCACATAAACAACACATAAAACATAGGATTTTTACGTGGAAACCCAAAGAGGATAAAACCATAGAATGCTTCCTTATAATGAGAAAGAATACATTCAAGGAATCACCGACTTCCTATGTTTACTAGCACCAACTGGAAGGAGGCACCAACCCCCTAGTTTTACAGTCACTAACCTGAAGGAAGCTTCCGCTCCCTATTTTTTCTCCAGCACCAACTAGAAGGAGGCGCTAACCCCCTGTCTTCTTTTTTTTACAAGAACCAACCTGAAGGAAGTTGTGACTCCTTGTCTCCTTGCCCTGTCCAACCACCCTAATGTCTAATATATCTTACTTCCTTGTTGAAATTCAAATATACGCACTTCTTCAGATCTTTTAATGATAATTATGTTGTGCGCACATTCGTATGAAGACAGTACTATGTCACTGCACTGCATACACCATTTGACTTCTCATTCCTCCCAACTCACAATTATTCTGATGACTTACTTCATGTACAGTGTGCTCTCTTGATTTCGTAGTCTACGTTTATAGTTCAACGATCTATTCTTCATGACTACAATGATCAACTAATACTGTGATTTCAATTGATAGTTTGTTGTTCAGAAATGAAGCACTAGTAATAGAAGGAACTGCACACTTTCTGATGTGTCTATTCTATTTAACTTCTATGGTCTCTTAGATAATATGGGAAGTCCAGTGCATCAAATAATTGGTCCATTTAGTTTAATGTTGATTGTCTCAGATCATATGCATCATAATGCGCCTATCGGATCCTGTTGTTTTTCTGTTGTTGCACATTAGATGGAGTTCTCAACCTTGCACACTTTTAATTCTACCCATATGCATCAGCTAGAGATCTATGCAATATCTGATAAGATTTGGTTCATTTTATGCACTTCTGTCTCTACAACATCTGTGACTAAAACATCAAACAGCCGTGCATACTTCAATATTTCTTCATTTCAGTGTTTGCAAATATGTCACAAATTTAAAGCATCATTCTGTGCACCATAAAATCTTCATTCTACTACATGTGCGCATTTGGATCTTCGCTAGATTGTTCCGTTCTATCCACAAGCCCATTGATGCCTCAAAAAATAAAACTAAAACTTGCACTCGAAGCTCTTATGCTCTCGCCATCAAGATTACTTTCAATCTCCAACTTGCATCTCTATTTATACATGTCTTGTAGGAATTGTATCTTCACAAGCTCATCGTGAAATTATTTTTCCATGTCCCTGCTCGCCTTGGTGCCCTTCAAAGGCGATGGGAGACAACCTGATACATTTTTTTTCAAAAATTCCCTATGTTTTTACATGCAACCGCAATGGCCTCCGCTCCACAATGCGCAATCAACCTTGCCACAATCCTTACTCGGAATTCTGAAGGGCGGAACTCTCAAATCACAGCATTGAACAAAATGCGACTCCAAATTCTACATTCCGTAGTGCCGAAGTCGGAAATGCAGAGCACCAAAATACCTGGAACTGCAGAAATGTGCCCCCGACTTCCACATTCCGCAGTGCAGAAGTCAAAACTCCAGAGCACCCAAATGTTCGGCGCTGCAAAAATGCACCCTCGACTTCCACATTCCGCAGTACGGAAGTCGGAAATGCATAGCGCCAAAATACCCGGCGCTGCAAAAATGCGCCCCTGACTTCTGCATTCCGTAGTGCGCAAGTCAGAAATGCGAGGCACCAAAATACCCGGCGTTGCAAAAATGCGCCCCCGACTTCAGCATTCCGCAATGCGGAAGTCGGAAATGTGGAGTGCCAAAATACCCGGCACTGCAGAAATGCGCCCCCTACTTTTTCATTTCGCAGTGCAAAAGTAGGAAATGCGGAGTGCAAAAAAACACAACGCTGTAGAAATGCACCCCCGACTTCTGCATTCCGCAATGCAGATGCAGAAAGTCAGGAGTTGGCCATGCCCTGTTACAACCAAATTTCCATCCCTATAACTTATTCATCCTTCGACAAAATTGGACAAGGTCGGTACCGTTGGAAATCTCTTGGAGAGCTCTATACACGGGTGTGATCCCCGACCACATCTGAGTACTCTAATTTGGCCATATTTCCAACTGAAGCATAGCTCAAACTCCCTCAATGCTTCTTTACCCTTTTGCAAGGAGCTCTTCTTTCCTTATGCCTTGAATTCCCCTTTGAACTAACCCACAGAGGGGTCATGAAACACAACAGGGCTATCTAATTCCTTTCCCAAGTCAAGGTGATGCCATGGAGTCCATCTAATAGTGTATGCAATGCATAACAAAACACCCATAATAAAACTAAAACTAATCAATGCATCTACAACCTACAAGGTTAGCAGCATATTAAGCACAAGCAAATGGTGAAATGTTCAAACATGAAATCTGCCTCATACTTAGGCCTATACATAGTCTTCATACTGGTCAATTTCATGCAATCATTCATTCAAAATAACTTGAACATAACAAGTAGACATAACATAGGAAAACTAGCATCATTTAACACCACAGAAGCACTTATCTTTAAATGGAACTATCCAAGCAACTGACTAAGTGAGAGAAACGTTCCACCCAACCATACGTCTTTGTCCATCCTATACTCTTTCAGCTGAGAGACCACCCCTGAGCTAGGTTGTGTATCCACTAAGGAGGGCTAAATAGGCTCTCTCACAATCAAGGCTCCACCCTAATGCTAAGCCAACATACAGTTGGGTTTATCAAGCATGTAAGGGAACATGGAGGATGATGATAAGACAGTGAGTTCAACCACAAAGCTACATGCATCTCAAACTACTCAGAAAACATGGCACCCACAATACCTACCTCACCCAACACAAGGAAGTCCCCTTTATATGTTGCACGGTCCCTCAGGGCCCCTTCCCTCCAGTGCTCTTCATGGTGGGCATAGAAAGGTCCAAATTGTTGCTTTCATGAGACTTTAGCCTTCACTGGGTTTATCAAGCAAATCCAACCTATGTCTTTCCTTCTTCTTAGTTATCCTGGTTGGATCGTTTTAGGGTTGCGGCTGAAACTCTGTCCCGCAACTCAGTTCTTCTGCTATCAGATCCAGGTGTTCTCACGGGTTTTCTAAGATTCTCACACTCTATAATTTATCCCCAGGGTCTAATCCATGGATATCTCAATAGATATATTTCCTACGCAAGGTTTCTATGTGGTTTTGTCTCTGCAAATTCTTGGTTACACAGAATTGCGATTTTCCTCTTTTTTCTTCACGGCTGGGCTATGCAATGTGTGATAAATCCCGTTGTTGGTCAAAAATGGGATATGGATTAGGGTGAGCCAATTACCAGGAGGTAGAGTGGCTTAAGGGACAAGCAAAAACAGGTCCATATCCTGCCATATGTATTGTAGGGTTGCTCCATACTCCATCGACCTCATGAACAGGTTTTCTCAACCACCTTCTTACAGCAGAATTAAATGTCAGCATGGGGAGTCAAATGGGTTAAAAAATTGACATGTGGTAGCATGGGTTCCAATCCCACAACCCCCTCACCTCTCCCTAGTGGATACACATGGCCCCCTCTTATTGGTTGCCTCCTTAGCCAATTTTCTTGGTATTTTATTGCAATATTTAATATTTACATCATTTACAATACCTCATGGCTTAATAGCACATGGATAATCAGAATGCCAAATACTTGCTTTTTAAATAAAACTTGGACATCCTCTAGTGGGGCCTTGTCCTTGAGCTCCACAATAGGGAAAACACACATTACATGCATACAATATTTAAATTTAACTCAATAAACCCTAAGGGTCAAAATAGTGGTATTACATATTCTTCCATACTTCACGGATTGTGCATATGTCATGTGTCATCATCTGTGCTATTGATGTATCAAGTGCCTTCAAGGTCCACAACTTAGTGGGACTTCATACCTTGGTGGTGTACCATTGCACTCTTGATGTACCATTTCCTTACTATATGTGCATAATATTCTACTTCATCTTGGTGTATCCATGACTTGTGTTGTACCAACCCTTATGGATAATGTGCCCTTTATGTTAATACTTTGTGAGATCCGCGCATACTCCAACTTCTTCTAAGTGGTTCTTTGACCTTTTATGCCATGTCACTTCTGGGTAATGCACACTTGGTATATTGATACTTAACAAATTATGCACATATACTGACTTCTATTTAGTAGTTCTTTGACTTCTGCTTCGTCATTACTTGTGGAACTTGCACACCTGCTATATTGTCGACTATGGAATTTGCTCATAGTTGGTCTTCAACCGCCATACCTTTATAGGAACTTGTGCACATTCCACTTACTGAAAGCATCTTCTGATTTCCTATGTTTGCACACTTTTAGGATTGTCCAACCAATAACTACTTGCACACTTCCAACTTTTAACCAAGCAATGCTCTTTCTTTCATGCATACTTGTACCATTTGTTCAACCAACTCCTTGGATGCTTAAGCTCTTGTACCATTGTGCAACAAACTCCTTGGATGCTACCATGTGCTTCTTTGAACTAGATTTGCATGATGTACCTTCCTTATGTGCTTTTTAATACTGATCATACATGATGTATCCTTGGACATACATCTTCAGATTATATGCAACTTCTAGATATACGTCTTCACAATGGCATCCATGTCCTTCACTATATTATGCATGTACTTATTCAAAGTGGCTTTCTTTAAGCGGGCATATGAATGTTGTATCCACTTTAACATCAGTTGACACCAATGACTCAAACTGAATCAATTGACATAGTCTCTGACATTAGTTGACATCAATGAAAACCAAAGTTCAAAAATCTCCCCCTTTAGCATTGATGTTAACACCTTATGAAACTATGTATTATCTTATTTGAATTGTATGCTTCATATGTACTTGTTGCAGTGCTCCCCCTGTGTATGTGCTCCCCTTGAGTTCTTTGGGATTTTGACTTCTTCCCTTTCTGCTATCAGTACTTTTTATGATTTCTATTAGTACTTATGCGCATACCATATGTACAGTCATCCTCATGCCATTTCTCCAAGTGATATACTTCATGCTCTTTCACATCTACTGCATAATGATCCACTTCACACTCTTTCACATATGTTGTTGTTTATGCAATTATCTCTATGTTGATGTATAACAAACTTCACACATTACTCCCAGCTGTTATGTCAGCTTCATGCATTTCTCCCCCTTTGACATCAATGGAAAAGAGGTGACATTACTTGCAGAATATAGGTTCTACTTTTTTTTTTTCGCCAACCTCTACCTTAATTATTTTCAGGGATAACTCCCCTTACTTCATGCTACATTTCTTTGCTCTAATTTTTGCAGTGATATCCCTTCATAATTATCTTTGATTTCTTTTTTGATACAAGTGGCACATTAATCGTTCATCTTTATCTCCCATTCATGTCACAACACTTCATCATTCTTTGTGCAGTGATCCATGCAGACTTCCTTTCATGCTAGTTGCGCAGTGCCAAAACCTTTCTGGATTTATGCCTCTTTATTTGGGTTCTCATTATGTTGTGGATTGAGAACCATGCCTAGTTTTTTCCTAAGATATTCAAATTACTTCGTGGAAGAGGTTTTGTAAATATATCCACTATTTGTTCCTTAGTATCAACATATTCTAGTCTGACAACATTATCAGCTACTTTCTCTCTCACAAAGTGATACTTGATGGGAATGTGCTTGGTTTTGTAGTGCATAACATGATTTTTGGAGATACTAATTGTGCTTGTGTAGTCACATAGTATTTGTATCGGCTGATTTATATTTGCTTATAGATATTTCAAGGTATGTTTCATCCACAACACTTGCGAACAACAAGTGACTACTACAATATATTCAGCTTCTACTGTGGATAATGCAACTTATGGTTGTTTTTCATTGATCCACGACACAAGACAATTTCCTAAGAAAAACACAGCTCCACTAGTACTTCTCCTATATTCTATACTTCCTTCCCAGTCTGCATTAGTGTATACTACTAGCTCTTTTTTTTTCTCCGTGGATACCATAAGACAAGTTTCAAGGTTCCTTTCAAATACATGAAAAATATCTTGACTACTTGAACATGTGTTTCCTTGGGTGTTTCCTGAAATATTGCGACAAGTCCAACGGCTTGCATGATATTTGGTCTTGAGGAAATTACATATAGAAGACTATCGATTAAGGATTTATAAATCCTTTGATCAAATTCTTTAGCCTCATCTTCTTTACTCAATTTGCACGTTGTAACCATAGGGGTACAAACTCGCTTGCAATCTTCCATGTTGAATTTCTTTAGCTTATCCTTTACATACTTAGACTGAGAGATGAAAATACCATCACTTAATTTAGATATATGTAATCCAGGGAAAAAGGACAATTCCCCGAGCATGGATATTTCAAACTTCTTTTGCATATCTTTGGCAAATTGTTGAGCCTATTGAAGAGCCTACTTCTAATGCATGGTGCATTACATTCAAGAAGAATCAAGCCAAAGAAAAGTGAATCATTTATTATTCCGTGAAAGACAATTTGATGCCCGTGATTACTCCATTGAAGACCGCAAATGAATGCTTCAACACTTTGACAATTTTGTATGAGAAGAAGGATCCCAGTCAAAAGAGGGCACTAAAGAACAAGCTTCGAAATCTAAATATGGAGAAGGACGAAGATGTTGCATCCTTCTTCACAAAGATCTCTCGAGTAAGATATCAACTCATGAGCATTGGTGTAACGGTTGATGATGATGATCTCATAAAAACTGTTGTCGATGGTCTTCCATCTTCATGGGAGATATTCTTGGCTGCAGTAAATGGTTGAGAAGTGCAACCAAATTTTGAGAGACTGTGGCATGATTGCCTATAAGAAGAAGGGAGAATTCAAAGAAAATATGTTTCCTCCAAAGAAGAGAACCTTTCTCTTGTGGCATAGATGAAGAGAGGAAATAAATATTTTTCTCTTAAGAAGTTTTCTCATCAAAAGGAAAATTATCACAAGAAATTTGAGGAGTCTAAATTTAAATGTTTCAATTGCAATAAGAAGGGCCACTATGCAAGAGAATTCTGTGCAAAGCAAATAGGAAAGTTCAAGGGTAGGTTTCATTCTCCTACTACTATAGAAGATGAACCTAAAAGAAATAATTCTTCCAATTATCAAGAGATGAGGAAGGAGTACTATATTGTCTCAGCCTTATCTGGATCCATTACCACTAGTGCTGAGACATTGCTGGTGGATAGTGGCGCATCCAAACACATGAATGGATATAGGAGTGCTATCATATATTTGAAGGAAAATAATTTTTCCTTTAAGGTGTATCTTGGAGAAAATACCACATATTTGATCCAAGGAGTTGGATCCACCTCTTTTTAGTTGGATTCAGGAGATGTGTTGCATGTGTATGAAATTATGTGTGTCCCTGGATTGAAGAAGAACCTCCTATCTATTTTGGTTCTCAAAGATAAAGGTTTCAGAGTAATCTTTATGGACAATAAAGCACTCCTATGGCCTAAGCATGCATGCTTGAACTATGCATCAGTAATTGGAGTTAGAGAGGGAGGTCTCTACAAAGTTTCTGGAAAGATCATTTAAGCCATGATCCATGGAACAGTCAGTCCTTATGAACCGTGGCATAGGAGGATTGGTCATATCCATTTCAAAGCACTACCTGGATTGTAGAATATGGTAAAAGGTATGCATGTATTTAAATTTGAATATGATAGTGTTTGTAGAGGTTGCACTCTTGGCAAGAAAATTAAGAAGAGTTTTCCATGTAGTACCAAAAGATCCAAAGGGATCCTAGACTAGATGCATTCCGATCTATGTGGTCCTATGTCAGCATCATCCTTGAGTGGCTATCTGTACTATATGCTTTTCATAGATGACTTCTCCCACAAGTCTTGGATCTATGTTATGAAGGCGAAGAGTGAAAATTTCAACAAGCTTCAAAATTTTTAAGAACTGGTTGAGAATCAAACTAGAAAGCACATTCATGCTTTCAGATATGATAATGGAGGAGAGTTCATGTATCATGACTTTAATGACTTCTGTCAAGATGCATGGATAAGAAGAAAATTGACTATACCTTACAACCCGCAGTAGAATGGGGTTGATGAAGAAAGAACAAAATGATCTGTGAGGATGCAAAAGCTATGATGTCTGATCAGGATCTTCCCACCTACTTATGGGAAGAAGCCTCCAGCACTAATGTTTATGTTTAGAACAGAAGCCCGCATGATATCCTAGGAGAAAAGACTCCTAAAGATGTTTTCACTAGTGAAAAAATAGATGTTGGACACTTGAATATTTTTGGTTGTCTTGTCTACATTCACATAGCAAAAGAGAAGAGGACAAAGATGGACCCTTCCAGAAAGAAAGGAACATTTGTTGGATATAGTGAATCCTCCAAAGCTTATAGAATCTATGTTCTAGGATAAATAAACATTGAAGTCAGTAGAGATGTAACATTTCTTGAAGTGGCTTCCTTCAAGTGCTCCAAAGGACTTTAGTGTGACTCGGATATGGAGGAGCATAATACTCTATAATGGAGGATCTATTTTTTTATTCTCCCCTTTCATCTATTGAGAGAATGAAGTTAGAAGATCCTACAGATCTTCTTGATCATGAAGAGCGAGTAGATTTGATAGAAATATCTCTTGATGAACCTCCTTCTAAGAGGAGATATTGTCACGTCCCCTCCTGTCCATCCAAGGAAAGGGAGGAAACATGACTAAGATTATGGGCTTATTTGACAATCTCAGCCCCATTCATTCAACTATCAAATACATAAATAATTAAAAACTCATGTGTGTAGACCATTCTTAATAAACACAGTGGAATTAAAACATATTAACACACACACAAACTGGAATGCATCAGCATATCTATCACAAGCAGATGATGAATCAGAATACAAGGAATCAATCCATTCTCACGCTATGCACAAACTTAATGTCAACCATATTAAGATAAACCTTTCATTTCATCAACATGAATAATTAACCTTCATAATAGAACACATTGCATAATACAGAATGAACATAATTTAACCACAGAGAATACTTATCTTGAAATGTAACTGTCCAAACAACTGGCTATGTGAGAGCAATGTTCCACCCAACTATAGGTCTCTGTCCAAACTGTATTCTTTCATCAGAGAGACCAGCCCCGAGATGGGTTGTGTATCCACTAAGGAGGAGCTAGACAGGCTCACTCACAGCCATGGTTTCACTCAACAACCCAAACCCAACACAAGGAAGATCCCCTTCTTTGTTGCATAGTCCTTCAGGTGCCCCTTCCATCCAGTGTTCTTCAGGGTGAGCATAGAAAGGTCCAAGCTACTAAATCCCTTGATATTCTAGTCTTCACTAGGATATCAAGCAATCCCAACCTCTATTCTATCGTTCACACTTCGAATTTCTCCATTTGGTGATCAAATAACTCAATCCCGTAATTGGGCTTCTAGGCTATAAAATCGGGGTATTCCTATGGATTTATGGGCATCTAACACTCTCAAATTTTCCCCAAGGTTCATGCATATGGATCCCCCATCGGATTTTACTCTCAATGCCAAATTTTGGATGTTTATGGCTCTTCAAAACGTGGGTTCTTTCACAGTTGTGATTTCTGGTTTTCTTCACTGCTGGGCATGTGTAATGGATGAAAATTGATGTTGGGATCATCAACCATGGAATGGGAATGGGGAAAAACGAATTCCCATGAGGTAGAGTGACTTGTGGGTCAAGGAAATAGAGCCCATACCCTACCATACAAATTTCTGGGCTGCCCATGCTCCATTGAAGCCATGGACTGATTTCTTCAACAACTTTCTTACACGGAATTAAATGTTAGCAAGGAAAGTCAAATGGGTTCTCAAGATGACATTTGGAATCCTATGGTTCAATCCCACAACCCCCTCACCACTCCCTAGTGGAACACACATGGCCCTTTCTCATTAGTTGCTTCCATAGCCAGTTTTGGTATTTTATTGCATGATGTTTATTTACATCATTTTTACAATGTTCCATGGCTAAATACCACATGGGTAACATAATATCTAATACTTTCCCTTTTGAATAAAATTCGAGCATCCACTAGCGGGGCCTTGGCCTTGGGCTCCACGCGAGGAAAACATACATCACATGTATACAATATTTACATTAAAAGCTAATATATCCTAAGGGTCAAAATGGGGTATTACAGATATGCATGGTGTCGAGACATTCTTCAAGAGGAAGAAAAGTATGGATCACCTCCAGACTCATTTAGAGAGAGAAATATACCTGAAATATTTTCAGTATATGTTGCACAAATGAGTCACATCAATGATTCAGAACCCACCACTTGTGAGGAAGCCTCTAAGCAACAAGTATGGAAATATTCCATGGTGGAAGAATACAAATCCATCATGCATAATGATGTGTGGTAAGTGGTTCCTAAACCAGAGGGGAATTCTGTAGTAACTTCCAAGTGACTTTATAAAATCAAACATGTAGCAGATGAAAGTATTGAAAAGTATAAAGAAATATTTGTGGCCCTCGGTTTCTCACAGAAAGAAGGAATAGAATATGATGAAACATTTGCTCTTGTGGCTAGGTACACTAGCATTCGTACCATAATTTCCCTTGTTTCAATTTTTGGTTGGAAACTTCACCAGATGGATGTGAAGACTACATTTCTAAATGGTGAACTTGAAGAGGAATTTTACATACAACAACCTTAGGTATTTGTAGTTCATGGGAAGAAGTCCCATATATGCAAACTTAAGAAAGCATTGTATGGGATTAATCATGCGTCGAGGGCTTGGTATTCGAGGATTGATAGGTATTCTCAGAGCTTGGGATTCTCCAAAAGTGAAGCTAACCCCAACATGTATTTCAAGTTTGTGAAGAACCAACCTCTAATATTGGTTCTCTATGTTGATGACTTCTTCCTTACTGGAGAGGAACAATAGATAGCTCGGTGCAAGAGGGAGCTCACGTTTGAGTTTGAAATGAAAGAGTTAGGTCTTATTCACTACTTTCTTGGTTTGGAAGTTTGGAAAAGAAAAGATGAGATATTTATTTCTCAAGGAAATTACATAGTTGATGCATTGCACAAATTTGGTATGAAGTATTGTAAATCCATGTCTACACAAATTATTTCTAATATGAAGATACTACATGCATCAGATTCCAAATCGGATCTAGTGGATCCTACCATGTATCTAGAAATCTCATTGGTTCCTTTATGTATATGATACATAGTAGACCAGACATATGTTATGCAGTGATTATCTTGAGTTAGTTCATGTTTGATCCAAGATATAGACATTGGGTTGCTGCCAAGCATGTGCTTAGATACCTCTGTGGTACTATTTCTTATGGACTTAGATATGCTTCCAGTGGTGGAGTGATGTTACTTGGATATGCCGACTCCAACTGGGGTGGTAGTTGTGGACCAAAAGAGTACATATGGATTTTGTTTTAGCTTGGGATCAACTATTATCTCTTGGTCCGGTAGGAATCAGGGATCTGTAGCCTAGATTACTACAGAAGCATAGTATATCGCAGATAGTACAACCTGCCAATAAGTTGTGTGGCTTAGGAATCTACTTGTTGAGTTGTTCAGTGAGAAGCTTGATACTTGTTAATTTTTCGATAATTTCATTCAAACATTATCTTAGGATCCTACAAAGAGAATAACATGCACAGCATAACAATCATAAACACAAGAGACACGGATTTTCCTCAGGGAAAACAAAGAAGGTGAAAAACCTCGCAACTTCCTCAAAGATAGAATAAGCCACAAAACAAGATCACAATGATCAAACCCAAGATAGATAACTCCAACAACTACTCCTCCTCCACTTGTGCTCACTCCTCTCTCAACTAATGGGAGTTGGATGAGTGAGTGAACGAATAGAATGAGACACACTCACTCTCTATTTATACATTGACATGACTTGCCAATAACCTAACAGGGCCGACCTCCTAAGGAGGTGTAATAACCCAACCACATAACTCAACTAGGGCCGACCGCACACTGGCGGTCTAATAACCTATCAAATATAAGTTGCGACACTTACAAATACAAATGATGACACTTCTAATTGGAGGAATAATACATCTCCATCATACATATAACAAAGTACAAGTGTAATACATAGAATAATATATTTCAAAGTTACAAATCCATCAACACTCCCTCTTAACTAGGAAGGTATTCTCTAGACACGGGTCATCAATACATGTCGCCACAATTCTTCAATTCTGGAGCTGGATCATCGTCACTGGATCATGGAGCATCATCGTCACTACTTCTATACTCGTCATCTCGATCATTGGGCTATCTCTCAATTCTTCTCGTCATAGGAAGTTCTATAGAGCCAGCCATTTTTCATGTTGGATGTAGGCCTAGCCTCCTGTAGGTCTTCAATCATCTTTAGCCATCCTATGGAATGTGCGTCAACAAAACCTCAAAAGAGTATCCCAGGATCCTTTATGTGCCTAAGCATGACCGGCAAGATCTCCCAGGGAGCTATTACATGTTACCACCACAAAACCTCGAAAGAGCATCCCAGGACTGATTACGAGCACACAGCTCAACCTATCGGATCTCCCAGGGTGCTATTACATGCCATAGGACAAAACCTCAAAAGAGCATTTTCCAGATCTCCCAGGGAGCTATTATATGCCATAGGAAAAACCTCGCAAGAGTATCTACAAATCTCCCAGGGTGCTATTATATGTCCTCCCAAGCAAAACCTCGAAAGAGCATTTGCCAGATATCCTAGGGAGCTATTATATGCCATAGGAAAAACCTTGCAGGAGTATCTGCAAATATCCCAGGGCATTATTATATGCTTATTGCACAACCTATCCACGGCCAAATTGTAGAAAAACCTCGAAACAACATCCTACCACAGTCTATAGGATCTCCTAGGGAGCTATTACATGCTACCTGCACAATCTATCTATAGCCAACCTGTAGCAAAACCTCACAAGAGCATCCGAGCTCAGACTATCGGATCTCTCAGGGAGCCATTACATGCTACCTGCACAATCTATCCATGGCCATGGAGTATCATGCTGATACTCATGATCATACTGATCATCATCACATAGCACATCGTTCGGATGCACATCATCATCGCATGATCATCCTAAGCATCGTCACAACATCGTCTTGATGCATATCATCTGGAGTATATTCCTGATGCTCATCACACATGATCATCCTGATCATCATACATAGCAGCAACCTAAGCATCGTCTTGATGCTCATCACACAGCACTTACATCCACAGCCATAGGAAGGATCCTCCTACCACCACGCTTGGAATGGCTCTTGTGAATGTGTCCTATCACTTCTTCCTCGAATTATCTTCTATCTGAAGAACACCAAGCCTCTCTTTGAAGTATTCAAACTTCACTCTGGCTAGTGGTTTGGTCAACACATCTGCAATCTGCTCATCCGTCGCAACATACAGGAGCTTCATTTCTCCTCTCTACACCATAACCCTGATATAGTGATATTTGATCTCAATGTGCTTCGACCTGTCATGGAACACCAGGTTCTTAGACAACTTCACACAACTCTGGTTGTCACAGAAGATACAAGTAGCATCAAACGAGAGATCAAATAACTTAGAAAGTAGATTCCTAAGCCATACTGCCTCACAACTAGCCAAACAAGCTACGACATACTCTGCTTCAGCTATACTCAGTGCTACGCATGATTGCTTCCTGCTAAACCAAGAGATCACGCCTGATCCCATACTGAAGAAGCACGCTAAGGTGCTCTTTCTATCTGCAGCACTTCCTGCCCAATCTAAAGCAACATAACCTTCTAGGTTAAACTGTTGGTTCGCATCATACTTGAGCCCATAGTCAATTGTACCCTTCAGGTACCTCAGAATATGCTTTATAGCAATCATGTGAACATGTCTAGGATCTATTAGAAACTGCCTCAAGGTGTTCACCACAAAGAAAATATCTGGCCTAGTGTTTGTTAGGTACATCAAGGACCCAGTCATCTGACGATACACCAAGGCATCAACCGACTCTGATGAAGCATCACTCAATAGCTTTAGGTTCGATGCCATAGGTGTGGCCATGGCCTTGCAGTCCATCATCCTGAATCTCTTCAGGATCTCTATTGCATACTTCCCTTGTCCAAGGATTATTTCATCTGCACTCTGCCACACCTCCATACCTAGAAAGTAATGCATCATACCCAAGTCCTTCATCTCGAACTTGGCAACAAGCTTCCTCTTCGTGTCAGCAATCAATCTATCCTCACCTATCACAAACAGGTCATCCACATACAATAGGAGTATCACTGGATTGCCTTCCTCAACCTTGTAGTAAAGGTTGGAATCTACTTTACTCTTGGTAAAGCACAAACTGGACAGGAAACTGTCTATCCTGCCGTACCATGTTCTAGGAGCTTGCTTTAAGCCATACAAGGCTTTATTCAATCTACACACATATGACCCCCTATCATGTGTCTCAAAGCCAAGTGGCTGCTCCACATACACTTCCTCTTCGACTACACCATTCAAGAAAGCTGTCTTGACATCCATCTGGTGTATCTTCCATTTCATCACTACAGCTAGGGAAAGTACTGTTCTGATGGAAGTGTATCTGGCTACAGGAGCAAAAGTCTCTTCATAATCTATCCCCTCTTTTTGGGAGAAGCCACGAGCTACAAACCTTGCCTTGTATTTCTCTATGCTACCATCTACAGCATGTTTGATCTTGTAGATCCACTTGGAATTCACAACAGACTTCCCATCTGGTCATGGGACCACATCCCAAACATCATTCTTCATGATCGATTGGTATTCCTTGACCATGGAATCCTTCCATTCTTTCTTTTCCATTGCCTCTTCATAACTGGAAGGTTCTTTGTTCATTATGTCATAGAGTAAGGCAACATAGCTGGTGTGTGACCTAGTCCTTTTTCTTTCCATGTGTTCTTCTTCTGGAATACCATAACTTTCTGCATCTTGGATGAGCTCTCTAGCCCATGCTGGTTTCCTCTTGTGAGAGTTATTCTCACGAGGTGGATCTATAGGTTCTTGTGGATCTTCTATTTCACGATCCACTTCTGGTATTGCTTCATTCATAGTGGTGTATTGTGTTCTGGGTAATTTTGGTTCTTCATAGTCTTCAATAGGTGTCTTCCTTGATTTGATGTATGTTGAGTTTTCATCAAAAGTCACATCCCTATTGATGTCAATCTTCTTGAACCCTGGAAATTAGATTCTGTATGCCTTCGAGCTTTCACTGTACCCCACAAATATACCCTTCTTTTTCGAAGGATCTAACTTTGTCCTCTTTTCATTTGGAACATGTGTATATACTGGGCAGCCAAATATTCTAATATGGCTAACTTCTGGTCTCTTACCAGAGAAAACTTCTTCTGGTGTCTTGTTTTCAAGTATCTTGTGTGGTGTTGTGTTTTGTACATACACTGTTGTTCTTGCAGCTTCTGCCCATAGGTGCATGGGTAGATCTTGGTCATGAAGCATTTCCCGTGCTGCTTCCATGATTATTCTATTCTTCCTTTCTGCAACCCCATTCTGTTGTGGATTGTAGGGAGTGTTCAACTCCCTCTTAATCCCTGAATCACTGCATAAATTCTTGAATTCCCCTGAAGTGAATTCTCTGCCATTGTCGAATCTAAATATCTTGATATTCTTATCAGTTTGATTTTCTATCAAGGCTTTGAATTCATTGAATTTATCAAACACTTCATCTTTTTTCTTCAAGAAATAAACCCCAAGTCTTCCTAGAGAAATCATCAATGAAAGAAACATAATATACATACCCACTCAGAGAACTGGATGACATTGGTTTGCATACATCGGAGTGGATAATCTCCAAAATTCCTTTTGCTTTGCTTTCACTATTTGGAAATGTCTTCTTTGTGTTCTTTCCTTTTGCACATCCTTTGCAAACACCTTCATGCTTTGACTGGATTTCAGGAAGACCTTCTACTACTTTGCTTTCAATTGGTAGTGCCCTATAGTGCACATGATCAAGCCTTCTATGCCAAAGTTCACTTGGCTCCATGGATTCATGTACCATGGCATGTTCAGGTTGTCCCTTCAATTTGTACAATCCTCCCTCTTGCTCTCCAATCACTACGGCATCATCTATGGTCTTACCTTTTGGCCACATAAGTACTTGGCCATCCACAAATGCAAATCTCATCCCCTTTGCATCCAAAGATGATATGGAGAGAAGATTATTCTTAAGTCTAGGTACATATAGAACATCTTGCATTTTTAAAGACTTCCCAGAGTCTAGTTTGTAGGAGGCTTCACCACTTCCTTTTATAGGATATTGGTAGTCATCCCCAAGTTTCACCTTATGAGGTGACTCATGTTCAGATAGATCTATAAGAGGTTCTTTGAATCTCGTCATATGTTTAGAATCCCCACTATCAATAATCCAATCATTACACCCATGTGTAATAGTACCTGTAAGAGCAGAAATCAGAACATATTCATTGTCACTTGAAGAGTCTTCACTTTCTACCTTAGCTTTCTTCCTGGGAGGTTCATCATCCTCAGCAACATGAGCATGATATCTCTTCTTGTTTCTCTTCTTGTTGTTGTTTTTTTTGGAGTTCTTTTTGTTCTTGGGAAATTCTGAAGCAAAGTGTCCCTTCTCATTACAGTTGAAGCATCTTACATTTTTCTTATCTATTTGATGATGGTGGTGTTAAGATATCCTGTGATGAGATTGCTCCCTCTTGGACTTACTTCTCTTGGTGTGAGCTATGAGAGCTTGATCTTCATTTCCCATCTTTTCTTCTCGGGCCACAATCCTAGCTTCTTTCTGTGAACATTCCTCCCATAGTCTACTGAAGGAGATCAACTTCCTTCTTGCACAAATACCTTGGATGAAGGATTCCCATGACCTAGGTAGGCCATTCAAAGTGGTCATGACAATTTCTCCATTCTCCACTACTTTATCCATAGCTTCAAGTTGTTCCTTGATTTGAGAGACCTTAGTGAAATAGGATTGGATGGTCTCTCCATTCTGAAACTTTACCCCTTTCAATTGATTCTGCAGAGTCATCTTCTGATTTATATTCTTTCCTTCAAACAACTTGGTCAAAGAGTCAAACATATCCTTAGGTTTCTTTAGGGAAGACACATAGGGTTTGAGATGGTCTTTTATAGAATCATCAATGATTCTCTTGGCCTTGACCAAGTCCTTCTTGTGTAAGGCCTTAGCCTCATCTCCCTCTGGAACTGGAACCTCTTCCTTTATGTAGTTGTCCAATTCATTCTCTTCTAGGATTAACCCAATCCTATACTTCCATGCTCGGAAGTTGTCAGCTCCTTCAAGCTTATCCTCAAGCTTGGTGTGGTGAGACATCTTAATGAGAAACTCAAATGGAATTAAAAGATTTAGGTCTTACCGCTTGATTTGCTGAAAACTGGATCTGGAGCTGGATTAGGGTTTGTCAGAGAAACCCTAAAAATTCAAACTTTGAATTCCAAACTTCTGAATGGATGGAAAGATGCACCTTGCTGAGCTGATCAAGCTGGTATACTTCAAATTTGAAATCTGCAAAATTTGACCACTCAAAATTGCCTTTGAAACTTCTGTATTTCCTAGACAAGATCCTGAACTAGGGTTTGATATTGCCCGGGGTTCTACCTAGCCAAAAAGTTCGATCTTGTGCTCTAAACTTCAATTTTTCTGAGGAGCATCTAGCCGTGGTCACAGATACCAAAAATTTCAACTTTTTTAGAAACCCTAATTTTCCACCTTTTCGATCAAAATCCTGATTTAGGGTTTGATGAAGCCCGACCTTCTGCCCAACCAAAAAGTTTGATCTTGGTCTCTAAACTTCAATTTTCTTGAGGAGTATCCAGCCGTGGTCTCGGATTCCAAAAATTCCAACTTTCTACGAAACCCTAATTTCCCGCAGTAGTGATAGGCCAAAAATTGAAAGTGCTCATAATTGAATTCTGTCTCGACAAAAAGATTCGCCCTTCCAAGGAGAGTCAGCCTAGCCTCCTTCCTTTGATGATCTGAGGATAGAAACCCAAAGATTAAGAATACCTAGCTTCCACAGCTGCACAGTGTCTTCTTAGGACGACTCTGATACCATGTTAATTTTTCGATAATTTCATTCAAACATTATCTTAAGATCCTACTAAGAGAATAACATGCACAGCATAACAATCGTAAACACAAGAGACAAATATTTTCCTTGGGGAAAACCAAGAAGGTGAAAAACCCCGCAACTTCCTCAAAGATAGAATAAGCCACAATACAAGATCACAATGATCAAACCCAAGATAGATAACTCCAGCATCTACTCCTCCACTTGTGCACACTCCTCTCTCAACTAATGCGAGTTGGATGAGTGAGTGATGAATAGAATGAGACACACTCACTCTCTATTTATACACCAACATGACTTGCCAATAACCTAACAGGGCCAACCTCCCAAGGAGGTATAATAACCCAACCACATAACTCTACTAGGGACGACCCCACAATGGTGGTCTAATAACCCATCAAATATAAGTTGTGACACTTGCAACACTTGCGACACTTACAAATACAAATGACGACACTTCTGATTGGAGGAATAATACATCTCCATCATACATATAACAAAGTACAAGTTTAATACATAGAAGAATATCATTCAAAGTTACAAATACATCAACAATACTACTGTCATTCACTCTGACAATCATAGATGCATTAATATCTCATAAAACACTATGTTTCATGACATATTGAAACACGTTGAGATGAAGTATCACTACATCAAATACATGGTCCAGAGAGGTGCCATAATACTTCAGTAGATTGCTACTGGTGAGCGGATAGCAATATGTTGACTAAGCCTCTGTCCGTGATGAAGTATAGGTACTTTGGAGACAAGCATGGCATGGGAGAGAAGACCTCCCTCATTGAGAGGGAGTGTTAAAGTTACAACATCATGAGTCATTCTCCAATTCAATCTTATCTATCAAGATTGAGCCTCATGTGTCAAGATAGTGCCTTTTAGGAGCCTGAATTGGACTCCATAAACATGGAGAAGAATCTTGAGTTGGACTCAAGAATGGATAAGCTTCATGTGTTGATGCAAGTACTTTGTATGTCAAAGTGTTGATATTGTATAGTCTTGCTAGTCAAGGCTAAGGTGTTGTGTGTCAAGACAGATCCTTGTGTGTTGAGGTGGTGCCTCATGTGTTGAGGTGATTCTTTGCATGTCAAAGCATGAATGGTGTGTGATGTACTATTAACCATGGTTGAGTTATTCTCCTTTAGAGATTGGCCACCTCTAGAGTGAATTACTTTATCATATAACCACTTGGAACAATAGTAGAACAAGATGATCACATCATTGGGAAAATATCCTTGGTATCTTTGATATGATAATTAGTTAAGTTGCCACAAGTGGACCATGCAAATAAGATGAGAGATAAATATAAGATGAGATAAGATATGAGAGAATTCAAAATTCACATAAAGACTTGAATTAAATTAAGAGATGATTCAAATTGTTAAACTTAAGTGATATTAACAAAGAAGACTTCAGTCAATCAAAGGAGAACTCGAATTGTTCACTACAGTGATGCTAACAAGAACATTTTCAGTTAAGAGAGTTAACTAAGTGATCAAAAAGAAGATCTAGTTAACTAAGTGTTTTCCATGTTGACACTAATGTTAAACTAAAAGACTACACTTATGTTGAACTAAAGGATGGCACTTGTGTTGAACTAAAAGATGACACTTGAGTTGCGACACTTGCATGACGACACTTAATTTAGCCACCTAACTAAGTGGGAAATCTTTCAGTTAAGGGGAGAGTTCATCCTGAAGTCAGTACAATGAGTTAAATCTATTGCATGAGAAGTGGGGTGCACTTATTCATGCAATATTGATGTCTCCAAGGTTGGAGCGAATTCCTATGAATTAAATTTGTGCATATGACCAATATTAACGAATTGGTTGATTGGAGAATTATTATTTTGAATTTCTATTCTATATCTATCTCTCTCTTGATCTGTAATTGCATCAAGGGGTGCTTGATGTAAAATACATTCTCTACTATCTATCAATATACTAAGGAAGATTTTGTTGGGGTTTTCTCCCTCAAGTCAAAGAGGGTTTCCCAGGGTAAATCCATGTGTTGAATGTGATTTCTTATGTTTATAATTGTTATTTGATTTCAAGTACTATTGTATTTCTGAATAAAAAATAAAAAGTTAACAATAATTATTATTGACGAAGCCAATTTAAATTAGCAGGTTTTACAATATCCATCCTTTAATACCCATTTATTCATAAGTAAATTCATCACATGAAGGGAGTCTCCTCCATTAAAATTATCAACTTAAGGTTAATACTTAGGACTATACCCAATATAAGAGTTGTGAATTCAACCATGTACAAATTTGGAGGCATGATATATCTTCACCACAATCAATTATTTGACTAGGTTAGTAAAATTTAAACTAGTAATGGATTATTATACTAATAGCACCACTATATTTGAATCTTGGAGAACATCATCACATGGCTTGGATGTTCACAAAGTCTAATCAGTGATCAAGGTAGAAATTTATTTATCCACGCCATTTCTACCTTCGCATGTGAGTACTTGATTCAACACCATAAGAGAAGCACCTATCATCCCCAAGCCAATGCTATGGTCGAAGAATTTAACAAAATCTTGGAGATGGGATTGACTCGGGTTTGTCCCATGAATAGATCTGATTGGGATGAGTGAGTTCCTATAGTTCTATGGGAACATAGGATAAATTTCATAAATTGCAGAAGCAAACACTTTTCTAGATAGTGTATGGGAGACAAGTGGTTGTACTTGTAGAATTTGTAGTTCCCAGTATGTATATCACTCATGTACCTTATATGAATTTAATTTTGGATCAGTTGTAGATTAGTTGACTAAGCTAATGGAATTGGAATAATAATTTTTTTTGGTAGAATTCAATTAGTTAGTAAAAAAGGAAAGGTAAAAGGCATGGCATGACTGCCACGTCAAACTTAAATTTTTTTAGAAAGGTGGCTTAGTTCTTTTATATGACAACCGATATATAAAGAAACCCAAAAAAATTTAAATGCATTAGTTCAGACCTGTGATGAACCTGCAATAATTAATTAATGCAAATACACGAGATATCAGAAATAATAGAACAGAATCACTTTTATATTGATCACAGGCCACTTCAAGGGGGCAACCTCCTTTGAGCAAGCTCAATACAATTAACTTCACGGTGCCTTCAATGACATCAACACACACTTATATACTAAGTCTATGCCCAATAATATGGGTCAAAACCATGGGACATATAATACTACGGGACGACTTACAAAGCATATGCGTCCAATACTATGGGTCAATACTATGGGCTAATATAAACTATGGATCAACAAATACTACGAGACGACTTACAAAGCATATGTGTCCAACAACAATATACTAACATAGTAAAGATAAGGGTTGACATGGGTTCCTAACATCCCCTCTCCCTTAGAAAAATCTTTGTCCTCAAAGCTTTGGTTGGAGAAATTGCTGCAGAATCTGAACGAGTGGTTCCCCGGTAGCATCCTCGGGTTGCATTTCGGGCCACTGACGCCTTTGGAGTGTCAGGGAGGATTGCTTGGACGGCTATACATGAAGAAGAACCCTATCAGCTGCGTAGAAAATGCACTCAGAACGGTGCCGATGGGCTTGTTGTTTCAGGCGAATTCTAGCCATGTGAAGATTGTCCTACAGAATGAGAAGAATCTGATCACGGTTGTGAAGAACCGAGTCAATTTCTTGAACTGGGGAGCTGCTAAGGGTGTATGGAAGAAGAACTGGTAGTGTCTATCCATAGACTGCTTCATATGGTGTCCTTTGAGATGTGGTATTGTACCACCATAGCGTTGCTAGGAAATCCATAGAAATAGTTGGCCAAAACTGTATAGGGATGGGCAAGGGTTTGAGCAATCTTGAAAGGAGTGTCGTTTCACCCTTGTTGACCTGGAAAGTATCACAGTCATCCACTATCTGTTGAATTGTCATTTTCAGTCCCTGCCAAAAGAAGTTACATTGTTCCCGGTCATACATTTTGAAGAACCTAGAGTGCCCTACTGAGGAAGAAGCATGGAGTTCATAGAAGAGAGAGCCCTGCTGAACAGATTGCAAACAATTTGGAACAAGCAGAGAAAGAGCTGGAAGAGAAACTGGTTCATCAAATGTGCGAGAAGGAGCAACGGCAACCATATTGTCATTACCCTTTTGGTAAGTGATTGCATAGTCATAACCCATGAGTTGCATAACCCATTTCAGGTGTGCTGGGGAGGAGAACCGTTGTTCCAGAAAATTTTCCAGACTCTGGATATCAGTCTTGATGCAAAAATAATTCCCCAATAGGGATGGTTTCCACTTTTGTACTGCATGCAAAATAGCTAGCATGTCCTGCTGAGATGTAGATGCGGCGAAATGATTACCAAAAAAGTCTCTTGAAGGCGGCGAGCCCACTGGTGCAGCAAAGACACCTGCATAACTATTCAAGGAAGTAGTGGAGGCCGTTGGTGGGTGCATCTAAATGGAATGGAGATGAGCGATGACACCATGTGAATTCCTCTTAAGGATATTTTCTAGTCGATGTGAACTGATGATGCAGAGAGACCCTGGTTGTAAGCCCATAAATTTGTGTTGTGTCCCATTGATCGAAAACTGCATCCAAAGTTCAGCAAAATCCCATAAGATGGGGCCAAGTGTGCGTAACCATTGAACGCCCAAAACCACATCACATCCACCTAAGGATAAGGCAAACATGTCAGAGCGTAGGTTATAATATTCCATAGAGATACGCACATTGTGACACTTCCCCTTGCAAGGTAAGGTGCCCCCATTGGAAACCATGACTTCAAAGTTGGAGCAAGGATGGACAAAACAATCAGCCTGTTTGGCAATCCGAGGGTCAATGAAGTTATGAGTGCTACGAGAATCAATGAGTATGGTAAGAGGGAGCTTCTTGAAGTATCCCCTAACCCGCATTGTTTGTGGGGTGGTGAAACCGGTTACAGCATGGAGAGAGATCTCGGGTGGGTCGTCCTGAGATGGGGTGTCAACAGGCGGGTGTTGAATGTCGACCTGATCATCTACTGTATCTGGAGCTTCTTCACCAAGTTCTAACGCAGGCGGAGAATCCACATCCAAGAGATAAAGCTTTTGTTGAACACATCTATGTCCCCGAGTGAATTTCTCATCACAATTATAGCAAAGCCCTTTTTCTCGGCATGCCTGCATTTCTATTTCAGACAAATGCTTGATAGGAGTTGGTTGAGGAGCAGGCGTGATGGGAGGTTGTTAGGAACCCATATTTCTGAAGGGAACAAAGGTGGGTTTGGAGCGTTGTTGAGCTGCGATCTTGTCCTCGGCCAGCTTAGCCAACCCTAGGACTTCCATCATTGTTTTGGGACAAAACATTTTGACCTCTGAGTGGATTTCATCCTTGAGACCACTGATAAAACAACTCCTGTAGAATTCATCAGACAATCATTCTGTGTGATTGGCCAATTTCTCAAATTTTGTCTGATACTCTCTCACTGTGCCAATTTGGTGAAGTTTAGTGAGTGCTCCTGTGAAATCATCAAAAGCACTAGGACCAAATCATGGCAAAATGAGTTGGCAAAAATCTGTCCAGTTTGGCTCGGGATGAGCTTTGATGTACCAACGGTACCATTGAAGGGCTTCCTGTTCCAAATGAAAGGATGCAAGTGGAAATTTCTGGGCATCAGAAGTATTATGCAAAATGAAATATTGTTCTACTCGATATATCCATCCAGTCGAATCAGTACCATTGAAGCGAGGAAAATCAAGCTTCGGCCCACAAAAATTGCTGGAAGAATAGAACCCGGTGGCTGCAAAAGATTCTGGCTGTCTGGTATTGTTCATGGCTGAATGCTGAAGATGGAGGCTGAGAAATTTTTCATCTAGATCTTGGAGTTTGGTTTGGATGGCTGCAAGTGCTTCCTTCATGGTGTGTGCTCCTGCACGGGTGACAACCATAACCAGGTTTTTTATTTTTTATTTTATTTTGTGGAATGGGTAGAAAAACACAAACAGAAGTTGATTTAGTAAAGGGAAATTTGGATTGGGGATAAATCTGATGGGTAATTGGGGTTTGACTAGATTTTGGACACTAGCGAAATGACAAGAAAGCAAAAAGGGGGATTTCAGAAGCGGGGTGATAGAATGAGAAAATTTGGCAGAGAGGGACAAAGAAGCAGAATTCAGAAAGGAACTCTGTGGTAAAATTTGAAGGTGATTGAGTGAAATCTGAGGAAGTTATGGCAAACCCTAAAAATAGACAAATGTGGGATTTCGGGCTTTGGGAAGGGGAATTGGGGATAGGGTCCTTTGAAATGAAAGATGCAGAATGGGATGACAGGGGTTCCCCAAAAATTTCAAGGGAAACTGAGTGAAAACAAGGGAGATATGGAGAAAAAACTGAATTTTATAATTTTTATTTTTTTTTGTGGAATGGGTAGAAAAACACAAACAGAAGCTGATTTAGTAAAGGGAAATTTGGATTGGGGAAACAATCTGATGGGTAATTGGGGTTTGACTAGATTTTGGACACTGGCGAAACGACAAGAAAGCAAAAAGGGGGATTTCAGAAGCGGGGTGATAGAATGAGAAAATTCGGCAGAGAGGGACAAAGAAGCATAATTCAGAAAGGAACTCTGTGGTAAAATTTGAAGGTGATTGAGTGAAATCTAAGGAAGTTATGGCAAACCCTAAAAATAGACAAATGTGGGATTTCGGGCTTTGGGAAGGGGAATTGGGGATAGGGTCCTCAAGAATGAAAGATTCATAATGGGATGACAGGGGTTCCCCGAAAATTTCAAGGGAAATTGAGTGAAAACAAGGGAGATATGGAGAAAAAACTGAATTTTATAATTTTTTTTTTGTGTGGAATGGGTAGAAAAACACAAACAGAAGCTGATTTAGTAAAGGGAAATTTGGATTGGGGAAACAATCTGATGGGTAATTGGGGTTTGACTAGATTTTGGACACTGGCGAAACGACAAGAAAGCAAAAAGGGGGATTTCAGAAGCGGGGTGATAGAATGAGAAAATTTGGCAGAGAGGGACAAAGAAGCAGAATTCAGAAAGGAACTCTGTGGTAAAATTTGAAGGTGATTGAGTGAAATCTGAGAAAGTTATGGAAAACCCTAAAAATAGACAAATGTGGGATTTCAGGCTTTGGGAAGGGGAATTGGGGATAGGGTCCTCAGGAATGAAAGATGCAGAATGGGATGACAGGGGTTCCCCGAAAATTTCAAGTGAAACTGAGTGAAAACAAGGGAGATATGGAGAAAAAACTGAATTTTATAATTTTATTTTTTTTTCAGAAATGGATCGGCAACAACGACGCGGAAGGGAACAAAAACGGCGAGATCTGAAATGGCGACTGGATCTGGAACGACTTTCAGAATAGATCTGAAACGGCTGGATCTGGAGTGGAAGTGATCGGCAACAGTTCAACTGAACATAGATCTGGACCCCAGGTATGTGCGGCTTCCTATCGGTTCAAGGGATTCACTCGGCCACCAATGTTGTCTGACGGCTTGCATATTGGGGCAGTATCCCTCACTCCATGGCCCAGGTAAAACTGATAACCGCTTTGCCACAAACGACAACTCTTGGTTTACCTCACGGGTGGGAACTAGTCAATCAGGTAGGGGTCGTTGCCCTTTTCGCTGGCAGGTCCTCTCAATGGGCCAGCTACTTTGGGGTTCCTATGGTACTCCTCACAATGAGTTTTAGGGCTTATGCCCAAGTAATTCCCATAGTTAAGCAAATAGGGATTATTCCCAGATCCGAAGCTACGACAGATGCGAAAAAAAATTTGATAGAAATTTAACCCAATGAACCCAAGAAAGTGCTCTGATACCAGATGTGATGAACCTGCAATAATTAATTAATGCAAATACACGAGATATCAGAAATAATAGAACATAATCACTTTTATATTGATCACAGGCCACTTCGAGGGGGCAACCTCCTTTGAGCAAGCTCAATACAATTAACTTCACGGTGCCTTCAATGACGTCTACACACACTTATATACTAAGTCTATGCCCAATACTATGGGTCAAAACCATGGGACATATAATACTATGGGACGACTTACAAAGCATATGCGTCCAATACTATGGGCTAATATAAACTATGGATCAACAAATACTATGGGATGACTTACAAAGCATATGCGTCCAACAACAATATACTAACATAGTAAAGAGAAGGGTTGACACGGGTTCCTAACAAGACCATCCCTTGTTGTGAAAATTTGGGAATCGAGAGTTATTTGATTGGCCCAACTTGATAGTGTTCTTAAACCTAGATGAGTGAATCATACTTGCCTACAACCCTACATCTCAACGCATTAAATATATTTCAATATGTTCATGTCACAATGAGGTTGATAAGGTAAGTTCCTTTTTAATTTTCCTTTTTGTTTTGTATTTCCTTTACTTGCAAAAACCCTTTAATTGAGACAATTAGTTTTCTTTAAAAGTTAAGAATGACATGTCAAGAATGTCACTAGTAGTATATGTGTATTTTTTAGTCAAATATCCTAGATCTAAGGAAACACTTATGGTCAAGGGACCCAAGTATTTGATCCATAGTCATTACTTTTGAGTATCAGTCAACCTTTTGTGGTTAAGGGGGAGTTCATGTTATATCCACTTCTAGTTAGCTGGGTAGTATATGTGTATTTTTGAGTAAATTATCCTAGATCTAAGGAAACACTTATGGTCAAGGGACCCAAGTATTTGATCCATAGTCATTACTTTTGAGTATCAGTCAACCATTTGTGGTTAAGGGGGAGTTCATGTTAATTCTATCCAGTTCTAGTCAGTTGGGTGGTTGTTGCGCTATAGGTTAGTAAGCTAATCGTAGAGAAGAAAAATGGTGGTCACATCATGAAATTTGAGTGCATACGTTATGGGAATAGTAAAGAATTGTTGTCAAATTATAGAGTTAATTGTTATAAAATTATTGAGTAAATTCATCTAGGTATCCATTTTCATTAAAATTTTAAATGCACTATTTCATTGTGCCATGAGTCCCAATGGATACTATTTCACACACGTGACACAATACCAATGTTCAAAGGGTCCATAAAGGTTGTTGAAAGTGTTTAAGTCCCTATTTTCTCACTATTTATATACTTTGTTTATTTTCACATAGTTAACAACCCCCTATAGCACAAAAAGAGCACAAAGATACCCGTGAGTGTTGTCCACCCATAGCCAATACAACCCCCTATAGTATTTCTGTATTAGATGAAGATTGTAGCGATGGAAAAGACATCCACCAATAAGGTTTTCACCCTTTAATCTATGCAATACATTCCAGTGGACATCCATTATATGGGAGTTGTAGTCCTGGGTAATTTGCATGGGAAGGTGGAGCAAACTTCGTTAGTGGACAATGAGTTAATGGATAGGGATATTTTCCTAGACATGAAGCCATAGGTATATCTGGATCATCTACTCCTATCTAGGTAGGAGAAAGAGAAATTGTTGTTGTATGGAATTTGTCTTACAATTCTTTGAAAGAATCTAGTTTTACAATATTGTTGGACCTTCTAGTCTTTGGAACTATATGTGAAATTTAGAATGCACCAAGTTCCTGATTATCTAGGTCCATGGAAATTCATTTTGGTTGGATAGAGAGTACCCTATTCATGTTTAGGATTTCCATAATTTAACAACTCTATTAATGGAAGGTGAGGATCTAACAAATGATTTCTAGAGGGTGGGAAACAATGGCCAATAAAAGGGATATTAGAGATTGCATCATAAGTATGGCACCATTAGGGATAGTTGAGGTGGTAATATTTCCCATGTCAATCATGGCCAGGTTCGTTTTTCCTACTTGGTCATGATCACAATATGGGTGATGCAAAACTACACCAAAGGAGAGTGTACACTAGATGCCATATGTGTGGAAAAACTTTGTGTGCAATGGGTTAAGCTTAATTGGTGCTTGTTTTTAAGGAATGAGATGTTGCAAGCTTGTGCAAAAACCCACAGGAAATGCATCTACTTCATTTTTAGCTATCTTTTAGTTACTTTCACAATGTAGAAGTGGCAGCTCCCTCAGGGTCAATAATTTACACTCACCGATTACAGAACCGTCTTTTCACTACAATACAAACGATGGAAAACTGCAATGATTCCTAAAATATGGTTTTAATGTTGTAAATGCACACACTGTCAAGATATGGTTTGGAATGTCGGGGAATCATACATTTATTTGCTCCCATGAATTAGACCACAAGACCTTCAAATCCATTGCCCTTCCCTTTTACCTATTTGAAATAGTGTTTGACCAGGTTTCTTTCAAGGATGGAGTCAAAAAGTTGAAGACTTCCATGGGTACCAAATATATCCTACCTAAGATAACTACCAGGAGCTCATGAACGAAATTTGTAACTAGTGGCAAAAGATGAATTACATAAGAAGTGAAAGTGTTTGACCAGTGGTTTTGGGTCAAATAGGAAGAAGTAAAAGAATTAGGATAGTCATCGCAATAGGTGTCCCTCTTTGAGGTTCTAATGAAGCTTATATCACCTTCCACCACTATGGAGAAGGATTTGAACTATTATCTTCACCAAGTGGTTGACTTTCTGTAGCAAATAAAATGTTAGCATGGGGTAAAACCCTTGAGCAAGTTTAGAGAATTTGTTTTTGGTAAAAAGATCACTATGTTGGCAAGCCAAGATGCACTAGGTGTATTTGCAAATATTCCTCCAACCAATGTTGATGATTCCTTTTTCTAGGAATTAACTGACTTCAGAAATAAGAATGACCTGGGCTCTGTAGAAGATACATTAAAGGCATAACAAGTGTTCAATAAGGCTTCTGTCCATAAGATTAACATTGTATAGAACTTGCAAGAGACTATCGAACATGTCCTTGGGGTCCCATTTACGAATGATGTAAGAGGACTAGGAATTACAACCACCATGGCATTGGGACTCATAGATACGTCTTCTTCCAACGCCCCTAAGGAGACTAAGGGACATGAGGAAGGTCACTCTAGATTGTGACCTGGCGTTGAAGGGGTAGGCAATGTTATGGATGTAGCTAGAAGAAGGAAAGGAGAGGAGCCACCAAAGGGAAATTAGGTTCCATAGCCATGTGCTCATGTTATAGAGGTTGAGAAAGAGGATTTTGACGAAAATTTTCCCGACATTGAGATGC
This sequence comes from Larix kaempferi, assembly GCA_027924585.1. Taxonomy (NCBI): domain Eukaryota; kingdom Viridiplantae; phylum Streptophyta; class Pinopsida; order Pinales; family Pinaceae; genus Larix; species Larix kaempferi. The sequence continues at coordinate 1,613,534 of BSBM01000131.1, forward strand.
AAGATCATCCACCACAGAAATATTCTAGGTCTCTTTTGGACAAATTATCAGTGATGGAGTAGATAGAGTAGCTTGGGCAAGATCTAAACCATTGATGTGCTATGTTGCAAGAACACATCGACATCGTGCCTTTCTTTTCAAAAGCACCCAGAAATGAGTGACCTACAAATTTCATGCGTTGAAGAAGACAGAGAGGGAAGCTCAGACTCCATCCCATTCAAACCTTTCTATCACAAGCGACCAACCCCTCACATGGTTTCCACTGGTAGGTAAAGAAACAACCTCTGAATACCTACAGGCCTGGACCACATCACAGTTGGTTCGTTTCATGAAATTCACCACTAGAGAGGTCAAAAAATGGATTATCGAAGCAGAACATAGCCAAGAGGATTTGCAAGTGGCCAACCAATAGCACGGGGGCTTCATTAGAAGGCAATATAATATCACGTTCATTCATATTGCAGTATTAAATATTCATGAAAACCTAAAAATTATATTTCTTATATATTAAGGGGCAAAGGTTTTTTTTTATTTAATGTAACAATATGAAAATACTTTGGGGTTATTTTTATATGGGTGGGCTGAGGCCTGCTTGAGGCCAGGTGTTTCATGGTGAAGTGGGTTTCTAGTCGATCATAGTCGAGATACAGTGGTCTTTGACAACCAATTGTTACCAATAACACTCATCCAGTTGTTACCAATAGCCTTGGGAGGCTCTAAGCACCTAGGGCCCATTATAGGCCCTCGATAGGCCTTAGGGGATTGAATACCCAACCACTCATGCCTATTACAGGCCTTGGGAGGTTTAGTCAGCCTCCTAGAGCTTATTACAGGCCCTGGGGGCTTGGGCCCACAACATGCTTAGTCAGCGATTGAAGAACTGCAACATGCAATCTAAATGTTGTACTATGTACATTGGCTCTAGTGACATAAAAGAAGTGATCTCCTATCTCTTAATTAGACCATTAGATGTTGAAAATAATAATGATATGTGGTTGAGTAATTGCATTGTGGGTGAAGTAATGTGCATCCACAATATACATCGAAAGAAGCAAGGTGCATTGTAGAATGCATGTGGGGTCATAAGAGGGGTATCATATCAATCACATATCAATATACTAGGTAGAAATATAAAGGGGTATAAAAAATGTTAATGAAAAAATTGATACATACAATATCTAGTGAAAATAGGGGTTTTTTTAAATTGGGAAGGCATATTGGGAGGGGGTTAAAAAAATGATTTTGGAAGGTATTTTCCAATATTTAGTGAAATTAGGGGTATTGTTTCATATGCCACGAATGAACGTGCTATGATAGCGGTTTATTGAGTGAAGCCCCCATGACCAATAGTTGCATACACATCTACTTGAGTTGATTGAGGATAGATATTGGGAATGGGAAGCGTGGTAGCACTTGAAATCCAAACTTGAATTTGTCCGCCTCCATCTATAGAATATGTGGCCAAAGTTGCATCGAGGTCCTAAGCAACTCGCGAATTTTATTATCGAATGCAGCCTAGTGGAGAGTGTGGAGTTGATCAGTTGAGTCTAGAAACAATTTGCAAAATGGCCAGAGAAACTCCAACATAGATTGGAAAACGCTCTTGCATAAGGAGATCAATACTAGCAATAGTTGAAGGGGTGCGTTCATCACCTTGTGCAGGGCATCATTGATGCATGAGAGGAACTATGAAAGGTCACTAGCGAAAGCAAGGAAATTTTCACTGTAGTGTAGGATTGGGTTGGATTGTTGACTCAACATGAGCACCCCCTGAGGGAAGGAAGGGGGGTTTTGCTCTTTCTTCTAGCAACACACACGATTTTCCAGACACAAAAATTTCACCTACAGGACTGTTGCAGCTTTGTTGCAGCTGGTTGTTTCAACTAACACTCATCTACAGGACTATTGCAGCTGTGTTGTAGCTGATTGTTTCAACAAATAGTCATCTACAGGACTGTTGCAGCTGACTGTTACAGTTACGTTATGATGACCCCAGTGTTCAAAAACTTGTCTAATAACAATTAGATATAATTAACTCTCAAAATACATTAATCTCTTAAGCTTCTATAGCAAACTAACTTCAAAAATGAATATGAGTTTTCAAACTCAAATAACAGAATATAACATAAACACACAGAAAAAATTATGGGTTTAACATAAACTTCATTCACTCCGTATATCTCTAAATCACGATTACAATGTTGGGTATATATAGTGGTTCAACCTAATTGATCATTAAATGCTAAGTAACCTTTCGTAACAAAATCATATCTGCAAAAACTAAATGCTTTGTTTTGTTTCATCCTTCAGCAGTTAAATATCTAACTGTAAATGCCTCTTCAAGTTTCGATAAGCTTCAACTGGACTTGTGAGTGATGCTTCAGCCTTAATGCTTAAGTTTTTTTTACGGTGGATACCACTTCAGTAATTTGAACAGTCAACAAAATCATATTTGGTTCGCATCTTCATGACCTTTCAAAAATATAATAAATTATATGTGGGAAGAGTATGTCTTTTGAAGATTTCGGTGGCCATCCACTTAGGCAGTGGAGTAATTAGTTCATTTCCAACATTCCCCCCCTTAATTACTTCACTCAAAAAACAAAAACTTTGAAATACTAGCTTTCTGTTACAACTTCAACTCTTTCCCCAAAGGTTTTGTAAATAGGTCTGAAAACTGATTTCTTATCTGCAAAATTCCATACTGATTTCATTCTTGTTTATCAATTCTCAAATGAAATGATACCTTGTATCAATATGCTTACTTATTTTATGAAAGACGTGATTTCTTGATAGTGCAATCGTTGATTTGTTGTTACAAAAAATCTGAGTTGGTTCATCTTGTTCATGCTGCAACTCAGAAAGAGTTCTTCTCATCCACACAGTTTGACATGCAGTTGATGTTGCTGCAACATACTCTGCCTCAGCAGAGGAGAGTGTCACTATGGGCTGCTTCTTTGAAGCCCATGCTACTATTCTCGATCCAAAATTGAATACATTTCCAGATGTACTATTTCTATCATATGTTGAACCTGAAAAATCACTGTCATTATATCCAATCAACTTAAAATTTGAGTTTGATGTACACTAGATACCAAACTTTGTTGTTCCAGCAATATATCTTAGAATCCTCTTTCCAGCTTTCCAGTTGGTATTCTTTGGTGACTACGTACATCTTGAAATCATACTTACTGCAAACACTATATTAGGTCTTGTTGCAGTCAAGTACATGAGACTTACTACTAGTCTCGTATACAACATTGGGTTAACTTTTGGCCCATCATCCTCCTTACTGAGTTTTGTGCCAGTTGCAATTGGAGTTACAACTAGCTTACAATTCATCATTCTGAATCTTTTCAATACATCATTTGCATACTTAGTTTGGTTTATAAAAATACCATCCTCAGACTGAGTTACTTCAATACCAAGAAAATATTTCATCATTCATAAATCAGTCATCTCACATTTTGTTTCCATGGCTTTCTTAAACTCATCTACTGAAACATCTCCAGTGAAGATCAAATCATCAACATATAAGCAAACAATCAGTATTTTACCTACTTGGTTTACCTTTGTATACAAGGTTGGATCACTTGGACTTCTACTGAATCCTTCACTATTCAAATATTCATCAATCCTGTTGTACCAAAATCTAGGTGCCTACTTCAATCCATACAATGCTTTCTTTAATCTGTAAAATTTGTCATCATGTCCATCAATTTCATATCCAGGAGGTTGTCTCACATAAACCTCTTCTTCTAAAGATCCATTCAAAAATGCAGACATTACACCCATTTGATATACATACCACTTATTATGAGCAGCAATAGCTAATACCATTCTTACTGTATCAATTCTGGCTACAAGTGCAAAAGTCTCATTATAATCAATACCAGGTTGTTGACTAAACCCCTGAGCTACAAGTCTTGCTTTGTATTTTTCAACTTCACCATCAACATTTAACTTAGTCTTATAAATCCATTTGACACCAATACAATTTTTATTATAAGGAAAATCTACAAGATCCCAAGTATTATTTCTTTCTATGGAATCAATTTCTTCATCCATTGCTTTTATCCAAACATCCTTTTTAACTACTTCATTAAAACTTACTGGATCACATGCTATCAATGCAAAATTTGAAACTTGATCTACTTCTTCATTTTCCTCATATAGTTCTCTTTAACTTCTAGTCTTTTGATCTCTAACTCTATTTCTTAATGAAGCTAATGTAGGATTTGATTCATTACTTACTTCTGATCATGTTCCTTTCCATCCATCAACACTTGATGGTTCACCACGTTCTTGAGTTATGGGCGTTCTGGAAGGTGTGCTTACTGCTAGTGTAGGCGTTTGTGGAGTTAACTATCCTCCATGTATGCCCCACTCATCTTCTTCATCTTATGCGTGAGATGTGACAGCGTCCTCTGCAACCAACTTATCTATGCTGCCATCCCATGCTTCTTCTTCCTTAGAAATCACATCTATGCTGATGACATACTTCTTGGTGATTGGATTATAGAGTCTATATTCTTTATATTCTTCACTATATCCAACAAAAATACATTTCTGACTTGTGTCATCTAACTTTCTCCTCATATTTTCAAGTACATGTGCATAAGCTACACAACCAAAAATTCTTAAATGAGATATGTTGCTACACTTACCATTCCATGCTTGCTGAGGAATTCGATCCTTCACGCTCTTAGTTGGGCTTCTGTTCAGAATGTACACTGCGCAAGTAACAACGTCTCCCTAATATTCATCTGAAAGATGCTTCTCCTTCATCATACTTTGAGCCATGTTCATAATGGTTTGATTATTTCTTTCTACTACTCCGTTTTGTTGTGGAGTGTAGTGAGCAGTAAACTATCTTTTAATTCCATGATATTTACAAAATTCCACAAACTCATTTAACATATACTCACCTCCTCTATCTGATCTCAAGACTTTAATACATCTGTCACTCTCCTTTTCAACCATAGCTTTAAAAATTTTAAACACATCAAAAGCTTGAGATTTCTGTTTCAGCAAATACACCCAAGTTTTTCGACTGAAATCATCAATGAAAGTCATAAAATAAATATTACCAGTCAAAGAGTGTGTTTGCATTGGTCCACACAAATCTGTGTGTACCAGCTCCAATGGTGTTTTTCCTCTATATGAGACTCCGGAGACGAATCTCTCTCTATGATTCTTTCCCAATATGTAGCTCTCACATGAGCTTGCTGGCTGCTGGATACTAGGAAACCCTTTTACCATCTGCTTCTTCTGTACCAAATCTAAGCCACCAAAATGTAAATGGCCAAACCTCAAATGCCATAACCATGATTGATCTAAACTCTTAGTTTTATAAGCATTCAAAGAGTTAGTCAAATCATTCCTCATAATCAGCGGAAACATTTTATTCTTTGTCATCTCTACTCTGGCTATCAACTGCTTACTTGGAAATTTGTCATAAATAGTACATACCTTGTTCTTAAAGAATACTATGTACTTCTTCTCCAACAACTGTCCCACACTTAATAAATTACACGTTAAACCAGGAACATAATAAACATAATGAATTGTTCTTTTTTTACCATTCTTGGCATATACAACAATCACACCTTTACCATTAACTTTTACCTTACTGTAATTACCCAACTTCACTTCACACTGAATGCTTGTATCTCGATTTAGAAATAACTCCTTATTTCTAGTCATGTGATTGTTGCATGCGTTGTCCAAGAACCATATATCCTTTGAACTTTCCTGGGTGACATTACAAGTCAAAAACATAGGTTTCTCTTCATTTTCAGCCTCCTTTGTAATGTGTGTAGACAACTTACTAGAATCTGCTTGCTTCTTCCAACACTTGTTAGCAAAATGCCCAAATTTCTTGCAATAGAAACATTGAACTTTAGATCTATCATACCTTTGATTTCTTGGCTGCCATGTTCTGCTGCTACTCCCCCTTATGCTAGTAGTATTCTATTGTAACTTCTCTTCAGATTATGAATCATTTATGTTGTCACTATGATCAGCGGTTCGACCTCCTCTTCCTCTGCTACTAGACCTTCCTCTGCCTCTGCCTCTAGTAACATGTAACTAAGATTTAAAAGCATTTTCTAATGGAGTGTCATCATACCTGTTCATTGTTGATTCATGAGCAATCAAAGAACCAGCCAGCTCATCAATATGCATTTGACTGAGATCTTTAAATTCTTCAATTGGAACAACCCCTGCTTGAAACTTCTTTGGAAAACATCTCAGCAATTTCTCAATCACACTTTGATCTGAGAGGTCTTCACCATACTGTCTCAGCTGGTTTACAATATTCATAACTTGAGTCATAAAATTATCAATAGTCTCACTGTCCTTCATCTTAAAATTCTCAAATTGCCTTCTCAAGTTCGGCAACTTAACATTCTTAACCTTGGTCACACCTTGATAGCAAGTTTCAAGAGTGTCCCGAGCTTTCTTTGAAGACTCAACACTTGATATCTTCGGAAATATGGATTCACTTAGGCCTTACTGAATAAGGCCAAGAGCTTTGTTGTCCTTCTTCCTATTCTCCTTCAACAGAACATGCTCAACACTTGACACAGCCAATTCAACAACTTGATCAGCTGGCTCTAGGTAGCCAATCGTAACAAACTCCCAAATATCCTGGGCACGCAGGATAGTTCTCATCTTAATAAACCATGTGTCATAATTCCTCTCATTCAACACAGGAATTTGTGGCTGCACTACACTGTTGTTAGTAGCCATCTCAAATTAAATTCCAAATTACTCTAAACAGAAAAAATGAGAAATAAAACTTAACCAAGCTCTGATACCAATTGAGGGAAGGCAAGGGGGTGTTTCTCTTTCTTCCAGCAACACACACGAGTTTCCAGACACAGAAATTTCACCTACAGGACTGTTGTAGCTGACTGTTGCAACTAACAATCATCTACGGGACTGTTGCAGCTGTGTTGTGCAGCTGACTGTTTCAACTAACAGTCATCTACAGGACTATTGCAGCTGACTTTTATAGCTACGTTATGATGACCCCCGCGTTCACAAACTTGTCTAATAACAATTAAATATAATTAACTCTCAAAATAACATTAATCTCTCAGCTGCTACAACAAACTAACTTCAGAAATGAATATGAGTTTTCAAACTCAAATAACAGAGTATAACAGAAACACACAAGAAAAATTATGGGTTTAACATAAACTTCATTCACTCCGTATATCTCTAAATCACAATTACAATGATGGGTATATATAGTGGTTCAACCTAATCGATCATTAAATGCTAAGTAACCTTTCGTACCAAAATCATATCTGCAAAAACTAAATGCTCTGTTCTGTTGCATCCTTGAGCAGTTAAATATCTGACTGTAAATGCTTCTTCAAGTTTCGATATGCTTCAACTGGACTTATGAGTGACGCTTCATCCTTAATGCTTAAGTTGGTTTGACGGTTGAGACCAATTTAGTAATTTGAACAGTCAACAAAATAAGATTTGGTTTGCGTCTTCATGACCTTTCATAAATATAATAAATTATATGTGGGCGGTGTTTGTCTTTTGAATATTTCGGCGGCCATCCACTTAGGCGGTGGAGTAATTAGTTAGTTTCCAACAGCCCCTTGCAGAGTTGCATGAGAAGATCAAGACACTGAATGAAGAGGCCCAAGTAATCGACAATACCATGGAACAACAATTTTTTTTTATGAAGTTCAGGTTTCCAATGACCAACTTGCTTCTTTGCATGAAGATGCATAGGTCACAAAGCGAAGTCTGCAGAAATTTTGGCCGTTTGTGCAGTCTACCTACTTACAGTTGCACCATCTCAACTCATTCATAGATTTAGAATGGCAGGCTCTTGCAGAAAAGAAATCGGCTGATCCAGACACTGAGAAGGCTCAAGCCTTTATTGTAGGTGCATCCTTCTCAACAAATGCAATGAGTAGATCAAGCATTTCAACTCTATCTGCAACCAAGTCCTTCAGATTGTCCTGGAATGAGTATCTGCAACCAAGTCCTTCAAATTGTCCTGGAATGAGTAGATTAAGCATTTCAACTCTATCTGCAACCAAGTCCTTCAGATTGTCCTTGAGTTGCCCCCTTCATTTGAAGGAGACAAATAGAAGGAGTAGATGGGTTGACTTAAGGGTGAGTCAACAACTGGTCTTAGGCTTGTTGGATCAATTTTTTTAAAGAGGTTGGAGGTATGAAAGAGTCGAGGCAAAGAATGTGGAACATGAGGATCGATATAAAGAAGGTGCAAGGAAGACAATATAAAGAAGGTACAATGAAGATAGAAGAAAGTGATTTTTTATAAAATCCCATCCAAGTTTGAGTAGAAGGGTTATCAAGGAAAGGGCAAAGAGATTAAGAGATTATGGTTTTAGAGTGTGATAATATGATCACATCCTTTTTAGTGATGTAAGAGAATCCAAAGGAATGAAAAAAGAAAAAAAGATTTTGGACTCATACAAATTATTTGTATGTGTATGTTCATGTGGAATTGATCAATATGTGTCTTTTTTACTCCAATTGTATTGTGTATTGTTTTTTCTTATTTATTTGTTGATCTAAAATGAAGGTTTATCTAAGTTGTTTTAATTTAAGTATAATTTGATTATTGTTTACAATACATTTTCCGAGGGCTTGTAATATGTTGTGGACACCTTATTCTTTATCTTGTAAGTATAGGCTATGTTTCAAGTGAGATTATCTTTCCTTTTTGGGAAGGTTGAAAGTGCCACTATATCTAGTGTCATTTTGTTGACAAACCCAATAGAACCTTGGTTTAAGCATTTTGCACATACATAATTTGTCCCTCTATCTCACTACAAGAATGTAATTTTTTTTATAAATTTTTGTAGTGTAGTTGTTTTTATAAAAAAATTTATAAGGTGTTTTAGGAAATATGTTTTTTTTACATAAAAGTTATTATATCCATTTAACCAATAAATCTCTTTTTCTAAACTAACAAGTCAAATTAGTCAATAACCCTTTTGGCATTGCTCATTTCTTTGAAATACATAAACAAAGTGACATTCTTGATTTTTCTTTCTACCAAGTGAAAAAATGCATCTCAATTTTGAAAAATTCTTCTTAATATAAAATATAAAAAACCACACATAAAAAGTTCAAAAATATTGTATTAAGATAGTGAGTATTTTCTCATCTTTATAATGTTTCTTGTTGCACCGAGAGTAACGAGGTGCTTACAACCCAGTATGGGGGAGATTTTGTAAGGTGTATGATGTTTGTTACATTAAGTTCCCATGTCTGCTCATAACTTATAAAAAATCAAAAGCAATTAAAAATTTCATGTTTGCTCATAACTTATCAAAAATAAAAAAAGTAATTAAAAAATTAAAAGAGAGGGATGGACAATTTCTTGAGGGGTAATTTTTTTCTTAATATGTAAAATATTTAAAGATAAAACAAAAAAAAATTACACCTCAAATTTGGGTTTAAGATAGATCTATGCTGGTATCTATTAAATCTTAATCAATCCCTTCCCTCTAAACTTCCCCATATCATGTTCTTCCATCCAAATAAATATCTACTTTAAATAAATATATTTACTTATACAACTAAGTAATATAAAACATAGACCTCAGTGGCATTGTAATTAAATAAAATATTTGCCTAGGATACCCTTATCTCTAAATCCACTCTTGATTTTGTTCATTATCCTTAGAATATTTTCTAGCCATTCAAAACTTCTATTTTGAACAATTTTTTTTAAATGGTGGTTTACTGTTTGCTAGAGGGCTAGTCTACCAGTAGAATGCTTAACATCTGCTATTCTATGTAGAGAATCAAGGTATGGCCAGAAATACAATCATTACAATAGGGGCTCAACAAGAGCATCATGTCACTTAGAGTTCATTGAACTTGGGTGGGAAGTGTAACCATCATTCCTCGCAACCACCCAAACTATAACCAATAAACTTTACAAACAAAAAAATATTATTATTATTAAAATAAAATATAATGAACAAAGAGATTAAAACGAAATGAGATGTATGCACGTAACCAATTGAGAAGTCAACAAAACCGAAGGCGAGGATACAACCAACTAATCAGCCACATGCTGTTGCCGACAATATACCACACCGCTGTATGTACAGATCCCTGACCCCTTCAAAATTAGGTTGCTTGTAATACGAATGCACTATTATTTATATACCGATTTGGAGTATCTTTTGCTTAAATATTGGTCTGGAGTTATGGTGGAATCATGCACAGGCTGTTGCTTATAAAATATAATTTATTAAATATACCACACCGCAGACCTCTTTAAAATAAGGGTGCTTGTAGTACCAAAGAACCAATTCTTATATAGCAATATTGACTTGCGTTTGCTTAAATATCGGTCGAGAGTGATGGTGGGATTATCTTAGTTTCGAAAGGGAATAACTTCAACATTACCATATTCACGTTGAAAGTTTCAAAAGATTCCCCTCCATCGTGCAAAGAATGCATAATATCAAAATCGCAATAAATTAACTTCTACTTAATTCATATCGTAGATAGCAATTTAAACGAAAAGGAATTAGCGAGGTAGAAATCCATAAAATTAAGTATAGGAATATGTCAATCCCTACGTTTATTATCCTAAGATCCTTGAAGTTCTCATCGTTATTTAGAAATAGTACGACCTGAGTCAGAAAGGTCGGAGCAGAGAGACAATTAAGTCTGTTAATCAATGGCAGGGATATTGGACGATGCAGCGAGACCACTTTTAGGTGATACAGGCCCTCAAATATCAAGCACAGAGAAAGCAGCCGACAAGGTTCTTGTAAGCGCGGCCAGTCTCATCAAACTGCTTCCCACTACCGCCGTTCTTGCTTTTCAACTTCTGTCGCCCACTTTCACCGACGGAGGCAACTGCTACACCGCCAACAAATACCTGACCGGATTTCTGTTAGGTTTCTGCGGGATTTCGTGCATCTTTTCTACGTTCACTGACAGCTACAAGGCAGAGGACGGGAAGCTATACTATGGTATTGCCACCATAAAAGGGCTGTGGACGCTTAACTCACAGATCAACAAGAGTACGGTGGATCTATCTTCTTACAAGCTCAAGTTTATTGACTTCGTACACGCCTTGTTATCGGTTTTGGTGTTTGCCTCCGTGGCCCTCATGGATACCAACGTCGTGAACTGTTACTATGCCGGAGCTAATGCGAACGCGAAGCAGCTCATAAGTAACCTTCCACTCGGAGTTGGGTTCGTTTGCAGTGTGATCTTTGTTGCATTCCCCACTACACGCCACGGAATTGGATATGCGGCTGCTACTTAGATTTCCAGCGAGGTATATATAACTACTTGCCAAGATTATTTCAATGTCATACTGCTATAAACTGCATCTGGGAATCGTCTAATTAAAAGCTTTACTGGATCTAACCTAGTTTATGATGTCCATCCAGGTTACAGTAGTCAACAGTGCGGAGGCCTGATTGGCAATTTACCGGCGGATCTCCACAATAAGGGCTAATTAGGCAGGGATGGAACAACATTGCTCAAAACCATCTACAAGAAGCCTAGGTGATAAGATTTTGAAAATGTATTTACTGCCTCGATTTTTTTCATTCATTAGCGTCTTCCATGTCTAAAGTGACAGTGACAGTTATAATAATAATAATAATAAATCCTTCGACTGTGTTATGTATACTGTCACGGAAATACTTTGTTTTATCTTTGTTCTATTTTCACTATTTGGTGTATTGGTAAGGTATTTAGTTTTTTCATAATTTTCAAAATCTAAAGTGCTATGGGAAGATGTTTTCACATAACTTTATGTTATTAAAAATAAAAAATAAAAATCAAAAAGTTCATGTTTAGTATTAAATAAATAAAAAATAAAATTAATATAAAAATAAAAGTAATTAAAAAAAATGTAAAAAATATAAAAGTAAAAATAATTATAATTCAAAAAATTAAATTTCTTCACTTATTTAATAAATCTGAGTTTTTGTGATTACTCAATTTGTGGCCATGATTTCATGTAACAGGATAGTCATAGTCGTCTACCATAAAATAAATGGTACAAATTGAATATCATAAATACCATACAAGTTGTTGCAAGTTGTATGTTGTTATGAATTAATTAAGGTTATTAATTATCAAACATACGTGGAGGAAAATAATTAAACTAGTGGGGAATCTCTATCCCCACAATTTCTCAACTTCACTCGTACATCTCAATTCCCACTCCACTCGACATTCTTCAACATGTGGCTCGAACGTTACATATCTACCATTCTTCAACTAGTGGCTCGAACGTTACTCAAAGATTCTTCAAGTGATGGCTGTAACGTTGCTCTGCATTCTAAAACGTTTCATTTTCTAAATGAATTTCCACAAATTTCCATGGTGTGAGTATTGATTAAATATCCCAATTTTTATTTGCATTCCTATTAATATTGGAGAAGACAAAGGAGCCCGCACAGCTTGCAGAAGAGAACGAAGCTTGCACACCAAAGGATCAAAGGGAGCAATAGATGAACAGAGTGAGACCATCGACTAGCTCATACTCACAGTCGTGCTAATGCCCCTTCTTATTGTCCCAAAATTTTCTTGTCTCCCTTCCATGTCTATGTGATTTAGTGATTCAGGATGGATGTGTGAATTCTCTGGAGCAATGCTATTCATAAAACAAAATTCAATCATAGAGTTTCTTGTCTCCATTATTATTGTACCTATCTTCCTACATCTCCATTTCCAACATGTTACTACCTCAATAGAATTCACCTTCCTGAGTGAATGTGATGTGTATTAGCCTGAATATGATATCTTGTGAATGCGTGAAATATGTCCATTTCAGCATATGCCTGCATTCAACTATCTGCTTCCATGCATCCTTCACACATTGGAATCCTTAAGAGGCATATTGACTCATATTGAGAACGCCACTATCACTCATTTCATGATGCAGATTATACATTCATAATCCCCGCCGAAATGCTTCACCAAGAATGACATACAACTAATAGATTGTATGCACAGCCATATGTGTATACTAATGCGTGTATTGTGTATGAAGGGCTTGGTATCGTGGTGGATTTATATATATTTATGATCCCAACACCAACACCAACACCAATGGCAACATATGAGTAAAGAACAAGAAAAACATCTGAATACGGGTCCGGGTAGATAAATTCGTTTGAGAAAATGCTTCAGTATTTTCAGTCCTTTATTTTAGGCAGCAACTTTCTGTCATTTCTTCTCTAGAATCTCCTTTACCTTTCGATCGGGGCCTTCATATATTCTATCCGATTTTCATCCCGCCATACAGATATATTGAGTTTTCCAAATTTTCCAATGATTGAGTCTGAGAGAAAGTTTGAACTGATATTGAAACAAATAAGCCCCCACTCAATCGAACAGTTAAATGCTCTACCCGCCTTTCGATGCAAATATCATTGAAACAATAAAGCCTAGCACTTGCACAAAAAATACATTCATTTCGCCAATAAACCTTTCGAAATATACAAGATAGGTGATAAATCATCCAACGACAAAAATTGTCTCTTTCATGATAAAATTTGCGTATTCATGGGCGCTCTCTAATATATTCTTTATTTTGAGATCCACCTCTTGCACACCCTTCAGATCAGATACTGCCATTTCCTGAGACTTTTCATTTGCCTTCCATATCTCAAGTTAAAACAAGAATCTGTAATGTCTTTTTTTAAAAATTTATTACAATGACAAAATTTTCATTTTTTTCCTTAATTTGACCTTTGACTAGTTTTGATGTCTATGTCTCCAAATGCTCCCAAATATTCTGAGGAGGTGTATGACTGATATTTAGACTTGATTGTGATGTTTAGGGATGATTTAAGACCATTAAAACACTTATGCAAACTCCTTTAAGATTCTTGTCAATGTATGGTATTTTACTAGCAATTCGGGGTTCAAATCCCCCGTGGTAAATGTTGAATATGGCTCTCCAAATGCCTCCAAACCCAATCTAATTTATGAAAATAGATAGGGGATGTCTCACGGACAATATTAAGGTCTCATGTGCATCATTATTCAGTTCATTAAGTTTGTTATAACCCTCTCCCAAACAGCTACAAAATCGCTAGTTCGACCTTGGGGGAAACGACATCAATTCTTCTCCAAATGCAATGAAACTTCAGAAAATGACTTCAAATTCTTATGTACTGAACAACTCATATAATACATCAATAACAGTCCATTCATCAATAAACCATCAGTAGTTTACTTATCCATTCGAATCCATCAACATTACATTGGTTCACAACAAGGTAGTGGGGAAATGGCACTGTTTCTTCATTGTTTAACATTTTTACATGAAATATTTTGGTATTTCAACCTAAGAGTCTTTTGAACTTGAAATACAGAGCATTTACATCATAACATAAAATAATGGGGCATTAGAATCTCCCCCAAAGAAATCGATAGCTCACCAAGTGCGCCTCAATCCATAGAGCAAGAATATGATGAGAAAACTTGGAATAGATGAAGGAACAAGCTGATATTGAAGTGTCCACGAGCTGCCCTATAGATGCACCTGTAACTTATGACTCCATGAAAGACCTGAATGGCCTCTCCACACACCAACTTGGATGGGAATCTTTCACCCTCGAAATTGGCTAAGGCAAGAAGACTAGTTTTCCACTAGCTCTCTCTCTTCACAAATGCAAATTCTCAAATGATCAAAAGCCCTTCTCATGATTGATTCATGTATTTTATAACCAACCTTATCCTCCTATGGTTTGAATTCCTCTCATTAGCTTCTAGGGGTTTCCAATTAGGAAAGATTCCATATTATGCCACTTGTCTCCCAAGTTCCAACCTTCCACCTTCTCCCAATTCGAGTAGGAATCTCTTTGGCTTCTTCAACTCCCATGAGCACCACCTTGGAGCTTATTTTTGGACCTGGAATGTCATATTGGTCATATGTTAGCAATCAGATCTAAAATATGTCATAGATGTCATAGATTCTTCATCATTGTTGTCATAGGAGCTAGGGAATCTAGTCCAAGTGTCCACAAACTTCTAGTTTGACTCTTCCTCTTCCATGGAGGTTACCATTCCATACAAATTTGACCTATGATGTTAAATGCCATGTGTATGAGCCTACCAACTCATCCAAGAGTGTTTGCCTTCTCATGAATTTGAAATGGCAAGAGAGAGATGCCATGTGGCATTGAAAAATCAAGCTAGTGTGGGTCCCACATCCTCCATATGTATTCAAAACCAACTGCCACTTAGAATTTATCTTGAATTTCTTTATTCAACTTCTTTATTAAATACTTGAACTATTCTAATGTATAAACATTATTTATTATCTCCCTTATTACAATTCCAAATGTATCCATCCAACCTAGGGAACGAGTAGGATTGATGGGATTGTCTTGCTATGCAATTATTTGAATGGGGACATTACAGTCCTCCCCGTTCAATATTGCTTGTCCTCAAGCAATTTCAGATTTGGATGCTACAAAATCTTCTTCTCTTCCCATGTGGCATCTTCACTTGGTAGATCTTTCCACTGTACTAAGTATTCTTTGATAGTTCTGCTCGTCAATCTCCTTTCCCTTGTCTTCACAATCTTTTTCGGAACAAGTATGAGATGACCTTCATCATCCAAGGGAGGAATTATTTCCGAAGTGACAATTTGCTGACCTAGAGATTTCTTGAGACAAGAAACATGAAATACATTGTGGATTTTACTTCCTTTCGGAAGTTCTAAGTCATATGCTACCTCCCCAATCTTCCGAACCATCTTGTATGGGCCATAGTATCTTGGCTTTAGCTTTTCTGCTCCATTAATTTTTAGAGATGTTTGTTTATATGGATGCAACCTCAAATATACTAAATCGTTAACCTGAAAGGTCCTTTCTTCTCTATGTTTATCTGCATATTGCTTTTGTTGATTTTGGGAAACCTGAAATTGTCTTTCAAAAGCTTTAAAATTTATTGGCTCTCTTCCACCCAATATTTAGCTTTTGGGCCTCTACTATCACCAAATATCATCTCAACAAAGGTAAGTGCATCATAACCATATAATTCTTTGAAAGGAGACATCCCTATTGACATATGAAAAGTGGTGTTGTAGCAAAACTCACCCAAGTGTAGCCATTTTGTCCATCATTTTTGCTGCTCTCCCACATAGTTTCTTAGGTACCCTTCCAACCATTGATTCACCCTCTCTGTTTTTCCATCAGTTTGTGGATGATAGCTTGTACTTGGATTCAATTGAGTGCCCACGAATCTAAAAATTTCTTGCCAAAAATCACCCATGAATCTACTATCTCTATCACTTACATTTCTCTTGGGGAGCCCAAGAAATCTAAAGATTTATTTGAAACAAATATCAGCACTTGTGCAACAATAAAAGATTATGTAACAGCAAAGAAATGAGCAAATTTTTTCAACCTATCCACTACCACATATATGCAATCCATACCCAAATATTTGGGCGAACCGATGATGAAGTCCATTGAGATACTGTCCCATTTTTGCTCCGGAATGGGCAATGGTTGCAATAAGCCAGCTGGGCATGTAAGTTCTGATTTTTTTTTGCTGGCATACCTTACATTCATTCACATATTTCTAAACATCTTCCTTCAGCCCCTTCCAAAAAAATCTTTGCTTTAATTTCCTATAAGTTTTGAAGATACCCGAATGGCTAGCTAGTGGGGAATCATGTGCTTCTTACAAAATTTTGTACTTGAGTTTTGAATATTGAACCAAATAAATTCTTCCCTTATAATGTTGAATATTGTAACTTCTAAGAATATTATATTTGTACATTATTATTCCAGAGATGTTTCATCCCTCCGAGGTAACCCTATTATGTATCCGGAGATGATTATTGTTAGATTGCCAACATAAGATCCAAAGAGATAATGTAACCTCACAGTGAAAGAATTAAGGAATTAAGGAAGAAGAGAGAAGCAATAGAACATAGATCCAATAGAGGCAGAATAATTACACACACTGGAGGTCCAAAAGAGTGATAAGGTCAGTTAGGAGTCAGTTAATCCTTAAATCAAGGAAGAACTGAAGATAACTGAACTAAACTGGACTGGCAGATGAAGAAAGGCGCCCTTCTCATTCAATAACTGAAAAGAGGGCGCACTAAGCTCTAGGAGAGCTAAGACTGATCCAAGAGAAGCTCCCGAGGCTAGTTTGCTGAGGGCTAGGTGCTGGTGCTGATGACTAGGATGCATGTAAAATGCATGCAAACCCTAATTGCATGCAAACCCTAATTTTGCATGCAGGACTGAAAATGTAAATGAAAGGAATGTTAGAAGGACTAGGATGGAGTATAGGAATATCCTAACACCCCCCCTTAATCCATCCTAGGCCCTGGTAACTAGGACCAAAGGTCACCCATACAATCAATGAAATGATAAAAAAATACTGTTTCAATTTTTCTTTTTCATTTTTTTTGTTTTATATTTTTAAATAACTTAAGGAGCCATCACTCTAAGCAGAAAAGAAGCAAGCTTTCATCAGTGAAAAATTTGCAAAGAGACTTGGTAAGCTGATCCTCTGTAAAGTGCGAATGCAAGTGCTAGAGAATGTGCTGAATGTAGCAAGTCTTTCAGGAACCTTTTCTGTCACTGGAGCGAATGTATCATGATGAGTTTTCCCAAAGAATGGAAGAGTAAACCCCATCATCATGCTGCATCTCTCATGGAGAGGTGGATGGCATAATGCAAGGTTGGCATGGTGTGGAAGTCTGGTAGTGTGATGATCCTCAACAGTGTTCTCAATAGTAGCAAGAGCTGTGTGAGCCCATGTTGACCTTGTATCTGGACTGAGAATAGGTGTTGATTCTGGATTGCAATCTTTTTGAACTATGACTTCTACATCAGAATCTTGCTCTTCTTCTTCATCGGAAGAGAAGTCACTCTGATCTTGATCGGAATCTGAAGAAACACTTGGAGAGAAAGGCATAAAGTGAGAAAATTCATATGCCTTTGAGGCATGATTAGCAATCCCATTCGCTATAACCTTTCCAGTGGATATTTCAGTGATCTCGACAGTGTTTGGACCAAAAGTAACTTGCTTTGGAGATCCTGTATGGGTCATCTGATAAACTGATAATAAATTTGCAGTTAGAGAAGGAACAAACAAGACATTTTTGAACTTACCATGTTCCATATGCACTGTACCCACTCCTTTTGCAGAAACCTGAGTGTTGTTTCCCATGTGAATGGTAGGCCCATCATGGAGATCTAGAGAAGAGAAAGATTCTTTTTGTGCCATCATGTGGTTGGAAGCTCCAAAATCTATGAGGAGAACTTTTGTGTTTGAAAAACCAGCCATCAATGCATGACAATCATCAGATCCACTTCCAGAATCAGACATCTTTGCTTCTTTTGGAACAACAATTTGGTATTGTTCAAGAAGATTGGTTAGAAGATCAATCTTCTTATGCATGCAGGAATGCTCAGGATGGTTTCCTCTCTTGCAGTAGGTACAATTAGGTCTCTTTTGTTTGTCATTCTTGGATCTTGAAGGTTTCTTTCCTTTGCCTTTTTGTCCCCCCCTTGCATTCGCTCCACTTGATTCACCAGCTAAAAGAGCTAGATATCTGGAGATTGTGATGGAACCCATTTGAATCAATTTGTCCTCTTCTTGAATGAGAGCGGTAGTAAATTTTTCCAAGGTAGGAAACTTCCATCGAGGGATTGACATTCACCCAGAATGGAAAGTAGAGACAAAAACAGAAAATTGAGATCCAAGTTTGCTCAAAATGGAGAGTACTAATTGCTCATCACTTTTGGTGATGCCACAATGCTTGCATTGAGTAACCAAATTCTGAAATTTTGAGATGAATGTTTGAATGCACTCAAAATTGCTAGGTTGTAGAGAGGCCAATTCGTTTTCAAGAGTGTAGCCTCTCATCGCATCTTGTTTGCCAAAAAGGCTCTCCAATTTGGTCCATAACTCTTTTGGAGACTTCAAACCTTCAGCATGGAACAATAGATCTCTAGACATGTAAAGGCATATGTATCCAAAAGCTTCATCCAATTTGGTTAGATGCTTGACTTTATCTCTAGCTATATATGGTGTGGCATCTCTTTCATAAACCAATCTTTCAAACCCTTTTGTCATCAAGAAAATCTTCATCTCATCCCTCCATTCGAAGTAATTGAAAGGAGTGAGAAGTATAGGAGAAGAAGGAGCATTCGAATTGCTCATCTTGAATGCTTGAATAAGTGCAAATAGAGAGCTGTTGAATCTGTTGCTGCAACTGCTAGAACTTTGAAATACCTGCAAAAAAACTCTCAAGAATGGTGGTAGAATATACTCTCAAATGGCTCTCATACCATGTTAGATTGCCAACATAAGATCCAAAGAGATAATGTAACCTCACAGTGAAAGAATTAAGGAATTAAGGAAGAAGAGAGAAGCAATAGAACATAGATCCCATAGAGGCAGAATAATTACACACACTGGAGGTCCAAAAGAGTGATAAGGTCAGTTAGGATTCAGTTAATCCTTAAATCAAGGAAGAACTGAAGATAACTAAACTAAACTGGACTGGCAGATGAAGAAAGGCGCCCTTCTCATGCAATAACTGAAAAGAGGGTGCACTAAGCTCTAGGAGAGCTAAGACTGATCCGAGAGAAGCTCCTGGGGCTAGTTTGCTGAGGGCTAGGTGCTGGTGCTGATGACTAGGATGTATGTAAAATGCATGCAAACCCTAATTTTGCATGCAGGACTGAAAATGTAAATGAAAGGAATGTTAGAAGGACTAGGATGGAGTATAGGAATATCCTAACAATTATTCCTCCGATGGTTTGTGGTAACTAGGGTTATTAGACCCACCATGTGGAGTTCGGCCCTGATATTATATTTTAGGGGTTATTAGACTTCTCCAGGAGAGGTCGGCCCCATTAGGGATTTTGGTCAGTCGGGAACTAGTATAAATAGAGGAGGTGAGCTCCTCATTAGACACACTTACACAACTAAGAAAAGTAGCGCACTTGTGTCTGGGAGGTCTATTCAGGAGATAGAGAAGGAGGTCAAGTCTTGGAGCACATCTTGTATTTTGGTTGATCATCTTATTGAGGAAAGCTTTGCTGGGTTTTCTACCCCATGAGGGTTTCCCAGGGTAAATTCTGTGTCTATCTTGTGATTATGTTTCTTTCAGTGATCTTGCTAGTATATTTGGTTTAAACTTAACATATAATATATAAGCCCATTCAAAATCCTATAGTTATCATCCCCTTTGATTCCATCATAACAAGCAAATTTATCTTTGGCATATTCAACTAGTAGCATGTTTTTCCAGTCCTTGGTAATGTCCATGAGAGAAAAAGAAGGTCTTCGAGATAATGCATCTGCTACAATATTATTCTTTCCTTTCACATATTCAATATCAAAATCATAAGTTTGAATCTTTCTTACCCACTTTTGTTGCCTTTCATTTAGATCATTTTGGGTGAGGAAGTGCCTTAGACTACTGTGGTCAGGTTTCACCACAAACTTGTTTCCTACCAAGTATTGTCGAAACTTGGCCAATGCATGCATGATGGCCAACATTTCTTTGCCATAAATGGAGTAAATATTTTCATGAGGCTGCAACTTTCTGCTATCAAAGGCTATAGGGTGTTTTCCTTGCTTTAGGACAGCCCCTATTCCTCCACCTGAAGCATCACATTCAACAACAAAAGGCTTAGAAAAATCAGGTAATGCAAGTATGGGACAACTACTCATTACCTCTATCATTTTTTGGAATTCCTTTTCAGCCTCTTCATCCCACTTGAAATCATCCTTCTTATTCAAATCAGTGAGTGGGAAAGTCAACTTGGAGAACCCTTTCACAAACTTTCTATAATAGGTGCATATTCCAATGAATCCTCTTAATTCTGTGATGTTTTTTGGCGATGGCTATTCTAAGATAGCCCTGATTTTTTCCATGTGTACTTTCACTCCTTCTTTCCCAGTAATGTGCCCAAGATACAATAGTTCCTTCATCCCAAATTCACATTTAGACATCTTAGCAAACAAGAACTGTTCTTGCAAAGTTTTCAACACAATCTCTAGATGTTGCAAATGCTCTTCCCAAGTTCTACTGTAAATGAGAATGTCATCAAAGAAGACCAAAAAAAACCTTCTAATCTACTAGCAAAATATTCTATTCATGCACGCTTGAAATGTGGCAAGAGAATTAGTCAATCCAAATTGCATAACAAGAAACTCAAAGTGACCATAATGACATCTAAAAACAGTCTTTTGCACATCTTCCTTCATTCAAATTTGATGATAACCTGATCTAAGGTCAATTTGGGAAAAATATTTGGCCCCAAATAGCTCATCCATGAGCTCATCAATCCTAGGAATAGGATACCTATTCTTGATTGTCTTCTTGTTCAAGGCTCTAAAGTCTATACACATCCTCAAGGTTCCATCTTTTTTCTTTACCGACACTACTGAAGAAGCATAAGGGCTAGAGCTTGGTCTAATGAGTCCCAAATCTAAGAGTTCTTGGATGGCCTTCTCAATCTTATCTCTGAATTTCTTGGGATGTCTATAAGGTGTTATTTGAATGGGTGAAGTACCCTCCTCCAAAACAATGTTGTGCTCAACCCCCCTATCGGGTGGTATACCATGTGGAAGATCTCTAAAAGAAATTCATACTTTTGCAATAGTTTCTCTATCTCCTTTGGGTGTTCAACGACCTTTATGTTTGGCTTGGGAGATGTGATATGACATTCAACAGCCAATTCTATGTCCCCATGCCTCAATATAGATCTCATACTATTGCAAGTCACTACTTGATTTGGGTAAGTGTGCTGCCCTCTCACAACCCTTAGTACACCTTTTGAATCTTGAAATTTCATCTCAGGAAATATATAGTTTAATGTATGCTCCCCTATAGAGTACAGCCATTGCACTCCCAAAACCACATTATTATCAACAACAACAACCACATAAAAACTATCAACAAAAGTATAGTTACCTACGGTGACTTGCAGCTTTGGAACCCATGTTTTGCACTGCATTGTGTTGTGACCTAGAATGACAACTGTGAATCCATCGAATGGTTCAATGGGTATATTATTTCTCTCCACCATTTCTGCATCAATGAAGTTATGTGGTTCCTCCATCTACCAAAACTGAATCTCTTTGTCTTAGTACCACACCCTTGCATCGAATAGTGTGATAACGAAGCACTGTTGAAAGTATTACCATTCTTGCTTTGTCCGGTGAAGGATGATTTTATTCTTGTATTTCTTCTTCAATTGTTGTCTCATATGCCTCCTCTTGATCTGAAATATGTCCTTCTTCATCCATACCCCCTTCATACTCATCATTATCAGAAAATACTTCTATGTATTGAGCTTTTCCCTTGGTACATTTATGCCCTAGTGCCCATGGTTGGAAGCATGTGTAGCACAATTTTTTTTTCGAAGCTCTTCCCTGTTTAATCCCTCTTTATTATTCTTTTCAAATGAATATATTTGCCAAGGCTTCTTATCAGGTGCATCTGTTTTCCAAGGTTTCTTTTCAAATCTGAAGTTAGGCTTGCGAGGAAATATTTTTCTAGGAAGCACAGTTTGGAGATCTCTAGTCAAGCTCATTGCATCTTTTAATGTAGTGGGATTGTGGGATTTGACCAAACCTTTTAAGGGTTCATCCAAACCTTCAATGAATAGAAATACTAACCTTCCCATAGACACATCAGCCACCTTGACTGATAATTTTTGAAATTCCATTATATAATCAGTAGGGGTCCTGACTTGCTTCAATTGGGCTAGTTTTTTGAAAGGTAATTCTGGATATTTTTGCTCAAATCTCTCTATTACCTTGTCAACAAATTCTCCATATGTTTTAACCTGATCATGACCCAAAGTTTTCAAACCATCGAACCACCATTCATTGGCATCTCCTTCCAAGTGCAAAATGGCCATTTTTAAGGCATCTTTTTCCACCATTGGATTCAACTAAAAATACACATCTAGTTTTTGCACCCAAGTGTAAGCAGAACTTTGAGAGGAACCATCAAAAGTGGGGAGTGGCATTTTACCAATGGCACAATTTAATTCTTTGTTTTGGTATAGAGACCTATTATCTTCCTTCTTTTTGAGTTTGTTTGCAATAGTAAAGTACTGATCAAATGGCAGACCTTTCTTACAATCTTCATCCAATTTATCCCATTCTTTCACCATTGTCTCAAGATCAAATTGAGTGTTAGGATCTTCTTTGGGTATAATAAATTTAGGTGCATTAGGCCTTGGTGTGCTCTGAAATTCATTGGGTCTATTATGGGGTCATGGTCTTGAGAAAATATGCCCACCCATTGTCTACTTTTCTTCTGAATGTGAGCTATTGCTGCCTCCCATGACTCCTTTGCCTGCTAGTTGACTAGCCATTAATTTGAATCCCTTCATAATATTTTTGTTCATGTCTTAAAATAAAGGTTTTAGGACTACAATAAATTCCTCCTTATGTTCTGAGTTTCCCTTTTCATCCCTAGTCATGATTTCTTCAAAAATTTGCTCTTCTTCTCCTACTACTTCCTCTTCAACAAAAACCTCTTCAACTATAGGTTCTAAGGGTGCTGGATTATTTATTTGGATCTTTTTCAATACCATCAAGTGCCAATACCATTCTCTGATACCACTTGTAATGTCCATTTTTAAATTTTTTATTAAAATGGCAAAATTTTCACTTTTTTCCCTAATTCAACCTTTGACTAGTTTTGATGTCTAGGTCTCCAAATGCTCCCAAATATTCTGAGGAGATGTATGACTGATATTAAGACTTGATTGTGATTTTCAGGGATGATTTAAGACCATTAAAACACTTCTTCAAACTCCTTTAATATTCTGGTCAATGTATGGTATTTTACTAGCAATTTGGGGTTCAAAAACCCCCAAGGTAAATGCTGAATATGGCTCTCCAAATGCCTAAAACCACTCAAATTTTTTAACAGAGTTAGGGGATATCTCAGGGACAATATTAAGGTATCATGTGCATCATTATTCAGTTCATTACATCTGTTATAACCCTCTCCCGAATAGCTACAAAATCACTAGTTCGACCTTGGGGGAAATGGCATCAATTCTTCTCCAAATGCAATGAAACTTCACAAAATGACTTCAAATGCTTATGTACTTAAAATTAAACTCATATGATACATCAATAATATTCCATTCATCAATAAACCATCAGTAGTTTACTTATCCATTCGACTCCATCAACATTACATTGGTTCACAACAAAGTAGTGGGGAAATGGCATTGTTTCTTCATTGTTTAACATTTTTACATGAAATATTTTGGTATTTCAACCTGAGAGTATTATGAACTTGAAATACATATCATTTACATCATAACATTAAATAATTGGGCATTAGAATCTCCCCCAAAGATATCTATAGCTCACCAAGTGCACCGCAATCCATAGAACAAGAATATGATGAGAAATCTTGGAATAGATGAAGGAACAAGCTGATATTGAAGTGTCCACGAGATTCCTTGTAGATTCAACTGTAACTTATGACTCCATTAAAGCTCCATGAAATAACTGAATGGCCTCTCCACACACTAACTTGGATGAGAATCTTTCACCCTTGAAATTGGCTAAGGCAAGAAGACTAGTTTTCCACTAGCTCTCTCTCTTCACAAATGAAAATTCTCAAATGATCAAAATCCCTTCTCATGCTTGATTCATGTATTTTATAACCAAAATTATCCTCCTATGGTTCGAATTCTTCTCATTAGCTTCTAGGGGTTTCCAATTAGGAAAGATTGGACACATTATGCCACTTGTCTCCCAAGTTCCAACCTTCCACCTTCTCCCAATTCAAGTAGGAATCTCTTTGGCTTTTTCAACTCCCATGAGAGCCACCTTGGAGCTTATTTTTGGAGCTGAAATGTCATATTGGTTAGATGTTAGCAATCAGATCTAAAATATGCCATAGATGTCATAGATTCTTCATCATTGTTGTCATAGGAGCTAGGGAATCTAGCCCAAGTGTCCACAAACTTCTAGTTTGACTCTTCCTCTTCCATAGAGGTTACCATTCCATACAAATTCAACCTATGATGTTAAATGCCATGTGTATGAGCCTACCAACTCATCCAAGAGTTTTTTCCTTCTCATGAATTCGAAATGGCAAGAGAGAGATGCCATGTGGCATTGAAAAATCAAGCTAGTGTGGGTCCCACATCCTCCATATGTCTTCAAAACCAACTGCCACTTAGAATTTCTCTTGAATTTCTTTATTCAACCTCTTTATTAAATACTTGAACTATTCTAATGTATAAACATAATTTTTTAGCTCCCTTATTACAATTCCAAATGTATCCATCCAACCTAGGGAACAAGTAGGATTGATGGGATTGTCTAGCTATGCAATTATTTGAATGGGGACATTACAGAATATGTCTGAACAGATTTTAGCAATCATTTTCATAATATCCTCGGAGAGGGATTGGCCATTCTCACCATTTCCATTTGATCCTTCTGGTATTTCTTGTGGTCAATTTGGTTGCAAGGAGTTGTTTGATCATTATGATATCTTGTGAATGGGTGAAATATGTCCATTTCAATATACGCCTGCATTTAACTATCTTCTGCCATGCATCCTTCACACATTTGAATCTTAAAGAGTCATATTGACTCATAGTAAGAACGCCACTATCACTCGTTTTTTTTAGATCCACCTCTTGCACACGC
Organism: Larix kaempferi; assembly: GCA_027924585.1. Taxonomy (NCBI): domain Eukaryota; kingdom Viridiplantae; phylum Streptophyta; class Pinopsida; order Pinales; family Pinaceae; genus Larix; species Larix kaempferi. Next base: position 1,639,220 of record BSBM01000131.1, read on the forward strand.
TTAAGATCAGATACTACCATTTCCTGAGACTTTTCATTTGCCTTCCCTCTCTCAAGATAAAATAGGAATCTATCTGAATACATTTTAGAAATCATTTTCATAACATCCTTGGAGAGGGATTGGCCATTCTTGTGATATTTTAGGATTAGGATCACTCAACAATAGTAGACATCACTAATAATTCACTCAAGAAGTGCAGAAAGAATAAGAAGAAATGGAGATTCAATAATCACTCATACACAAGAAATGACAAAAATTGTTGTATCATACATCAGCTATAAGCTGGCACTCTGTAAAAGTGAATAATAACTGAATATAATCAAATGGATTCGAATGCCTCTAAGGTCATTCGAATTCTCCTCAATGTGTGGCTTGGATAGCATTGGAGACATCATCCAAACCAGTGGCAGTAGTCATAAATGTCAGATAGTTAGTCAAATGAGTCTAACTGATTCTAACTGAGTGCATGGGAACTTATTTAGGGAAGGAGACTCCAATGTGGGTGCACGAGGAGCTTTCAGTAGTCAGAATAGTTGATCTAGTCTCTCTAGAGGTCTATCTAAGTGGTTCAGTCAGTTAAGCTAGCAATCAATCCCCAAAACAAGGAACAGATCCACTAATCATGGAACTGACTGAAGGAACTTCTAAATAGGTGGAAGAAGGCTCACTTGTACTTAGTGATGTAGATAAGGGCACATCAGTGGCTAGGAGGGATAAAACTGAGCAGAAACAGGCTCCTGGGGATGAAATACTGAGGACTAGGTGATGGGAGACTACCATACTAATGACTAGATGCATGCAATTGCGTGCGGATGCATGCAGATGACTGGATGCATGCAAAATGCATGCAAGAATGAAAAACGTAAAAATGATGGTGAGAATATTCCAACACCCCCCACAAGATATACTAAGAGGTAGTAACTGAAAACTGGAAAGTAGGGCTCTAGTGACTGAGACCAAAGGTGACCCCATACAACAATGTAAATAATGAATGAGGAAAGAGGGAAAACCAAGTGACAAGAAATCCCTCCCTCAAAAAAGACTGAAGGATGCTAATGTAGCATGTCATTACTCACCCCAGAAGGAGGCAAGTGTCCTTCTTTTCCAAAGAAGGATCGATCAACCTAAAATGGATCAGTAATGTGAGAAGGATGAAACCTTCCATTTTGATAATATCATCTGGTTCTCCGTTGATCAGTTGGATCACCAACAAGATCTTCGGAATATCTGAGAGTAGTGGCTGCCCATATCGGAAGAGGAGGATCATCAGATTCTTATGGAACTGGATCTCCCATTCACTCATATTCTCAATCAATTGCTATATCTTCAGGTTCTTGTGGATCTGGATCTAGCATTCTCTCTTCATCAATCTCACTGTCATACTTTGAATCTGAATTGTCATGTGATGAAGGTTCGCTCTCTTGGATCTCATCAAGCAATGGAGGTGTAGTAGGAAAGCTATCATGCTCAATAGGATGAGCATCATGAAGAGGCCAATCCTCAAACTGCACACTCAAATCAAGAAATGTAGTCATAGTAGAGGGATCAAGCAACTTGTAGGCCTTTGCATCCAATTCATAACCCACCATAACGCACTCGGTTCTTTGTGGATCTATGGCTCTCCTTTTCTTTGTTGGAATCCTTTCCCATGCTCTGGATCCAAACACTTGAAGATGCGACACATCAGGTTTGTATCCCATCCATGCGTCGAAAGGATTCATGTCTTTGATTCCTTTTTGAGGAACTCTGTTATGAAGATAGGAGTCACAGTTAATGGCTTCTGCCTAAAGACTAGGGTGCAACCCTTTCGACTTTAGCATGCAAGTGGCCATTTGTTTCAATGTTCTATTCTTCCTTTCAACAACATCATTCTGTTGTGGTGTATAGGGAACAATATGTTGCATCTCAATGCCCTCTTCAGCACAAAAGGTTTGAAAATCACCCTTGATGTACTCACATCCATTATCAGTGCGAATGGATTTGATCCTTCTATCTGAAAACTTCTCTGTAGAAGACTTGAAAAACTTAAAGAATCCAAATACTTATGAATTCAATCTAAAAAAGTATACCCATGTAAATATGGAATAATCATCAATAAAGGTGAGTATACACCTTGCTTTGTTTAGAGATAGATCTGGAAATGGCCTAGCAACATCACTATGAATGAGATCTAGAGGATGAGAGGGTCTCCTTACCTTCCCCTTCTCAAATTTCTTTTCAGGATTCTTTCCCATCAAACAACCATGACAGTTGCCCTTGGAAAACTTGATCTTGGGCAGCCCTTCAACCATCACCTTTGTATGCATGTCTTGCAAGTATTGACAGTTAAGATGCCACAATATACTCTCTTCATTGGCATGAGTGTGAAGAGCATATTTCCTTGAGAGAGGTAAGAAGTGTGAGAACTCATAAAATTTCAACTTATGATTTGTAACTCCTTTTGCAATGGTAGATCCTAATACCATGTATTGAATTTCGACCTCATTGGGAGAAAATATCACCCTCTTGGGCTCTCCAGTATGGATCATCTAATATACTGAAAGTAGATCTGCAGTGAGAGTGGGGACATAGAGTACATATGAGAAGTATCCATGATATAGTTTGATTCTTCCAATCCCCTCAGAGGACACTTCAGACCATTCCCCAACATGATGGATGGTCCAATAGTAGCTTCGAATCCAGTGAAGAGATCCTTGGAGGAAGACATGTGTCTTGATGCTCCAGAATCTATGATGAAGGAGGATTGAGTTGATGCACCTGCCATGAGGGCATGACATCTCTCTTTGTTCTTAGATCCATATGGTTCACTCTCTTTCTTTCTAGCACATGTAGGTACTAGAAAAAAAAAAATTCAGGAAGCGAAGCCATGAGATCTATGGTATTCTTCATACATGAGCTATCAGGGTGATATCCTCGATTATAGTATGTGCACTTGTATTTTCCCTTCTGAGATTGCTTTTCCTTCTTAGGATTTGAGACTCCATCTGACTGAATTGAAGCCTCCTTCTGCTTTTTTTCATTCGACTTTCTATCAGAATTTTTTTGTTTTCCTTTTCCATTCGCTCCCCTTGACTCAGTAGCTGCAAGAGATGAATCCAATTTGGCTTTTATCACTCCCATGTGCACTAGCTTCTCCTCCACGAGTGTGAGAGATTGGATGAAGCCTTCAAGCGAAGGGAATTTCCATTTTGGGATGGAAAACTTTGCTGAATGGAAGGTCGAAACAAACACTGAATAATCAGGGCCTAGCTTCGACAGGATGGAAAGAATGAGTTGTTTTTCTTCCTTCTCAATCTCATACCTCTTCAACTGTGAAATCAAGTTCTTGAATTTGATGAGAAACTCAGTGATAGTTTTGAAACTTCTTGGGCTCAAGGAGATGAGCTCATTTTCTAATTTATGACCCTTCAGATAATATTTCTGGCCAAGGAGGGATTTGAGATTGTCCCAAACCTCCTTTGGAGTCTTCAGATCAATAACATGAAAGTGTAGGTCTTCAGAAATTCTAAGTAGCAGCAGACCTACTGCTTCATCAAGCTTGTCTAAGTACTTGGATTTCTCTACTGCACCAGTGGGCTTAACCGCAGAGCCATTCACCACTCTGGAAAGGATCTTCGAATTCAAGAAGATGTCCATCTTTCCCTTCCATTCAAAGTAGTTGAATGAATTCAACTTGAGATCCATGATACTACAAAATTTGAAGCTGAATAGGGGAGATTCCTGCAAAACAAATGAGAATTATGACATGGATATCTACTGCAATTCGAATTGAACACTTCCTTAGGACACTGACCACATATGACTAAGTACTTCACACCTGGACAGACCTCACTAGATTTCTCTAGCGAATTCAAGGAAATAGCACCACGATTTGCTGTCGAAACTCAGAGGCTTATGGTCCTCAATGAAAGACAATTGCTCAAGGAATTGCTGCAATGGATGCAACTGCTACTGCTACAATTCGAATAGTTGTTTTCAGCTCTGATAACATGTGATATTTTAGGATTAGGATCATTCAACAGTAGCAGACCTCACTAATAATTCACTCAAGAAGTGCAGAAAGAAGAAGAAGAAATGGAGATTCAATAATCACTCATACACAATAAATGACAAAAATTCTTGTATCATACATCAGTTGTAAGTTGGCACTCTGTAAAGTGAATAATAACCGAATACAATCAAATTGTAATGTCCCTAAAAATAATGAAAAATTTAAAATTTTCTATTACTACAATAAAAGCTTTTTAATGATGATGAGTTGTAAATTAACTTCAGCACTAATACAAATGCCTGGTACTTGCATGCGACATTTTAATGATTTCAGTTTCCTAAGTAATATAGTCTCCTTATCTATTTATTCTTCTGATTCTATGGAAGCGATGTGTAGGGTATAAAAGGTAGTTCTATCATAAGTGTACTAATGCTAGAGTACCATGATACAGTCTCCTTCCTACTGTTTTAAATAATTCATGTGCCAAATTATAAAAAACATCTGATTGTAAACTTCAGGTGAGATGGACCCTTGTTGACGAATGTTGAGGCCCATGATGGAACACTGGTGTCTTTCTTTTAAAAGGGGAGAAGTACCCCCGACAGAGCTGCCGAGAGGTAAGGGTAGTCTTGGAAAAGTTCTGGTCTTACCTAGGAAATTGCTAAAGTATCTTCTCATGTTTGTATGCAGGTGCTTCTACGAGGGAACTCTCCCTTAAAGATCCTACCATCATGTGTTTGTGTAAATTATGATCAACATACAAAGGCTAGATTTGAAAAATACCTAAGTGTAAAGGTGAAATACTATGTTATAAGTGCCAGGGTGTAAATACTATGGTGTAAAAGCCTTGGAAGTCATGCTTGCCAACCATTAATGCATTGATAGCTACGTGACCCTCTACTATGGCATTTGGGTGATAAATCGAGTCTCATTAAATGGAAGGCAGGTGGAGTAATAACTACTGATATGATATCAACGTGTTATAAGACTAGCTGGCGTGGAGGGTTTCGATGCTTGGGGTTTTGCAATGGTAAATGTGCTCTGTGTTTCTAATTCAACCTGGCTTAGTCCTCCATTGCGTTTGGGAGTGGTTTTCATGCTTGACCTGAGCTACGCTCATGGTCAGTGCACCTAGTAATTGTTCAGCTGGAGGGTGAAAGAAATACAATATTTGGTCCAGGTAAATCATCCTTCCTTCCTTGGTAAACACTCTTCTATTACCTCTATGTTTATTCGTTGATTGATATATTTCTAAAGGTTTAACCCGCGTCTTCTTTTCGTATGGCAGGTGTAGGGTTTTGAACTCCTCTGCGTGGGTTGTTGTAGGTGACCAGGTCTTCGATGACACTGGGTAAGTCCAAATTCTTGCCAACATTTCCCTTTCCTCTCATATTTATGGCGGGGTACTGTGTATGTTGTTTATAGGTGACTTCGGCTCACTAGTTTTCATTGAAGTCTGGAGGTCACCTTTGGCTGGACCAAGAACTCAAATGTATTTATTGTTTTAATGGGAGAACGGTATAACCTTGGAGGGTTTTCTGGTTTTAATGTACTATTTTGGTCATCCGGCTTAATGGAGGTCTTAAGCTATTTGTGATGAGATGCAATATTTATAAAAAATGAAACTTGGGTCTTGGTCATAGGTACAGGTCTGCATTTTCTCCTATGAGCTCTGAACATGTACTAAAAGTATGTAGACTTGTTGTGGTCCTTTGAGTATTTATAGAAGAATGATTCACAGTCTTGTTTAAACTCTGTGTTTTGTTTCCTATGGAGTATGTATGGAAAACCTAAGTTTACGACTGGCATGTACTATCATTTCTCTACTTTGTATGCAGTCGATTGATATTTCAAAATGGGTATCCTGTAATCGTTTATCAAAGGTGGTACCTCTCTCTAGCCTCCTGATTGTTTGAAAAGATGAGTCCATGGTTTAATAATTATGCATTGACTAGTTTTGGGTTAACACGATTTCCAAGAAATCGATAATGGGTTTCGACCTCTTGACCTGGGGTTTTAAATGTTAGGTAATAATTCATTGACTATGGGGTTCGACCCTCGAGATAGTAGAGATCCTATCACGGTTTTGGGATAAAAGATTATGAATATATGGGTATTTATGCAAGGACTAAATCTAAGATCTATGAATTCATAACCCTTGTTACCCAGTAGCATCATCGTTGTAGTAGTTAAAGGTTTGATTGTTTGTTGAATGAAGGAAAATACTAGACCCGATTAGAATCGTGGTCCCTGTAGCTTGCGTTTTGATTTTGTTTAACGTTTTCAACTCTGAGGATTTAAGTAGGCAAACCCTTACTCAGTCTATGTCTATATATTTAAATGTCTGCGAAATCGATCTGAGGAAAGAATTGCATTACTGTGTTGCTGTAGAATTCGATCCTTGAAATGGTAGTGAAGCCCGTCAGGGTTTGGGGTTTGAAAGTTTAATGTAGGATGTGAAATGCAACGTCTGAGTCTATGATTTGAAATCGTAACTTCTTTGAAATGCTTGATGCATTTTCTTTGTAATGGGTTGAATGTTGGTAAGAATCGTAGCTAAGGGTTTTGAGGGATTCGTTGATGTTTGCGAAGATTGGAAATAAATAATGCATAAGATGTATTCACTACTGTGGAAAGTATTCGTTATGATTTTGGAAAGAATATTATGGAAATATAGCTTGAAAAGACAAGATCCCTACCATGACTATATTTAACTTCCTAGATTCTTATAAGGATAACAGAACTAAACAAAAACATGATTATAAGTCTAAGAGTAACTCGATTACATAACAATGACAAGAAGGAAAGAATTATGTTGTCTAAATTTAATACAGAAAGAACTCTAGGTTTTCGAATTGCATGGATGTCTAGCACAAGCTAGCTTGGGTAGACCTGCTAGACATTCTGCTGTTCTAAATCATAATTCCTAAATTTAAAGCATTCCTAGATTACAGGATTTTGCTCCTATCAGTAATCTACATTTAAACAATTCAGGATAAAAACCAAATAGTGCTGGGATAACATCTTGTATTAATTACTTAACTTCTATTAGAACTTGAAATGGAAGGTTAATAATTCATACCTGGTTACCTTGTGACTTGCTCCTCTCCTGTAGTAGCCTGCACACTCAAACAATAATTAGTGTAGAAACTTCTTAGCTTAGCTAACCTGTTAGAATGATTCCTTAGATGGACAACTTTGGGGCTACCATGTTCCTCCCAACCATGACCGTTAGACCATTCCTGGTTCTAACTGGATCCCTCGAAGCTGGTTCCCAACATGCAATAAGAGGTAGAGGCTCTAGGTTCACTACTGGTTCAGATATGGAATTATTATGTGAGATTGCTTCAGTTTCTTGGAGCAGAAAACTTCTCTCTGATTATCATAGGAGAATGATAATGCAAAAGAATGATGATCCCCAGTTTTTGGGATCTACCATATTTAAGTAGGGGAGTCTTGAATTATGACTGTTGAATATTTAGTTTCTTTAAATTAAATAATTTAATATTTAAAAGATATTATTTAGTAAATTATTTAGTCCTCTTGAACTAGGACTTCTCACTTGTTTTAACTATAAGTGATTTTAATCTTTAATCTGTTCATAATAATAATAATACAATAATTATAATTCAACCTAAATATTAATACATTATTAATAATATTTTAATAATGTGGCATCCCACTTATGCATAAATATATATATATATATATATATATATATTAAAGCTCTTAATAATAGTATTTAGCCTTGAGGCCTTTAAGCATTTGGTTCTCATAAGACTATTCTTAGTCAATCCATACTTTAGGTTATGACAATTATCTTTGATTTAATTATGTATCTTCACATGATACTTCTTTTAAACATTAAGGATATGGTCCAATTCTTTGGACAGTCTTTTGGTAAGCTTGGATAGGAACCTCTAGTCTCTCTCTTGCATGTCGGATTCCCTCGTTTAACATGGTAGTTCCCTAAGTATTTGATGATAGATAAAAGATGAATCATTTAACCAAATTAAATAAATGTGATGAAATTAGAAGTGCTATTTAGAGTCTTTCTGACTCAACACTTTGATATTTAGTAACCCCGAGTGCTCTTCAGATCCTTTTAACTCAACACTTTCACATGGGCGTTACGCTAGTGTAATTCTAGCGCTTCCTGCTCAACACCAGTGATAGAATGTGGTTGTGAGGAACATCTAGAATATTCAGGGGACGTCGGATACGGTATTCATTTATCAAGCTTGGAGTGCTCCAGGGCTTATGCCCAACACTCAATGTACATCAGGTCTTACTCCCAGTACATGACCATTCTTCTAAGTACATCGGGGCTTATGCCTAGTACGTAGGTGATCTGTGTGTTTCTGAGTCCACGCTCAACACACCACATAAGTCAATCATGTAAAAATCATGGATCTGCACAGTAAGTAACAAAATATCATCTCAGTATATTAGGGTTTGTACTCATATCAAAGCTGAAGAACATCATCAAACTATTAAGGCCTCCCCGCCTAGTATTCACTTAAATAAAGAAGTCAGTCAAGGTCCATGCTCAGTATGTCAATATATAAAATAATAAATCATAGGTGTTGGGGCTCATGCCCAATACTCAAAATAAAACATATGTGCTGGGCCCTGTTATCGGACAATCCACTCGAGCAGACGTGAGTAGGATCTCCCTAGCTCAAAGTGAATCTAGAACAAATAGAACAGACTACTAATGCATTTCCTAGATCTACTTAAGGATCGAGTATTAGATGTCTTACCTTTCACTTCGCAATCCTTTCTCCTGAATGTTGCTCCACGTCTCACGGTCGTCAAATCCAAGCTGCAAGACCTGTCATGACAAGAAACAAGAGAAACAAGTGAAAGACATCTATATAATAAGATATCTAAGTAAAAAGTTAAGCAGGTAAACTACTCAATATCATTACGCACATGAACAATATTGGTGGAAATCATTTGTATTACTATAAAAAGAAGGGAAGTACATAATAGAGATATAGAAATACAACCAAGACTTAATGTTGCAGCCCTTCTCCAACAAATGCAATTACCATATCCTTCCAAGGAAGTATGAGTTCTCCAATGGGTGAGTAGAGATGTTTCAAGGGTGATTTCACCAGCATGTAGATACCATTGCCTTCCTCCCTTTGGGATGGGAGTGAGATTCATTCATATAGGATTAAGTGGATAGGGTATGGATAGGATAGGTTGAGAGATGGTAGGAGAGGCTTAAGGGATTTCTCCAAAGTATTAGGAACCGAGTGCCATCTCCTCCAAGAGGTCAGAGATAGGGTCCCAAGTCAGCAAGCTTCGAGAAGGACCTCGAAGAAGCTATTTTTGCCATCTAACTAACTTTGTCACACCCTGTAATGGGGCAAGATGCAACATCGCATGTTGCTCATGTACAGCCTGCGACGACCCTTCAAAACCTAGCACAATTGGGTACAAATCCTCCGTGGTTGATTACTTAGTCAAGATATCCTTAGGGGTGTATACACTGAATCTTATGATGAGTCTATTTTGGGTGTAAGAGAATGCCCCCCAAAGCATGAAGTTGTTGAAGATAGACAGGTGAAGTGCTTTTACTGACTCTGAACTGACAATCTCATATAAAGTGAAACATGGTTGCCGACCAATACAGTGCAGATCCATGGTAGTAATGACCGACTGAACACAATCATGGCTACTAGACACAAGCGTAGATCCATGATGAGATGATAACACAGCCACGACCAATACAAAGGTCTTCAAGTTGAACCCACAATGATACGAATCTATCCATGTGATTATAAATGTTTTGATGTCGAACATGGTAGAAACCACTTGATTACCGACCATTAATGTAAACCATTAACAAATGCGGGGTAGATCACCATTGATGTCAATGATTCCCAAGGTATCACAGTACATATCATCAAACGTGAATAAATGAGTTGAATTCAAACGCAAGATGAAATATTTCAATCAAGAGTCAATGATGTAAAATCATGTTGAAAGCGAGGTAACCGCCATTGAGGCATGCAGGGCCAAGGTACTTGATTGATTTCTAGATTCAATCCTCGGATGGTGTGTTGAAGTCGACAAGGATGAATCCGTCGACGGAGGGCCATGATGAGTCCCCCATCAATCGACACGAAACATGACAAAAATGTATAGGGTAGATCGGATGGTACAATAACATGCAAGACTGACTCGGAGCAGACCGACGTGATGGCGGGTGAACTGACTACAGATGATAAATGATAGACATATTCTTGAACATGGGCATGGCATGACTTGGCAGTATTGACACGACAAGTGCGACAAAAATTCTCAAAGCAACTGATGATGGATGCTTTTCTTCGAATGATTCAAAGGAGTAACGAGACTCAGGAAATAAGTGTTACTCGAGGACAAATGGATGATCCAAGTTCTATATGCAAATGCAAGTGAGTGTCATGTTCAAGAATGACTACATACTGCCACTAACAAGATATGTAACACAAACGATTTCCTTTTTCCCCATCACGAATGATGAGTGCCTCATGTGTTTTTTTATGAGCTTGATGAGGGTAACCAGATGCTCAGTATAGCTCATCTCATAGATGAGTCCAATCCCAAATATTTTCTGAACCTAGGATAGGAGGGGTTCATCCCATGATGGGCCCTTCAATGTGAGAATTTTAACAAGTCCATAAAAGGTAAACTCGGTCGTCATTTCATGTTTAGAGAGTCTGAAAAGAACTAAAGAAGACTCCAACGGTCCTTTTTCGTAAAGTTAGCCTCATTGCCCGAAAAAGGGTAAAACAACGCGAGAGAGGACTCTTCCAGTCATGATTGGATGGAGTATACCTTTTTCATAATTAGTGCCTCTTGGTCCGAAAAAGGGGTAAACTATTAGCAAGAAGACGACCGTTCAAATACTTTAACAAGCGTGAACGTGACAAGTTTGCTTAGCAATCTTTTCATTTTTCGAGAGCCTGAAAAGAGCTTAATGGTAGACTCTGGGGGGTGTCCTTTTCCGTGGGAGTTTAACGAGCCCATAAAAGTGATAAATCATAACTCAGTACTTGTTCTCATAGTTTCATGAGTACGAGAACAAACGAAGAGTAAACTCATCATCACGCAATAATTACAAACTAGCCGTTGCAAAAATAACGACAAAACGTTCAAGGGAGTGTTCATACCTGTGATGACCATTGTGATACGAGAAACGGAACAAAAGACTACTTACAACTCCTGCACACTAGAAAATGTGTCAAATAGCCCCAAATACGACAAAAATGGTCAAAAACTGTGACAAATGGTCTAAGAGCATCAAAATATTTGAAAAGGAATATTCTATTCTATTTATAAATAGAAAAATGGGCCAAAAATAGTTTTCATTGTTTCATTGCAAATTTGGGAGGAGAAGTACCAATTTGGATCCAAAACTTCCCTTGCCGATTCCAGGAGCTACGATCCACCATTTCACCCACCGTCAAGAGCAGGTAAGCCTAAACTTCATCCAACAACTTTCCAGTGGATTAGATTTTGTTTTTAGGTTCAATTTTTGGGATTTTTGATGAATTTGTGGAGGGCTATTGCGCTCTCAGCTCATTGCAGTTGGCCCTTTCAGGAACTGCGACGAGACCGAATCAGCGCAAGTCCCGAATGAGTGAGGTGCGATGACATCGCACAGTATGCAAAAGTACAGTGCGACGGAGGAGATGCATTTCCCAAACATCAAAATAAACTCAAAAAAAGAACTTGTTGTGGTTGAAGTAGGATCTAACAATGTTTAAATGTCCCTTTTGGTAGGTTTCTAGCAAGCCAACATGGTTTTAGAGTGGCAGGAAAGAGAACACGAAGTAGAAGATGTACAAGCTGCCAATGATCCACAATGTGTGGATGCCTTAAGGAACTACAGTTTTCTCAAGTTCTTTGAGATTCAGGGGATGAGATCCCAAATCCCGTTGCTATCACACATGCTCCAGAGTTGGGATGCATCCCAACAACAGTTTTTGATTGGTGAGCACATCCTCACAATAGATGTTGAGGACATCTATTTTCTTACTGGTTTGTCGTGGAGAGGGGACCCTGTATCTCTTACTGGAACACATGCCAGTGACCGCACAGTCAATGACATGGTGTCACAGCATTGTACCGCTCTTGCTCGATCTTCCAGTGGGAAGATTCCTATTAGGGATGTGGTGAGCCGCCCACTGCGTACCATACTATTTACTATTACTAGAGTGGCAGGAAGCCAAGCCCCACACATGGCTACTCGGGCTCAAATGCTTTATGTAGAGGACTATATGTCCCCTAGGGTTTTCAACTAGTGCGAGAGTCTCCTTGCAAACCTACGAGCTCAGCTGACCAAGTGTCGACGGGGAGAGCTCAAGCACTTTGGTTATGGATCGATCGTGGTATCGTTCCTCTTGGAACGAATCCCTCTCTTGCATCCACAGCTAGTACTAGATGACAGGGAGCCTAGAGATCCCAACATGCTCAGATGGGTTGAGGTGATGACCTATCATGGTGGAGGACCTATCATCAGCTTTGTTCCTAAGTTCTTCAGCTGGTTGGAAGGCCAGTTACTCGTGGTTGAGGACTTCCCATATGGCGGTATGGATTTCAGAGAGGATCCTGACTTAGTGCTGCCCGAGGGTGCAACATAGGGTGACATAGGTGAGAAAAAAACCCTTGTACTTTTAGTTTTGCATATTTATCATTTTTTTGATGCAGTACTGACAAGTATGTAACATGTGTGTGCAGATGTGGGGCCCATACGGCTGGTAGGACTTTCCCTTCTAGTGAGGAGGGACAAAGGTGGGGAAGCAGTTGTGCCCCCAGGTGCTCATGCTGCCATCGAGGAGATGGAGGAGGTATACATGAACTTGTCCCAGCTGACAGTAGAAGTTCCTAAGCCAGCGATAGATGACCTACCGAGACCTATGTAGAGGTTTGGGATTGGAGCGTCTGTACACTTCAATGCCCTACTCTGCAAGGTAGCAAGGACCGTGGATTGCTTCCTTACTCAGCGACAGTGGGTTGTCCGTGCTAGGGGTGGTGTACGAGTCAGGCATCAGGCCTGATGACATTATTATACTTGTACTGAGAGCTTAGAGGTCTCAGATTTTGTACTACTGAAAGCTACAAGGCTTCAGATTTTGTAGAGACTCACTAAAATCCATCATGCTTCATATTTTGTACCAACACTACTTTTGAAAGATATATATATATAGACAGACATTCCCAGTGATTTATACATTATGTGTTTTTAAAATGATGAGTGATGTGATCTTGTTTACATGTTTTCTTTTATACATTGCATTATTTGCATGTTGTGAATGCTTTTACATATTATGAATATTATGTGTCTGTGATGTACCAATCCAAAATGAAATTGGCCATCGAGTCAGCAACTGTGCTTAACTCTTGTGGAATGTGTAGGTACTGAATGGATTCAAATGACCTTTCTAGGAGACGTACTCATCTGAAGAGATGGATTAAGGTGGGATCACGGATGGCATAAAACCTGTTAAGATGGGAAACCACTAATTGAGAATCCATGTGGATGTAAATGTGGTTCATACCCAAGGACATGGCATTAGCTATGGTTCCGATTACTGCCTGATATTCTGCGACGTTGTTGGTCACAAACCCTAGGCAACTTCCTCCTGAGCTAATGAGCTCACCTATTGGGGAATATAGTACCCAGTATGCCAAAGCAAGGTTACGGGTATGCCGGCTGGCACCATCTGCGAATCCATAGCACGTTTCCATCTGCACATGCAAATAGAACATGGTATAAGGAGTGGAAACAATATCTAAAGACACTCAAAAATAAAAGCGTCACAGCACACAAAAACACAAAAAACATGCCATGTACAGTAGATACAAGAAATTCTAAGCGTGATGAGTTTAGGCATAGTATCTCTTCAGGTAAATCCCATTGCGGGTTTCACCCAAAGAGATTCCATCATAGTCTTCAAGCTTGTAAGCTCCCTTCTCCAAAACACGTTTAACAATGTAAGGTACATGCCACATGGATTCGAACTTTCCTGCTCCTAGTTTGTCGTGCTTCTAGTCATAAGTGAGGACCAAGTCACCCTCATTAAAGATACGAGGTTCAATTGACTTGTTGTATTGGGATTTGATGTGTTTCTTGTGCGCTTCATTAGCAAGAGAAGCATCTCGGCGGGACTCGTCAAGTTTTGCTAAGTGCATGAGATGTTCTTCTTCAGCAAGAGGATTAGGAAGAAGTTCGACAACGAGTTGTAGAGACGGAATTTCACACTCTATAGGTAGGACAACCTCCAATCCATAGACTAGTTAGAAAGGAGTGAAAACTGCGGTGGTTTTAACGGAGGTTCTGTAGGCCCACAACGCTAAAAATAGCATGTTATGCCAATTGGATTTATGCGTACCTACCATCCTTTGGACCATGGTTTTCAAGAATTTCTTAATGGCCTCGACTTGTCCATTGGACTACGGGTAGTAGGGTGTTGAATTTTCATGGTGGAAACCCAACCTATTGCTCATTTCATCAACCATATGGTTCTGAAAATGGGAACCATGACCGGTAACAATTGCCTGAGGAACTCCGAACCGCGCTATTACATGATTGAACATGAAGAGTGCGGTGGTTTTGCCGTCGTTCTAGTATGTAGGCATAGCTTCGGCCCACTTTGTAAAGTAATCCATAGCTACAATGATGTAACTATTCCCCCCGACCGAGGTAGGCTTACAATGCATAAAATTGATGCCCCATTTTGCGAAGGGGCCCACGGCAATAACCGGATGTAATGGGGTGGGATGGGTCCGCTTCTTTGTATGGAAGTGTTGGCAAGGAGGACATTTTTTTATGGCCTCAATACAATCTTTGAAGATAGCAGGCCAAAAATATCCCATGCGCAAAATCTTCTGGGCTGTAGCCATCCCAGAGAGATGGCCGCCACATGCCCCAGCATGACAGTCATTCAGAACGCGTTCAGATTCATCGTGAGTTAGACAATGTCGAAGGATTGAGTCAATGCCACGGTGATACAAGGTATCATTGATGATTAAATAATACTTCGCATGGTAATGTATCTTATGACGGTCGTCGCGAGACAGTTGAAGGTTGAAGCATTGGGTTTGAAGATATAATGAGATATCTCCATACCATGGATCAGTCATACTGATGAGAAACAATGATTCATCCGAAAAAGAGTCATTGTGCTCAATTTCTATATCAGGACGGGGAAGGTCACAGATCAGATCGGCAAACACCAAAGACTTTTTTGTCTTGGATTTCTCGAAAAGAAGATCAAATTCTTGTAGTATCACGGTCTAGCGTGAATGCTTTCCCCCAAGTACCTGACGTGTCAGGACGTGGTACATGGGGTTCGAGTCTGCAATGATGGTGGTGGCGCAGAGCAAGATACAGTGCTGGAACTTTTGGATGGCGATGACTGCCGCGAATGCGAGTTTTTCGACATGTGAATATCTAGTTTCAGTGTCAGCAAGACCCTTACTTGCATAGTATATTACATGTTCCTGGGCATTTTGATCCACCTGTACCAAAACCATGGCGATAGTGGTAGCAGAAGCGGCACGATATAAGATATAATCTCAATAGTAATTGGGCGGTTGGAGCACGGGGGCATGCGTGATGGCATGTTTGATACTGTCGAAGGATTTTTGAGCTTGGTCGTCCCAAATGAATGGGACGTCCTTCTTGAGCAATCTCATATACCCTTGATTCTTCTCCGTGAAATTGAAAACAAAATGTCTTAAATAAGTCTCCTTCCCTTGGAGACTTTGAAGTTCCATCACATTAGTAGGGGGTGGCAGGTTGATGATGGCCTCCACCTTTAAGGGATCAATGCAGATCCCATCCTTCGAAACAATAAATCCTCAGAGGCATCTGGACTCAACGCAAAAGATACTCTTATGAGGATTCAGACGGATATTGTACCGTGTGCATCTGAGGAAAATGGTCGTCAGATGATCAATGTGGAACTCACGCTGCTTTGAGTGAGCAAGGAGATCGTCCAGGTAGGGTTCCAAAAAGTCCTTAATGTCATGGAAGGCATACGACATAGCCCGCTGAAACATGGTGCCAGCATTTTTAAGGCCAAATGGGAGTTTTCGGTATGCAAACGTTCCCCACAGGCAGATGAAATTCATCTTGTGTTGGTCGGCGGGGTTGATCTCAATCTGGTTGTAACCAGAAAAGCCATCCATAAATGAGAAGATGACGCTTTCGGCACAATTGTTGATAATCTGGTCGATGAAGGGAGTCAGGTAGTTGTCTTTTGGACAAGCCCGATTAAGGTCCCGATAATCGACACAGACACGAATAGTACCCTACTTTTTGTTTACAGGTGCGCCGTTTGAGACCCAATCTGTCAATGGGACAGGATAAATAAAACTAGCCTTTAAGAGCTTTTCAATCTCAGCCTTGATTGCCGTCATCTTCCGGGGCTGTACCGATCGCAACTTTTGGAGTATAGGTTTGACGTCAGGATAGGTTTTTATTTCATGAGAAACAATTGCGGGGCCTATCCCAGGAATCTGCTCATAGGACCAAGCAAATACGTCTCGAAATTGCTTGAGTAAGGCCATGCCAGCAGCTATTTCTTCAGGGGAACACTTTTGGCTTATGCGAATGTGTTCCACTATACCAGGTTTCACCGAGATGTCTACCGAGGTGGTTGGCTCAATGTTGGCCAAGTTTCCCTCCGTGTCCGTAAGACATGTAGGGATGGGGGAATGAGGGAACGAGTAGATGTCTGGTGAGAAGAGGGTGTGGATGTTGTCCTCTATGTACTCCAAAGGAGGAAGAAAAGATGACCTATGGTGGAGATCATCCCATGGACCATCGTCAACATTCATAACTTCCATGATGGACTCATCTGAATGAAAAGTCCGAAGTAAGAGATCAGGTAGAGATGACGTCCATTGTAGAGAACATGATGGAGAGACCACGGTTAAATGGTCCTTTGATGCTGATTGGATAGCCTCATAAATACGTTCAGCAGGTGAAGGAGGCATTATATCTCCAAGCAGGTGTGTTGTGGCTTCATCCGGTACAAGCCAAGTATCGGTAGAGTGAGATAAAATCTATGTGGAGATCATGTTCACTGTAGCGACATGATTAGGGGGGTCCGTCGCTGGAAAAACGCCCATGATAGATGAATCTTTCAAAAGGACAACCCCTATACTCTCATACTGTTTTGACATTTGTCCAATGGAAGGAACATGGTCACCAGGATGAGTAGTCGCATCTGGTGCACAAAAATCTAATTGGTCGATAGTAACAATTCGTCCTTGGTGGGGGAATTGTACTATGCGGAAGACCGAAGAGGCTACCGCCTGCATGGCGTAAAACCAATTGCGACCAAGCAAGAGATTATAATCTATTGGGGCCGAGACCACTTCCACGTTAACGATTATGGTCTTTCCACCCAACTCAACTGCAAGAGCTTGTAAGATCCCATACGGTTGAAAGCCACGCCCATCGAATGCTTTCAACATGGTGGGAGAACAATTCAATTTGGGGGAGCCAACGGCTCTCCAACAGGTGATCGACATGAAAGAAGTGGAGGTGCCTTCATCTAAAAGGGTACGATGGACAATATTCCTAGCAATGTTCACAGAAAATTGGAATGCGAGCTGGTGGGAGAGCCTCGGCTTGAAGTGGTCAAGTCGGAACATGATGGTATTCGAGGAATTGGGGTCGACTGCACCGATGGCTACAAGGAGAGTTTTGCTTTGATTAGGAAAATTATGCAAAACTTCTAGAGTAGACATGGCGCAAGGAGCTTGTGCCAAGTCATCTACGATATTGTAATTTTGTGCCGCTTGAGCGTTAGGATTGAAAACAACTTTTCGAATCGTACTCTTGGGCGGTCGCAATATTGAGTCTAAGGATGGCTTCTCAATGGTGAGAGAAGTTGATGGTACAGTGACATCAGTTAAGGAGTCGGAAGATTTTTCAGCATTACTTCCAGTGGGTTCCTTCGAAGGGACTGATTCGTAAGATCCCGAGCGAGTGTTCAAATTGATCGTCTCGTTATGCACCATGCGAACATGCGTGGTATTGGATGGTTCCCCCTAGGCTGGGGGGGTTTGAGCAATCATATGCTGGTTCTGAGTAGGAAACGGATCATTGAGGACTATGGGAGTTGGTTTACCCATAAGAAATTTTTGTACTTCGTCTCTATGGGGACATTCTTTGCAGAAGTGGTCATCTCCACATAGTAAAAAAGGATACTTTAGTTTCCGTTTTTACTTGGTATCGTCAGGAGTGCTCTTTTGTTCCTGCTGGGCAGTAGAATTTTTGGGCTTCCCCTTGTTCTTCTGTTTACCGCCAGACTTCTGAGATGTAGCTGATTGGACATAATTCACCTCTTCAGTTAGAGTAGGAGTGGTGGATTTGGTGGTTCCGTGGACAGCCTGAGTTGGTAATGGGGAGGAACCGTGAAGGTTGGATGATCCAACAGTGCTAGAAGCAGGCTGGGTGTTAAGGGAACCAATGATTCCATTAGTTTGGAGTCCCTTATGTGGTTTTGCAGGATCATTAACGTCACGGGGTGTGTCAGGCAGAATATCAAACAAAATGCCAGATTGAGTGTAGACTAGGTCTAGTACATGGGCACTTGCGATGGCTTGTTCTTCAGTGACAGCACCTCGCATGGCAACATCTATTACTATGGTAGGGATGAGGGATTTTGTAAACCAGTCTGCTAGGATTTGATCTGGAATGGGAGCTTTAATGAGACGTCATCTCCTTTGCAACTCATGGATATGATCAGAAATATGAGTGGCGGTATTTTGACAGAGCGAGGTTAAAAGCTCGATACTAGTTTCATACCGTATGGGCAGCTGGAAATGTGTCAAAAAGTTCATGGCAAGAGAACCAAAATCGGGAAAAGACTGGGGTGGCAACTCAATGTACCAGTTGGCCGCCGAACCGATGAGAGTCCTTTGAAACAATCTAAGATGAATTGAATCGTCCATTAAGGAATTAGATGAACACCATAAGTGGTATGTCATCACATGGTTTTTAGGGTCTTCACTCAGCTTACCCTCAAATTTGGGGATATCAGACGGAAGTTTCACCAAAATTGATGGCCAGTTAGATCTGTGGTAAATAGGATCGTTGGTTAAACAAGATAGGTTAGGCAGGTCCAAAGTATCCAGGAAGGCCAACTGGGGGTTAGGCTGCGCGTATTGATAATATGGATAAGGCATGTAAGAACCAGTATGACCATAAGGTGTACCAGGAGGAAACTAGCCATAGGGGGGGTGCCGCCTGGACCGTAAGGGGGTTCGCCACCATAAGGTGGTCCATTCCAATAAGTTGGGGATCCACCTCCACCACCGAGAGGGGCTGGAGGTCTGCCACCACCATCGGGAGCAGGTGGGGGTCCATAATTGTAATAAGGTGTCCCACCACCGCCTCCACCTGGAGGGGGTGGTGGACCACTTCCGCAACTAGAAGGATGGGGGCCCTCGCCACCTCTGCTACCAGAAGGAGGAGGGTCCCCACCACCACCGCCGCCACCATAGTAATTAGGTCCTCCACCACCTCCGCCTAGATGGGGTTGTGGACCACCTCCACCACCCGAAGGGAAATGTCCTCCTCCACCATGATAGGGTGGTCCCCCGCCGCCTCCGCCGGGAGGGGGTGGTGGACCATTCCCACCACCGCCAGAGCGGTGAGGGATATTGTTGGTAAAATGAGGTGGGCCTCCACCAAGGTTAGGTGGGGGCACTCCGCCTCTAGAAGGAGGTGGGGGAGGTCCAAATGGGGGTGGTGGTACCTGAGGGATAGTCGTTTGGGGTCTGTGTTGCAACACAGGTTGTTGCCCCCATAGAGTGTATGGATTCCCGGGATGAGGTATCCTGTTGATGTATATGTAACTTCGGAATGTATTTCACATATATGTATATTGTATTCCTATAGAGATTTTATTATTCCTCTATACAGAAGTGGTTGTATTCCTATAGAGATGTTATTATTCTTTTATATGGAAGTGTCGTCATTTATATTGTAAGTGTCGTCATTTATATTGTAAGTGTCGTAACTTGTACTTGATGGGTTATTAGACCACCTTGTTGGGGTCGGCCCTGTATAAGTCATGTGGGTCAAAGGGTTATTAGACCATCCTATCGGGGGTCGGCCATGTGGTTCAAAGGGTTATTAGACCACCCTAGTGGGGGTTGGCCCAGTTAGCATTATGTTAAGTGGTTAAGTTGAGGCCGACCTAGTTGAGTAAAGGTCAAGTCAAGTTAGTGTATAAATAGAGAGTGTGTCTCTCTCATTTTACACATTCTATTCTCTCACTCACACTTGGGAGAGTGGCACACTTGTGGAGGATGAGGCTATGCTACTAGGAGAAGACTAACTCTTGTATTCTGGTTGTATCATTGCTCTATCTATCTCTGAGGAAGTTATTGAGGTTTTTCACTTTTATGGTTTTCCCCAAGTAAACTTTGTGTCTCGTGTGTGCTTGCATTATTGTGTCCATGATTGATATGCTGTATATTTGTTGTAGATGTTGTTCTCTCAATTAAGATCCCAGGTCAGATTGAAGTAAATTCTGAAAATTTAACATGGTATCAGAGCTAGCCTGAAAGAAGGCATGATATGGCATGTATGACACTTGTTGCAATTATGATGTTAGGGCTTGATATAGCAAAAACCAGTCATCGTAGAACTTTCACTATAAATCCATTTTGGTGAATTTTTCGGATCTGACACTTTTACAAGTCGATGAGCCGATCCCCATGTACCTTGTGTCCAAAGGAAAAACTCTAATTCGTTGTAATTTGTGATTTATGATCTGTACAATATAGGGTTTCTGCCTCTTCCAAATCTGAGTCAAAATCAGGTGACCTTGGAAAAAAGGTCATAACTTTGACTAGGAAGCTCTAAATGAAATTTCGTAAAAAGTGATAGGTAGTACACAGACTGTACTATCTCAGGAAATGTTTTCAAAGGTCGAAGTTGAAGTAGTGACATGTGGCACATCATACAAGTTCGCTCTCCTTTATTATCCCATAAACCGGTCACGTTGCAACAATTGGCATAACTCTCTCTCAGAGAATCCAATTGAGGTAAGACCTATCAGGATGGAAAGATAACAGGTCGGTCTATCTGAGGAAAAATGTTTAGAGACCTAAGTTGAACCAATGACACGTGGCATGCTGTACAAGTTCACTCTCCTGTATTATCCCATAAACAGGTCATGTTGCGACACTTGGCATAACTCTCTTTCAGAGAATCCAATTGAGGTCAGACCTATCGAGATGGAAAGATAACAGGTAGGGCTATCTCAAAAACCAAATTCAGATCCCTTGGATGAAAAAGTTTGGAGTTACACCGGAAACAATCAGGTACATATTTCTATCAAAACAGAATTATTTTTTAGCACCTTCATTCATGGCTTCTAGAATTTAGGGCTTCGGAGAAAGTTGGAATTTTTGTAATCAGAGACCACGGCTGAATGATACTCATCAAAATCAAAATTTAGAGACCAAGATCAGAATTTTTGGTTGGGAAGAAGGCCGAACTTGATCAGACCATAGTTCGGGACTTTGATCAGAAAAGTGGAAAATTAGGGCTTCTGCAAAAATGGGAATTTTTGAAATCTGTGACCACGATTGGAAGCTCCTCATAAAAGTAGAAGCTTAGAGCTTTGGATCAAACCTTTTGATTGGGTAGAAGAGTGGGCTTCATCAAACCATAGTTCGGGGTCACGTACAGTGAATCCGAAAGTTTCAAAGGCAAAATTGAGGAGTGAAACTTTGCAGTTTTCAAATTTTGAATATACCAGCTTCATCAGCTCATCAAGGCACATATTTATATCCTTTCAGAAGTTTGAATTTTTGGGGTTTCTCTGGAAAACCCTATTACAACTCCAGATCTAATTCCTGCAAATCAAGTGGATTGGGTTAATCCTAGAAGAGGATGGATTGATCACCTGCATAAGTGAAGAAGTTCCTATTTCAGAGGGAGATGAGGCTAAGGCCTTCCATAAGAAGATTACAAGCAATCTTGACAGGTATGGCTTATAGGTATGTTTCATAGTTAAGTTTATCATATGTTTGTCTTCATATCATTACAGTACAATCTTGATTAATTACTAGACTTGTCATATCACCTTAATAGAAGATATTCATTGTTTAAGGTTTTGACACTTATGAATGTACTAATGCACTGTGATGTTGTATGAGGTTTATGTTGTTCGCTAACATAAAAGGTACCTCAAGAAAGACAAATCATGTTCTACTTCAAGAACATATGATCACGGTGACATGAAGACAAAGATTCATCCATTATCATGGATCACATAGAAGATCTACTTTCGAGGTATTTATAACTTGGTCCTACAATGGTTAACCTATGAGACATGCAGGTTACTAGCACAAGTCACTGAAGAGAACCAGAAGACATTATGCGAGTATGTTAGACATAACTAGCTAGCATGCTAATCCATGTATGTTTTTCCTATATCAAGCTAGAATCCTACCTTGTGTTAGGATCTTATACTGTTGTGTTGTTGAAGTCATAGGTTTGAATAATCATGGTTGTATGCATATTATGTTTCTTACCATAATTGATGATATGACTAACCAAAAGAATCATGAAGGTATAGGTTTGAATAATCACGGGTTTTATGCATATTATATCTCTTATCTTGATTGATGATTCAACTAACCAGAAGTGTCCTATGATCAAATAAGAATATGTATGAGTAAAAGAAGACTTCCCTGAAACCTTGAATACTAATGTTTATTATCTGTGTTTGAAATGATCTTGACTATACATGCTTGAGATTATTGTGTTTTGATAGTATTAATATTATACTAATAAATGTGTGGTTATGTATGAGACCTCAAGGATAACACAATGATGATACTAAAAAGCATGCATAGTGATTAAGGATGGATGTAAGTTCAAGGACAGGTAATCTAGGAAGCAAAGTTCAAGAGGGAGCACACTCCAGTTGTTCCTACAAGAAAGCAAAGGAGCACACTTCAGTAGTTTCTGCAAGGATGCAGATATTCAGAGGGAGTTGACCACTTCTCACAATCCACATTAGAATGGAGTTGCAAAGATTCAGAAGGAGTCCACCCAGCAACCAAACAAAGATAAGTATTTGAATTGTCATTTCTTACATAATGTTATTCAATGATGTATATGCTTATGTTCCTAAGAAATAGGTTGTGTATTATGCATATTAGAATAGTTGCATTGATGAACAGTATACTACTAATATACATCGGTAAGTGGTGTATGGCACTGTACAACATTCCATTGCTACTTATCTAGAATGAAACCTCTTTGCTGACATGTTAGGAGTTGTGCACACTCTTAACAATGTTCTGGTAGAGATTGGAAGGCATCTAGAAAGTTACGGAATATGGATAAATTTTGTATTGGCTAAGATAATTGCATGATTGTATGACATATTTTTTTATGTATAAGAATTTGTTCTGAAAACTATGAGATGTTTTCTAATCATGCAATTTAACTTGTTGTGTAGGAAAGATCGTATACCATCACCTACAAAAGAAGAACTACAACATTTGTTCAGCAACAAAATTATCTATTGAAGATATTGAAGTTCCCAGGATATAGGAAGAATGCCATGATCCGTCGATCATGAAGAATGATGCTTAGGATGTGGTCCCAAGGCTTGAAGGGAAGTTTGTTATGACTTCCATGTGGATCTATCAAGATCATCCATGCTGCAGATGGCAGCATAGAGAAATATAAAAGTGATGAAGTGGAAGATACACCAGATGGATTTCAAGACAACCTTCTTGAATGGTGTAGTTGAAGAAGAAGTGTATGTGGAGAAGCCACTTGGTTCTGAGACACATGACAGGGAGTCATATATGTGCAAAACTTGGTATGGTAGGATAGACAGCTTTCTATCCAATTTGGGCTTTACCAAGAGTAAAGCGGATTCCAACCTTTACTACAAGGTTGAGGAAGGCAATCCAGTGATACTACTATTGTATGTGGATGACCTATTTGTAACAAGTGAGGATAGATTGATTGCCGACACGCAACGGAAGCTTACTTCCAAGTTCGAGATGAAGAACTTGGGGATGATTCACTATTTGTTTTTGGCATGGAGGTGTGGCAGAGTGCTGATGGAATCTTCCTTGGTCAAGGGAAGTATGCAGTAGAGATCCTGAAGAGGTTCGGGATGATGGACTGCAAGGCTATGGCCACATCTATGGCATCGAACCTAAAGCTTCTATGTGATGCTTCATTTGATCCGGTCGATGTCACGATGTATCGTCAGATGATTGGGTCCTCTATGTACCTGACAAACACGAGACTAGATATTTGCTTTGCGGTGAACACATTGAGCCAGTTCCTGATGGATCCGAGAGATGTTCACCTGGTTACTGTAAAGCATATTCTGAGGTACCTGAAGGGTACAGTTGATTATGGGCTCAAGTATGATGTGAATCAAAAGTTTAAATCTACAGGGTTATGTTGATTCAGATTGGGCAGGCAGTGCTGCAGATAGGAAGAGCACTTCTGGGTGCTGCTTCAGTATGGGATCAGGTGTGATCTCTTGGTTTAGAAGGAAGTAGTCCTGCGTAGCACTGAGTACAGCCAAAGCAGAGCATGTTGTGATGGATGAGAAGGTTGCAGATGTATTGACCAAGCCATTGGCCAGAGTGGAGTTTGAGTACTTCAAAGAGAGGCTTGGTGCACTTCAGATCGAGATTCCTTCGAAAGGGAAGTGATGAGTCCGGAAGATGCAGATGCACATGAGCTTTTCTGACATGGTTGATGTGTTCTCCCTTGGACATGATGTAATTGCTGAGCCATTTTTCACATGGTGGTAGATGTGTTCTCCCATGGTGAAAAAGTAAGGGCTGGAGCCTTCCTCGAATGGTGGTAGATGTGTTCTCCCATGTCGGTGGTGTAAGTGTTGGATGATGTGCATTTGGGTTGTGCTTCGTGGATGATGAGATGATCTGAAGAGGATGAAGCTATGATGATCAGGAGGATCATGGATGATGAGCATCAGGACGATGCTCCAGTTACTACTCTGTATATGTATATGCATCATGTTGGATGCTTGTTATGATCAGTTGGATCATTTATTTATATATGCATCATGTTGGATGATGGATATGATCAGTTGGATCATTTATGTATGTATGCATCATGTTGGATGATGGATATGATCAGTTGGATCGTTTGTATGTATTTTGTATATGCATCATGTTGGATGCTTGGACCATGTATCAGGTGAATACATTGTATGATCAGGTAGATCATGTATGTTGATATGTATCATGTATTTGTATTTGTATCAAGTGGATACACTGTATGATCAGGTGGATCATGTATGATGATATGTATCAGGTAGATACTTGGTATGCATCAAGTGGATGTATTGTATGATCAGGATGATCATGATGACGAACTTCAGGGTGTTGCTCTATATGATATGTATCAGGATGGTACAGTGATGATGATCAGTGTGATCATGAGCATCAGGATGATGCTTTGTGCGATGATGATCCATTGGATCATGAGTATCAGGTTGATACTTGGAGGTCAGAGATGATATGTGGCAGGTTGTGCAAATAGCATGTAATCAATCCTGGGAGATCTTGCCGGTCGTGCTGCGGCACATAAATGTTTCTGGGATACTCTTTCTGGTATTGCTATGTAGTATGTAATCAGTCCTCAGATATCTGATAGGTTGAACTGTGTGCTCGTAATCAGTCCTGGGATGAGGTATTACTATGGACACATGTAATCAGTCCTGGAGATCCGAGAGGTTGAGTTATGTGCTCGTAATTAGTCCTGGGATGCTCTTTAGAGATCTTGCCGGTCGTGTTATGGCACATAAATGTTCCTGGGATGCTCTTTAAAGGTTTTTTCTATCCACATGTAATTAGTCCTAGAGATCTGAGAGGTTGAGCTATGTGCTCGTAACAAGTCCTTGGATGCCCTATAGAGATCTTGTCGGTCGTGCTACGGCACATAAATGTTCCTGGGATGCTCTTTAAAGGTATTGTGGAGGAGATACATGTAATCTGTCTTGGGAGATCTTATCGATCATGCTTAGGAACATAAATGTTCCTGGGATACTCTTTCCAATATTGCATCCGCACATAAAATTATTCCTAAGAGGCCACCTCTATCAGACCGTTCGCACAGATGATGAAGACCTCCAGGTGGTGGGCCTACATCTAGTATGAAAAAGGACTGGCTTTGTAGAACTTCCTATGATGAGTAGATTTAGAGATTGATTGAGATAGAAGCAATAGTGACGATGATGATGACTCGATGATGATTATCCAGTGACGATGATCCAGAGAAGATGACTTGTGCTAAGAGACCTGTGTCTAGAAATACCTTCCTAGTTAAGAGGGAGTGTTGATGTATATGTAACTTCATAATGTATTTCACATATATGTATATTGTATTCCTATAGAGATGTTATTATTCCTCTATACAGAAGTGGTTGTATTCCTATAGAGATGTTATTATTCCTCTATACGGAAGTGTCGTCATTTATATTGTAAGTGTCATAACTTGTACTTGATGGGTTATTAGACCACCTTGTTGGGGTTGGCCCTGTATAAGTCATGTGGGTCAAAGGGTTATTAGAACACCCTATTGGGGGTAGGCCATGTGGGTCAAAGGGTTATTAGACCACCCTAGTGGGGGTCGGCCTAGTCAGCATTATGTTAAGTGGTTAAGTTGAGGCCAACCTAGTTGAGTAAAGGTCAAGTCAAGTTAGTGTATAAATAGAGAGTGTGTCTCTCTCATTTTACACATTCTATTCTCTCACTCACACTTGGGAGAGTGGCGCACTTGTGGAGGAGGAGGTTCTGCTACTAGGAGAAGACTATCTCTTGTATTCTGGTTGTATCATTGCTCTATCTATCTCTGAGGAAGTTATTGGGGTTTTTCACCTTTATGGTTTTCCCCAAGTAAACTCTATGTCTCTTGTGTGCTTGCATTATTGTGTCCATGATTGATATGCTATAGATTTGTTGTACATGTTGTTCTCTCAGTTAAGATCCTAGATCAGATTGAAGTAAATTCTGAAAATTTAACATATCTCATATGGCGTGTTTCCGAGATTAGATTGGCCAGGCGCAGGGTTAATAGAACCTGGATACACTTGACTCCATGAGGGTAGGGTTACATTGGATGGCCCCCCAACATGAGATAATCCCATGGTGGATGGTTTAGCAGGTTGGGAAGGTCCAACAGAAGGTCCGTTGGGGATTCCACCACCTATGTTCTGGTTAGGAAATGGGGGTTTCCCCCCAGCCATAACGGGTTGACCACTATTCAAAGGTTGAACCAAGGTAGGTTGTTGACTAGCTACCATAGTAATACATTACCGATGGGATAATCCGTGGGAATGGAATGTCCTCCCCTCTAATTTTGAGGTGGGGCAGGAACTGGTAAAGTAACTGTGGTAGTAATAGGTGTGTTGGACTGTTGTCCTTCCACCAGTTGGTTCAACTGAGGTGCAGGACTGGACTCTTGTGAGGGTTGACTAGTCTTATTAGTGGTGTCGTGGTGGGAAGATTGTTCCGGTGATCCAAAAGATATCGGATGATCTGGGATGGGTCGGTAAGGGGGTAACGATGGGTCTTTAATCCTTCGTTGGAGACTTGACTGCTGAAACTCTTCAGCCATGGAACAAATGTGAGGTAATTGGCCACGAAAGTAGGCTAAAGGGTTGTCCGAAGTAGTCCCACTGGGTGGTGATGCGATGGCATAATGAGCCACTGGGTGGTCTATAGAAGAGGTCCAATAAGTTGCTGAAGGACCAACAACTACTATACGGTTGTCCTGGGGTCATTTTATCCATTCCAACGATCTAGGTTCTCCTGAGATGATGGGAGAAAGGTCTTGTGAAGTGGGGATTTGTGCTCCTTCATCCTACGGTGGATGAGAGGCAGGTGAATCTGGAGGAGTTCGTGGAAACAAAAGTCCTCCAACATTCAGAGTGGGGTTTTTCATTTCAGTAACTACGACTGTGTTACGCTGATTCATTCTTACCCTCGAAATAACCTCTGGATTAAGGGGATATTTAGGTGATAAGTTTAAGATCCTACGGGATCTTCTCCAGTGAAAATCCACCTGAGCATCAGGACAATCAGCCAGGATGGATGAAACAACGTTTCTCCTAAGGGTATGCTAAAAGGAAAGTAGTCCAGAAAAACCTACTCAAACTAAGGCAACAAGCAGACTTATGTGACAGAGTGGATTCAAAAGTTTGGAACCTCATGGGATTATCAAGGCATCGCAAATCACGATATACTGCAGGGTCCAACAATATGACACGACAAGGAGGATTGGGACCGTACCCTTGCCTACATACCCGATTACCTGGACAGTACGTGCGTGCTAATCTCCCTGAGTGTTGTTGTCGGTGTATTTATTTGCCAAGACGGCCAAATGGTTAACTCAGTTGGTTTTAGGAATCCTAGTGGTGTCTCCCGATATACGCAAGGTACGTGGGAGCTCAAATCCGTAGTGGTGCTGTCTAATGCACAACCGTTCGACAAGAGACCTTCTGATATACTACTGAGTACGTGACACACCCTTTGATATATGCCAAGTATGGATTATGGTACTTGGTGGGTACGTGAAGGAGCTCGATATATCGATAAGTACGTGGAAGACTACAATACCCTTTGGATACAGTGCTGGAAAATAACGACAGCTTCCACGCTTAACGATGCTGGAATGCGTCTCTAACTTACACACAAGTTGCTAAAAAATTTACCTAGTTCTACCGTTACATGCACGAAATATTCTTTTGTTTCAATGAAGTCTAGCTACAGGAAGGAGAAACCTTTTTCTTTCCATTAAGATTGCCAAAACAACACAATGCAACACAATCCCAATTCAAACAAAACTTGACTATGAATGTATTCTTTTCCTTTTTCAACGAAACACAAAATATCACAACACTACTATCCAAATCAATACAGTTTTCCTTTTCTTTTCCTTTTCAAAATGAGAATGATACTAGGTAATGAAAAGAGAGGATTCTGAAATGGAATATGAAAGTTTTTCAATTTCACTTTCAATGGTCTAAAAGCAAGAAAAATTAAAAATGCATCTATCTTTCCTTAGCATGGAATCAATTTTGCAAAAATCGAAGCGTACTTTGAGTCTTTCAAGAAAACGAACGATTCATAGTTCAAGAAAAACACAATAGATCATACATTCATTCAACTTTTCCAAAACATAAATGCAAATGTTCCAATGCACAACAATTTTCTTCAATAATGCTCAAGAAATGATGGGAAAGAAGCACTTTTTAACTTTTCAATGGATGCATCAAAGAATAAACTTGATAGCAATTGAGCTTTCAGATCTTAAATGACTGAAAAGAAAACACTGCTTGTAGCACTCAGTACACTCAGAAAACTCGAGAAAAGACAAGCACTTGATCAAGCTGAAGGACACACTTAACTCAAAATCAAGCAGCAACAAGCAAAGCTCAGACAATGATGAAAATGAGGTCTGGAAGCTGATCTAACATAATGATCAGATCAGGGATGGAAGGAAGGGAATGCAAGGGTGAGTGGATGAAGGTGGCAGAGACAAGAGTATCCACTACTACTGGTCTTCAAACTTGTCCAAAACAGAACCCAAAATGAATCCAAACAAAACCAAACACTCAAAACACAAATCATAGGTGGTATCCTTGGCTGGATCTTGCAGCACAGAGGGAGTTCATACAGCAAACCAAAGTATAGAGTTTCAAATGGAAAGGAGATGCCTGTATGTCAATTTTTTACAAATCAGCACACTTTGTGCTTGTACACAGTGTGACATCGCGATTTACCTTACACAGGAAGTGAGACATTGTCGCAGTTTACCAATGCAAGCAATTGGACGAGTAACTAACAAGTAAAGAACAAAGGCTAGAAATGACATAGTGTCACTCTGTTCCCACTACCCAGGTGCGACAGGTGAAGTCTAGATTCAAAAATGAATCAGATCTCTTAGTAATGAACCATGGAATGGTTTGGGAATGAGTCGTATAAACTCAGAGGAAGTAGATCAGAGTCTTCAATACGAAGATCTGATAGTGAAATCAATTTCAAGAAGTAAATGGAAAAAATAAAAAGGCTCATGTCAAGCAATCAACTGAAAATGACTCTCAGATTGACAACTACTGACCAGATTCTAAACTATCCAGATTCCCTAGCGGAGTCGCCAGATTTGTTATAGAACAATCCACTCGAGCGGATGCGAGCAAGATCTCCCTAGCTCAAAGTGAGTCTAGAACAAATAGAACAGACTACTAATGCATTTCCTAGATCTAGTTAAGGATCGAGTATTAGATGTCTTACCTTTCACTTTGCAATCCTTTCTCCTGAATGTTGCTCCACGTCTCACGGTCGTCACATCCAAGCTGCAAGACCTGTCAAGACAAGAAACAAGAGAAACAAGTGAAAGACATCTATACAATAAGAGATCTAAGTAAACAGTTAAGCAGGTAAACTACTCAATATCATTACGCACATGAACAATATTGGTGGAAAGAATTTGTATTACTGTAAAAAGAAGGGAAGTACATAATAGAGATATAGAACTACAACCAAGACTTAACGTTGCATCCCTTCTCCAACAAAGCCAATTACCATATCCTTCCAAGGAAGTATGAGTTCTCCAATGGGTAAGTAGAGATGTTCCAAGGGTGATTTCACCAACATGTAGATACCATAGCCTTCCTCCCCTTGGGATGGGAGTGAGCTTCATTCATATAGGACTAAGTGGATAGGGTATGGATAGGATAGGTTGAGAGATGGTAGGAGAGGCTTAAGGGATTTCTCCAAAGTATTAGGAAGCGAGTGCCAGCTCCTCCAAGAGGTCAGGGATAGGGTCCCAAGTCAACAAGCTTCAAGAAGGACCTTGAAGAAGCTATTTTTTCCATCTAACTGACTTCGTTGTACCCTGTAATGGGACAAGATGCGACGTCGCATGTTGCTCATGTGCAGCCTGCGATGACCCTTCAAAACCTAGCACAATTGGGTACAAATCCTCCTTGGTTGATTACTTAGTCAAGATATATTCAGGGGTGTATAGACTGAATCTTATGATGAGTAGATTTTGGGTGTAATAGGGCCATGGCCCAATATAACAACAGAAATAGTAAGTCCAAAATTCAGGATATTACATTCCTCCCCGCTTAGAACAACATCATCCTGGTGTTTTTAGGGACTAGGAATGAGGTCATGAAACAAGGAGGGGTATGCCTCTTTTATGATGGTCTCATTCTCACAAGTAGCCTCATCTGGTCCAAAGTTCCTCCATTGCACTTTCAGCTAAGTGATGGTCCTCCTCCTAAGCTACACCTCTCTCTCGTCCAGAATGTGGAGTGGTTTTGGCCTGAACTCCCCTTTGGGCTCCACCTGTAATAAGGACCAATCAATTACATGTTTAGTATCGTATACATATTTCTTTAATAATGAAGCATGAAAAACATTATGAACTTTTATATGAGTTGGTAAGGCTAACTCATAAGCCACTGGGCCCTTCTTGGCCAGTATTTCAAAAGGTCCACAAAATCTTGGGGCTAGTTTCCCGCAACGTCCCAAGCTCAACGAGCTTCGTTTTTCCTTTATTTTTAGAAACACATGTTCGCCGACATGGTAGTCTTTTTCTTTTATTTTCTTGTCTGCATAAATCTTTTGGCGGTCTTGAGCTTCTTTCAGGTTTAGTTGTACCTTGGAGACTAGTTGTTCCAAGTCTTTTAGTAGGTCAGGTCCTAACATAAGTCTATCTACCGTACTTTCCCAAGTCACAGGTGTCCGACAGTTCCTACCATAGGGTACCTCGAAAGGGCTCATTTTGGAAGAGGTTTGGTATCCGTTGTTGTAGGAAAACTCTGCGAGGTGCAAATAATCTTCCCACTTGGTTGGGTTGTTCATGACATACATCCTCAACATGTCCTCAAGGATTTGGTTTACTCGTTCTGTTTTTTCGTCGGTTTGGGGATGGTACACAGTACTGAATTGTAATTGTGTCTCCAAACCAGAGAGCAATGCTCTCCAGAAGTTGCTAGTGAACTTCGTGTCTCGATCGGAAATGATTGCCTTGGGTATCCCATGCAATCGAAATATCTCCTTTAAGAATATTTCTGCGATGTGGACAGCTTTGTAGGTAGACTTTACCGCTATGAGATGAGCTGCTTTTGACAGCTTGTCCACCACTACAAAGATGGAATCGTTCTGCCTCTTATTCTTGGGTAAGCCTGTAATGAAATCCATACGTATTACCTCCCACTTCCACTCCAGAATGGGCAAAGGTTGTAATAAATCGGAGGGGTGTTGGTGTTATGCTTTGACCAGTTAGCACTCCTGACATTTCGCGATGAACATGGCAATGTCAACTTTCAACTTAGGCCAAAAGTAATGTTTCTTTACTGTCGATATCATCTTTTGATAGACGAGGTGCCCTGAATAGGGTTTCTGGTGGTATCAGTGAGAATGTTTGATCTAATGTTTTCACTCTCTGGGACGTAAAGTCTCTCTTTCAACTACAGTAGTCCTGACTCGTCTATCTTATATTCCTTGTGTTGTTGGAATAATCTATATTCCTGGATCCTTGCAAGGATTTCCATGTAGTAATGGTCACTCTTACAGGCCGTTTGAATCTTGTGGTGTAATTCTAAGTCGGTTTGACTCACCATGACCTTGTAAAGCATATGTGCTCGTTCGCTCAAGGCATCTGCAATCTTGTTTTCCTTGCCCTTAATATGCTTTAGTTCGAAATGATACTCACTAAGGAAGGCTAACCATCTAGCTTGCCTAGCATTTAGGTCGGGTTGGTCGAAAAGATACTTCAAACTCATGTTATCAGTCATTAATAGGAATTTCTTTCCCATAAGGTAATGTCGCCACATCTTCAGAGCATGCATGATGGCGGCTAGTTCAAGGTCATGCATAAGGTAGTTCTACTCATGTTATTTCAATTTCCTTGATTCGTAGAATATGGAAAAATTGTCTTGCATAAGGACTCCCTCAAGTCCTTCCTTGCTTGCATCCATGTAGACAACGAAGTGCCCATTGGGGTCCACAATTCGTAAAATTGGTGCACTAATCAATAGTTGTTTCAGCTTTTCAAAGATTTCTTCGCACTTAGCTGTCCAGATGAACTTGTTTTCCTTCTTCTGCAAGGCAGTCATGGGACATGCAATCCGTGAGAATTTCTCAATGAACTTTCGGTAGTATCCGGCTAAACCTAAAAATGATCTTATGTCGAATACGCACATAGGTGTGGGCCATTCTTCGATGGATTTGACCTTTTCGGGGTTGACGGGTATTCCCTTTTCGGAAATGATATGTCCTAAGTATTGAATCCGAGGTTTGTAGAAATCACACTTACTAAACTTGGCGTACAGTTGGTGTTCCCATAGTATTCGTAAAACAATTCGGAGATGTTCCTCATGTTATTCTACGTTCTTGGAGTATATTAAAATGTCGTCAATAAAGACTAGAATGAACTTATCAAGGTACTTACTAAAGATTTTGTTCATCATACACATAAAGTTGGCCGGTGCGTTTGTCAACCCAAAGGGCATCACTACGAACTCGTAGTGGCCATAACGGGTCCAAAAAGTGGTTTTGTGTATATCCTCATCACGGATTCTCACCTGATGGTATCTGGATCGTAAGTCGATCTTTGAGAAGATCTTCGCTCCTCCGACTTGGTCAAACAAGTCATCGATTCTAGGGAGTGGGTAGTGGTTCTTAATGGTCATCTTGTTGAGTTGGCAGTAGTCGATGCACATCCGCATCGTTCCGTCTTTCTTCTTGACAAAGAATATCGGTGCTCCCCAAGGGGACACACTTGGTCGGATGTACCCTTTGTCGATCAACCCTTGTAGCTGAAGCTTGAGTTCCACCAATTTCGATGTGCTCATGCAGTAAGGGGCTTTGGAAGCTGGTATCGACTCGGGTGTTAGTTCAATGGAAAATTCTAAGTCTCGTTTGGGTGGTAACCCCGGTATTTCCTCGAGAAATACATCTTTGAATTCTATGAGGACTAGGAAGTCTTTGATCTTTTGTTCCCTATTAGTTTCTATGTTTTGGATATTGACGGAAAAAAGTTTACAACCTTTTATGATACATTTCTTTGCTTGTAAGGCGGAGATCTATCATACGGACACTTTCTTAGGGATACCTGAATCGTCTTTTGATGCCCTTGGTCATCCCTGCAAAGTAAGGACTTGTTTAAGCAGTCAAGTAGGACATGGTGTTCTTCTAACCAATCCATGCCGATAAGTACATCGTACGATCCTAGGGGTAGGATGTTTAGTTCTAACCTAGTTGGAAAACCATTTAAGTCTATCGCACAATTTTTAACTAACTCGGAGACCTTTCGTTTGGTACCAGTGGCTAGTTATACCAGTCACGGTTTCTCGTGACGTTCTCGGTTTAACTCACAAGTGTCCACTATATTAGGGGAGATATAACTTCGGCATGTGCCGGTATCTATTAAAACTGAAATGGTTGTGTTTGAGATCTTACCCTTAATTTTGACCATGGTGGCCTGGTGATTTTCCTGTCGGTCGTCAAGACTGTCATAAATCCTGGGTGTTCTTGCCATGTCTCCTACGATAGGTTCTGCTTGGACGTTGTGTAAAACTCCATCCATTTTGCTAGGGAAGTCTCTGTAGTAATGGGGCCCTTGGCATTTCCAACAAGAAACGGTTGGCGAGATAGCTTTTGTCCCTTTGTTGAAAGTTGGTCGTTTGACACGTGGTGGGGATGCATTTGGCAGTGCTTGTGGTCAGTTGAAGCCTCTATTAGGTGGAAAACTGTTGTTATGTTTTTGGTAAGGTGGAGGTCTAAAACTCGGTCTGCGGTTGTCCGAGAAGGTTCAAAACCTATCTCTGTTTGTGTTGATGTTATCGTTCCTTGGCTATCCATGCTCATAACACAGTCTTGCTTTATGTAAGGTCACATCAAGGGTTTTGGGCATGTCAAACTCTATCTTTTCTCTAAATTTTGTTGGCAGCCCTCCCAAGAACTGTTGTATCTTGACATTTTCGTCTTTGATGTATGGCACATAGTGCAGCAAGTCTAAGAATCTGTTTATGAATGCCTCCATGGTTATGGAGCCCATTTTCAACTCATGAAATTCTTTAATTTTCTTGTCAAAGAATATTTCAGACATATATTTGTCCTGGAATATTATGCTGAAAGTATCCCATGTTATGTCTCTCAGTTCTTGTCTTTTGGTGTGTTTCAAGTCCCGACACCATCTGGTTGCTTTACCATTCAGGTTGTATATGGCTAGTTAGGCTTGCATTTCACTGGAGTAATTATGAACTTTGAAGTACTTATTCATTCCTAGCAGCCACTCCTCAGCCTTCTCCTCAGATTTAATCTCTCTGTCATAAGTTGGGGCTTTTATCTTTCTGAATTCTCCTTGTAAACTGTTGTCACTTTTCCTCCTTTTCTTCCAAGGAGGTGGTGAACCTTCATCGTTGGAAGAGCTCTTACAGTCCTCTTCCATTGATTTAGGTATGTGTTCTCCCTGCTCTTCCCCCTTAGGGATGGAAGTCCTCTTTGTGTGACTGTATCCTTTTTTAAAGGTGTTGACCGAGAGTGTGGGATGTCCATGGGGTTTTTACCCTATTAAAGTCTAAAGCAGAGCTTCATTTATAGCTTGTTGTTCTCATCTTTCTTGCATGTTATCATCTCTAAAATTTGGAATTTTTCCCGTAGATTTTGCATGGATTTCATTAAATCTGAGTTGAGTTCCACCAAAAGTTCTTGCTTTCGTGGTGGAGAGTTCAGATTTCCATGTATGTTGCTGCCCCCTTCTGCATTAATTTTCAGACAATGATTGTACCTACAATGTTATATAAGTGTTTAAGAACAAAAAATCTGTTAGTTTATTTTTCACATAAAAATAACAAATTCATAAATGTATGTTTTTGTTTACTGAGTATCTGCAACGGATGTTCTATTTGTAATCATCCCAATAGGTTACTTAGTTCTGTAGCTGGGCTCTGATACCACTTGTAATTTCCCTAAAAATAGTGAAAAATTTAAAATTTTCTATTACTACAATAAAAGCTTTTTAACGATGATGAGTTGTAAATTAACTTCAACACTAATACAAATGCCCAGTACTTGCATGCAACATTTTAATGATTTCAGTTTCCTAAGTAATATAGTCTCCTTATCTATTTATTCTTTTGATTCTGCGGAAGCAATGTGTAGGGTATAAAAGGTGGTTCTTTTGTAAGTGTACAAATGCTAGAGTACCATGATAAAGTCTCCTTCCTACTATTTTTAAGAATTCATGTGCAAAATTATAAAAAAAGTCTGATTGTAAACTTCAGGTGAGATGGAACCTTGTTGATGAATGTTGAGGCCCATGATGGAACACTGGTGTCTTTCTTTTAAAAGGGAAGAAGTACCCCCAGCAGAGCTACCGAGAGGTAAGGGTAGTCTTGGAAAAGTTCTGGTCTTACTTAGCAAATTTCTAAAGTATGTTCTCATGTTTGTATGCAGGTGCTTCTATGAGGGAACTCTCCCTTAAAGATCCTACCATCATGTGTTTGTGTAAATTATGATCAACGTACAAAGGCTAGATTTGAAAAAGACCTAAGTGTAAAAGACTAAGGTGAAAGACTATGTCATGAGTGCTAGGGTGTAAATACTATGGTGTAAAAGCCTTGGAAGTCATGCTTTCCAGCCACTAATGCGTTGATAGCTACGCGACCCTCTACTATGGGGTTTGGGTGATAAATCAAGTCTCATTAAATGGAAGGCAGGTGGAGTAATAACTACTGATATGGTATCAACGTGTTATGAGACCAGCTGGCGTGGAGGGTTTCGATGCTTCAGGTTTTTCAATGGTAAATGTTCTCTATGTTTCTAATTCAACCTGGCTTAGTCCTCCGTTGCATTTGGGAGTGGTTTTCATGCCTGACCTAAGCTACGCTCATGGTCAGTGCACCTGGTAATTGTGGAGGGTGAAAGAAATACAATATCCATTCCAGGTAAATCATCCTTCCTTCCTTGGTAAATACTCTTCTATTACTTCTATGTTTATCTGTTGATTGATATATTTCTTAGGGTTTAACCCGTGTCTTCTTTTGGTATGGCAGGTGCAGGGTTTTGAACTCCTCTACGTGGGTTTTTGTAGGTGACCAAGTCTTCGATGACACTGGATAAGTCCAGATTCTTGCTAACATTTCCCTTTCCTCTCGTATCTATGGAGGGTACTGTGTATGTTGTTTATAGGTGACTTCGTGAAGCCTCTTTGGCTCACTAGTTTTCGTTGAAGTCTGGAGGTCTCCTTTGGCTGGACCAAGAACTCAAATGTATTTATTGTTTTAATGGGAGAATGGTATAACCCTGGAGGGTTTTCTGGTTTTAATGTACTGTTTTGGTCATTTGGCTTAATGGAGGTCTTAAGTTGTTTGTGATGAGATACAATATTTATAAAAAATGAAACTTGGGTCTTGGTCATAGGTACAGGTCTGCGTTTTCTCCTATGAACTTTGAACATGTACTAAAAGTATGTAGACTTGTTTTGGACCTCTGCGTATTTATAAGAGAATGATTCATAGTCTTATTTAAACTCTGTGTTTTGTTTCCTATGGAGTATGTATGGAAAACCTAAGTTTACGACTGGCATGTACTATCGTTTCTCTACTTTGTATGCAGTCAATTGATTTTCGAAATCGGTATCCTATAATCGTTTATCAAAGGTGGTACCTCTGTCTAACCTCCTGATTGTTTGAAAAGATGAGTCAGTGGTTTAATAATTATGCATTGACTACTTTTGGTTTAACACGATTTCCCGGAAATCGATAATTGGTTTCGACCTCTTGACCTGGGGTTTTAAATGTTAGGTAATAATTCGTTGACTATGGGGTTCAAACCTCGAGATAGTAGAGAGCCTATCAAGGTTTTGGGATAAAATATTATGAATATATGGGTGTTTTATGCAAGTAATAAATCTAATATCTATGAATTCGTAACCCTTGTTACCCAGTAGCATCATCGTTGTAGTAGTTAAAGGTTTGACTGTTTGTTGAATGAAGGAAAATACTAGACCCGATTAGAATCATGGTCCCTGTAGCTTGCGTTTTGATTTTGTTTAACGTTTTCAAGTTTGATGATTTAGGTAGGAAAACCCTTACTCTATCTATGTCTATATATTTAAATGTCTGTGAAATCGATCTGAGGAAAGAATTGCATTACAGTGTTGTTGTATAATTCGATCCTTGAAATGGTAGCGAAGCCCGTCAGGGTTTGGGTTTTGAAAGTTTAATGTAGGATGTGAAATGCAACGTCTGAGTCTATGATATTAAATTGTAACTTCTTTGAAATGCTTGATGTGTTTTCTTTGTAATGGGTTGACTGTTGGTAAAAATCGTAGCTAAGGGTTTTGAGGAATTCATTGATGTTTGGGAAGATTGGATATAAATAATGCATAAGATGTATTCACTACTGTGGAAAGTATTCGTTATGATTTTGGAAAGAATATTATGGAAATATAGTTTGAAAAGACAAGATCCCTACCATGACTATATTTAACTTCCTAGATTCTTATAAGGGTAACAGAACTAAACAAAAACATGATTATAAGTCTGAGAGTAACTCAATTACATAACAATGACAAGAAGGAAAGAATTATATTGTCTAAATTTAATACAGAAAGAACTCTAGGTTTTCAAATTGCATGGATGTCTAGCACAGGCTAGCTTGGCTAGACCTGCTAGACATTCTGCTATTCTAAATCATAATTCCTAAATTTAAAGTAGTCCTAGCTTACAGGATTTTGCTCCTATCAGTAATCTACATTTAAACAATTCGGGATAAAAACCAAATACTGTTGGGATAACATCTTGTATTAATTACTTAACTTCTATTATAACTTGAAATGGAAGGTTAATAATTCGTACCTGGTTACCTTGTGACTTGCTCCTCTCCTATAGTAGCCTGCACACTCAAACAATAATTAGTGTAGAAACTTATGAGCTTAGATGACCTGTTAGAATGATTCCTTAGTTGGATAAGTTTGGGGCTACCAAGTTGCTTCCAACCATGACCCTTAGACCGTTCCTGGTTCTAATTGGATCCCCCCGAGTTGGTTCCCAACATGCAATAATAGATAGAGGCCCTAGGTTCACTGTTGGTTCAGATCTGGATTTATTATGTGAGACTGCTTCAGTTTCTTGGAGCAGAAAGCTTCTCTCTGATTATCATAGGAGAATGATAATGCAAAAAAATGATGATCCTCAAATTTTGGGATCTTCCCTCTTTAAATAGGGGAGTCTTGAATTATGACTGTTGAATATTTAGTTTCTTTAAATTAAATAATTTAATATTTAAAATATATTATTTAGTAAATTATCTAGTCCTCTTGAACTAGGACTTCTCACTTGTTTTAACTATAGGTGATTTTAATCTTTAATCTTTTCATAATAATAATAATACAATAATTATAATTCAACCTAAATATTAATACATTATTAATAATATTTTAATAATGTGGCATCCCACTTATGCATAAATATATATATATATAAAAGAATATATATTCTATAAATAAATAATAACAATATTATTATTAAAGCTCTTAATAATAATATATAGCCTTGAGACCTTTAAGCATTTGGTTCTCATAAGAATATTCTTAGTCAATCCATACTTTAGTTTATGGCAATTATATTTTATTTAGTTATGTATCTTCACATGATACTTCTTTTAAGCATTAAGGATATGGTCCAATTCTTTGGACGGTCTTTTGGTAAGCTTGGATAGGCACCTCTAGTCTCTCTCTTGCATGTCGGATTCCCTCATTTAACATTGTAGTAGTCGCAGTATTTGATGATAGATAAAAGATGAATCATTTAACCAAATTAAATAAATGTGATGAAAGTACACTAGTACAAAATGAGAGATAAGTGACCAAAAAAAACGACCAAAATCCACATATAAATTACCACTTCTGAGTTGGTGACCACTGGAAGCAAATTAGTGGCCATATATCACGCGACCAAAAATGTGGTCATATTTAGCTTGGTCATTTATAGCTTATCTTGTGGTCATATATTTGGTCATATATTTGGTCATTAATTTGGTAATATATTTGGTCATTAATTGTCACAATTAATGACCAAATTTATGACCACATTTTTTGTCACGTGATAAATTACCGCTAATTTGCTACCAGTGATCATCAACTCAAAAGTGGTCATTTATATGCATATTTTGGTCATTTTTTTGGTCACTTATCTCTCATGTTGTACTGGTGGTCATTTATATGCAAATTTTAGTCATTGTTTTAGTCATTTATCTCTTTTTAGTGGTTTCAGAATATAAATAGGGCACGGAGGAATCGAACCACCAACCTCCTGCCTATAAGGCAGGTGCTCTACCATTGAGCTAGCACCCTTAAATAGAATTCCTTATGGATTTATATGAGAATAAAATTTCCAAACAGTTAACACCATCTTGCCAAATTCTGGAAAAGGATCACATAAGTAGGTAAGAAACACGCAGTTAACACCATTTAAATCAGAAGCACACAGATTCATATAACATGCAAACAAACAACAACAAAATTTTAGCATTACATGCACACAAAAAATAACCATCTACTTATATACAAAATTAAAATATAGTTTTGTTCATTTTCAAAATATATACTTACAATGTAACATTGTTTTTATGTAAATAACATGAGTCTTCGGATGAACCAAAATGGCATAGCATGGCGCTTCTAGATTTATAGGATCTTTTCCTAGAAGCTACTAAAAAATTTCAGATATCTGCAGCTTCCCTGCAGATGCCAAATGCCCTATATTTAGATACATTTGTGTTTCTAGATTTTAATAAAGTGAATAACTGCATCACCATGGAAGGAATGAAATGCTCAGAGCAGAAAATTTGATTTGACAGATACTTTAACATAACAGCAACACCGAATCGGATCATACTTATGTCATGCATCTCTTTTCAACATTATCCTATTTAAAAATGTTGCACTTGAAAAGCACTCAAGCATCTGCACTTGAAATATTGATCAACCTATCAATGGGGACTGACAATGTTTTAGTTTTAAATCCATTATGAACTGCATTCTCAGGGAAAGCTTTCTTTTTCTTGGAATGCAAACCTAAACCAAGTACAAATATTGCACTTGAAGTGAATGAGGCTTCAGGAAATAGGTAGGGAAACATAATTGCACCCAACAAAGGAGGATCATGATACTCAACAGGCAGAGTACTTTTTCCATGGTCAAAATATTCCAAACTTCCAGTAAACTTCTTTCGACTATCAAGGCTAGTTTCTTTAGATGCATTGTTCTCCAGTGTTAATTTTGATATCTTGGATTCCATTTCCATTCCTATTCTTCTGAATAGTCTGTAGTACAGTAAATGGGATCTAACCCTCCTCTCCATGAAACTTATATTTCTGGCCCAAATCTCTCTGATTGTCACTTTGTCAACACAATGTTGATTATTTATATCCAATACTCCATCTAAATGAATTTTCTCGAGTGGTGAAACACCTAAGCTGGATTCTGATAGCCTGCTATATTTTTCCACCATACAACAATCAGAAAAATTGTGAGGATGTAAACATTGATGATCACCATTGTTAGCAGGCGACAATACTCTCTCTGACATGGATTTAGAGTTTTGGATCCTTTGAGAAATAAGATCTGTAATATCTGGAAAAGTTTCATCCATTTTCATGGACATAAAAGCTGTGTTGTTTCCTTCCATCTCCACGAAATCTAATTTCCTTATCTTGTACCACTCTGGTAGGAAGTTTACCAATTCTCTAAAGGCCTTATTCTCCTTTTCAACTGATGTGCAGCTTACTTTCCATCTGGGTGAATGAATCCTGCTTAGAACTGGAGTGCTCTTCTCACTTTCTCCATCTATTTGCAATAATGGAAAACATAATTCTCCAGGCTCTTCATTTGACATGACATTTCTAGAAGGATCCCATTCTTCCTCACTATTATCATTACTTAATGAAAGTAAAACAACCAACTCAGTCAGGAGCCGCTCTTCTTCTGAAGGTGAAATATTACCTCTATAAAGTAAGTCCTCTGGAGACTGCAATGTTTTACTTTCATCTTGAGCTTCTGGTGATACAAATGAAGCTTGATTGCAATGGTAGGAAAATATTTCATTGGATACACTTTTGGCCTTTTGTACTATATTGTAATCTCAGAACAACACCTCTCTAGTTTTGTTCTTTCTATACCATTTCCTGCATCTCTGAATTTTAGGACAACAGACTTCATATATTTGTATTTTGACTTGGCTACAAGCATGAGTCAAACGTCAATTTGGTAGCATTGGAAAAATAAACTTCTATGTTTCCTGGGATAATATTATAAAGCTTAGACCAATGCCAATATCTCTGATTTATCCTAATATTTTTGAGTTTTTCATGTTTCCAATTGTGCCAATATTTTTTGAGTTTTTCATGTGGCAAGCTTATTCTTGCTGATATTTTATGATATTTTCCCTAATATTTATGGTAAGTTTCTTGCCAGATTCTCAGCAATATATTCCCCAAACTCGACATTTGCAGCATTGGATACTCTTGTACAAAAAAAGTGTCATAGATAGTTCAAAGCTTGCAAACATGTACAAAAATCCTGGGATCCTTATGCATCTTTCAAATTAGAAGTCAAATTTGCAGCAACGGAATTGTTTACTAAGTGATAAGAAGCAAATAAACATTAAAAGTCTAGGGTAAACTAGGCAGATAGAACAAAAAGCAAGAGAAATTAAGAACAAATGCTGATACTTGATGGAAAAAACCCAACCTAATGCCCCTGATACAAAAGTAAACCAAGGACTAGACAAGTCAGGTCTTCTAGAAAATAGCCATTTCTTTGTGCCCTCAATGCACCCAAAATATGTTGCACCAGAAACTAGTAATCCTGTCATGGCTGGGCCGCCCTATTCCTCTGTAAAGACCTGCAAACAATTGAAAGGATAGAATCAAAATGATAAATCAACAAAATTTGACAAGGATGGGGGAGATGGGAATGGAAGTCTAAGATAAATTTCAAAGAAATATATGACATGCAGGCAAGATATCACTACACGCAAATGGCCCACAATAGCAAAAGGTAACATTTGTTTCGATGGTTTAAAAATTATTATCTGAGAGATTATTATGTCTTTTGTCTGGTCGGAAAAGAGGTTAAACACAAGTGTTGTATGTATCTGGTAAAAGTTAAAAGAAATGAGTATTTTTACCAGCTAATTGTGGCATCAAACCCTTTTAAATTCCATAAAAGATGTGCAAGATATAATCCTTTCAAAAGTAATTGCAGGCCAAATACATGTAACCGAACATAGTAACAAGTCCCTAATGGATACATGGCATATAAAGTTACAATAAGAAGCATTGTTGGGTTTCTGATCTAAGTGTCATCCATGTAACTTGAATCTTGCTTGAGTTAGCAAAAGAATTCTTCCTTCAACACTGAAACAAGCCCATGAAGGTAAACTATTAATAGCTTCTTATTTCCACAAAAAACTTAGGTGGTTTAAAATCACTATTTTTTTTCCTAACCACAACATCTTTATTATGCAATCCGATTTTATGTACATGAACCATTTTATATGTAAGCTCATGATTTTGTAACAATGTTTCAGTTTTAGGTCTTTATCTTATCATATTTCAAGGATTGTAAAAGGCCCTTTCATGTAATCAAGGCTTTATAAGTAACTAGGGCTTTAAGTTAGGTTTTCACTTTCTTTTTAAATAAATATGG
Source organism: Larix kaempferi (assembly GCA_027924585.1). NCBI lineage: Eukaryota > Viridiplantae > Streptophyta > Pinopsida > Pinales > Pinaceae > Larix > Larix kaempferi. The sequence goes on from BSBM01000131.1 coordinate 1,682,992, forward strand.
CTTCCCCCTCTTTTGTTGCTTTATCACTTCATAAACACAACCAACAAAGATTCCTTGGAGATCTCTTCCACCATAAAATTAAGAATTGCAAGTGCAATCCACTTGGTCATGCAAGGTGCCCCCAATCTTTTGTGCCTTTTTATATTTATTTATGTCATTTGACCTTTACTTCTATAATATTTCATGCTTTGTTAAAAGGTGTTTCCCCCCTCTTTTGTAACATTTATCACTTCATCATTATAGTTAACAAAGTTTCATTGGAGAACTCTTCCTCCATACAACTTAGATTTGTAAGTACAATCCACTTATGTGCATAGTGCCCCTATCTTCTGTACCCTTTTTTTAATTTATTTCTATCATTTGAGCTTTACTTCTATTATATTTCCTGTTATTATTTTCAGTCACCTCTATCGTTGCAATTGCAGTGTCATTTTAGACACAGGTGCCTAAAAAGTATAGCTGCTGGATGTCATTATCCTTGGTAGTGAATTAATATGTATAACAATAAGGCTATGATAAGGCCAACAACTATTTGTCATAGTTGTCCAAATCAACATAAGCTTGCATGATCATTTAGGACTCCACACCTAAGGGTTAGTTGTCCTCATGCCAATGAAGTAGGCATTTTCACAATCCAATTATCTCAACAATACCTGGAAAATACAAATGCAGTAGATGGTCGATTTTCTAATTTGACATCTTGTATTAAGCAAAGCTTTCTCCTTTCACTCTATAGATCATAAAGCTTACCTTCATAAATTTTGAAGAAACTGAAAAAAAAATTAAAATTGAAATCCCTGTTTTTGATAAACTTGTTCCATTAATCTCAGAATGTCCTAGGAGGAATTTTGAGGCAGGCACTGCATGGTAAAAGTTTTTCCACTTCCTATTTTCCCATGAAAAGCATGTTGCTTTAGTCCATTGAAATATTGCTGGAACAATGGGCTCAAGAGTCACTCTGTACACTTCATCTTTAGATACTCGTCCATCTAATGTTGCATCAAAAACAAATTCATGTTTCTCAACATATGCAGTTAAGTCCACCTTAAGCTTGGTCTCACGGACTATAAGAGAAGTAAGCCGCTAGACTTACCTTGTTTGATGCCTATTCCTCTACCGTGGCAATGAGTTCCAACAAATGTACGAGTGCCTTTCATTCATAAGCAATAAGTGCTTGTCTTTCAGTAAATCAAACTCGCCAAGGAAGATTGCAAACAATGGATCGATTTTGGACCAACAGATAGAGAGCTTTAGTGAACACGAATACACAAATACCAATGGAAAATGAGAAAATGGTGGTTGAGCTCTCAAGGTAGTGCTTGGCACTTATATAACACTATGCTTCTTACACTCGGCCTTTCATTCTAGTGCTCTTTTGATGAGTCACAAGTGCAATACACCTGCACTTTCATTAGAATGCATCTGACAAGTGAAGTGAATTATGTTAAGTGGACAGTCGAAATTGACTAAAAGGAATGGTTAATGAAAGTTTGAGATTGAGTAGCGGGTTGTCTTCATTGTAAACCGGAAAGAAAAACGAATACGGTGTAAATACTTAGTCTCAAATTAAAAAAAACAACTCCAAGAAGCTTTTTAAATAAAGCACACTATCTTTGGCTGTCAATGCATAAATTTCTGTTCAGCATTGAAAGTTTCCTCGCCCTTTTATTAAATAAGAATAAAAGGTACCCCTTTTTAAATGAAGAAGTCTAAACATATGACTATTTAAACACATTACTATTTGGACTTTTTGATGAGTTTTTGTTTGAATTTGTTAACGTTTTTTTAAAGAAATCCAAATTTTTTGCTATTTAAATAGTGGTTTTGAATGTAGAAATAGATTTAGCTCCGTCAAAATCCCTAAATACCCATATTCTGCAAATGAAAAATTAAACATTGTTATTTATATTTTTAAGATTTCTACCACAACCCCTCAAAATTGTGCAAAAAAAGCCCACCAAAAAAAGTTGAAATCGTCGCTCGTTTAAGTTATATGCGTTTTGAATCAAGTGCTGGAACTAAAGTTTGTTCTATATGCAAGTTATTTCCAACCAAATATAGAAAGACATCCAACAGAGAAGTGTGGTCTCATCCTAAGAGACTTCTTCCACCAAGCATGTGCATGCAGTTTGTCTAGAGACTGGGGTTTTCTTCAAGAATGCGCTTCTCTCATGCTATCACAAATGTAGGACTGTTCTGGCTATCATGTATTCTAAGTGCTTGACACTGCTGCTAACAACTACAGGAACGGGCTGTGAGTATAAACATTCACTTTTTCTACAAGTGTATGGGCTTCACATTGAGTATCCAGATTCCACTTTATTTACAATCTACACGAAAGGATTTCCAAACAAAAAAGTAAGCCTTGCCATATTAAAAGTCAAAATAAACTATAGATTTTTTTTGACTGAAAATTATAGCCACTTTAATAGTTCCAAGTTTTAACAAAGAATCATCGAAAGATAATTAAATAAATAATAGCTCTACCTTACAAATTTTCATTGCAAGAAAATTAACTAAATATATAATAGCCTCTAACTTAAATGTTTTACCCCGAGAGAATATGAGAACTAGTTTTAGCCAGCATCTAGGATGATTGTCAATGGGTCATCTATAGGTACACTGCATATCTTGTAATGAGAGGAAGCTTTGCTAGAATACAACAACAGGAAAGTTCTAGTAAATCTTGAAAAGTCCCAGGAAAGCAAGAAAAAGAAGATAAAAAATGTTGTGCCAAAAAGACATGCTACTAGAAAAACAACAAGAGAGCCTGTCCATGACCACCTCCTTCTAATGGGAGAGATTAAACTGAAGAACTCTCCTGGCTGCTCAAAACTAAGATCGATACCATTAATATGTTGTTTAGCACAACAACCATAAAACACCTATTTCATTAAATCTAGAAAAATTCTATTACAAGGACTTCTATGACATTGAATTTTTTTGTAAATATTTTATTTATTTCATTTAATTTGTAAAAATTATGCATTAAAGAAATATTCCATTAAAATTGGAAAAACTAATCCTAGAAATAATGTTTTTATTGATCACAAATTTTATTTACTCCAAGTGTTTTTAATATACAATCATAAAAAATGAAATGTTGTATCATTTATAACTAGTTCGGTATGCCATAAATTAGGAGGAGTATATGAAAATCTGTAATTTGTTGAATCGTGAGAAAAAATATTCATGAAGATATAAAATGTAGGATTAATGAAGTTAAGTTGCACACATAATTGCATGTTTTATTACAAGAAGATCTCTATCTATATTTGAAGTGAACAAAGTATCATATTAAATATTTTCATTGTTAAATAACATATTATAATATAGCATGATTGGAAGGAAATCACAATATTAAATTAAAATAAAATAAATTATAAGAAATGTATTGATGTCACCAAATAATAACTATAAATTCGTCAAAATTGGGATAGTTGTTAGGTACAACATTATACATACACAATGAAAGTGTGAAGAAATCGAATTAAGAAATCATGGCCGAGAATTACTTTCACCAAAAGGCAAAGAAAATGATAAGATTTTTAAATGTCGAAGAAATAGATGTTGAAACATATTTTTCAAATCTTTTAGTTGAACTTTATATATGACCCCATGCTCTTTTGAATTTATTTATGGCACATATCGAATGAGTCTAAATAGTCCACTTAGTACTCATTATCAATTAATTATATGGTTTTACATTGTATTATATTCCAAAAATTACATACTACATTTATACATTCATTTAATGCATATAAGAAGATAAAAGATAGAACATATCTCGTGCTTTGTTGGCCTGTAAGAGATTATTTCAGTTAATCATAATTGAGTTAGTAATACAAACTTACAAAAAAATGAATTGAGAAATCAAATTTCTTATAGTTCAATGTCACTCACTTATGACCAATCACGTACTACCCTTAATACCACTTAGCACTCATTAGCAATAAAAATTACATACTGCATTGATAAACTCCTCTTATTAATGAATATACGCAAATAAAAGTCAATAATTTATTTCATGCCTTGTTGGCTTATATGAGATTATTGCAATTATAAACTATTAACTTAAGAATACACATTTACAAAACTTTGTACGTGCCTTGTTGGCTTTTATGAGATGATTTTAATTACAAATATTTGATTTAAGAACGCAAATTAAAAAAATATTTTGAATGGGGAAATCAAGTGGTGTAATGCAAAAAAATGTCAAACTTAAGGCAATCATAAATAATTTTTTTTTTTGACACAAGTGGTTAGTTTTTGTATTAAAGGGGTGGCAGAGCCACAAGCAAAATTACAACTTCAAAGTCTGTAAACTAACTATCCTGGAAACTGTTTAAAGCAATAGATGCCTGTGATTATACATATTCAGGACTTTTAGGAAAGCATATGCCTGTGTATTAACAAAAACAGGTCTTTCTAGGAATAGACATACAAAAAACAGCAGGGTTGGAAGACAGACTGGTGGCGTCGGTGTTAATCCCTTGAGGAGCGATTGCCTTCTTCTGAGACCTTGCCTGCGTCTTCACGCAGCTTCACCAGAACTCCTTCCATCTTGTCGAGCCTTTTGTTCATGCTTTCGATGGCAGCGGTTACCCTCGTCTCCAGCATTTCAAGAGCTTATGCAAACTCTGCTCTCGAACTTCCAATTTCGTCCTCCATTCTATCCAACTGGTGTCCTCCCTGCACATCTATTTGTCGCATGAACTCCCCCTGTCTTCGTACACGCCGGCGAAGGGTCCTAATGTCTGCTTCTAGTTCAAGGAGCGGGTCAGGGGATGACGCAGTCGAGTCCTCTGAGTGAGCCATTTTGTCCAGCGGGTTCCAATCGCTTTTCTGAGGAACCAGATTGCAGGAAGCGTAGAGCTCCCAATAGCTGTGCCAACCTGAGTCTACCTCCTTCAGCTTGGAAATGCCTCTCAAATTCAGGGATGGGCTGAGGGGCGCTTTGTGGGAGGTGCTGGAGTCATTTCTCTGTCCATAATGCGGATAGAGAGCCTTCAGGATGAGACGTGGCCCTTTTAACCACATGTTCATGCTCTTGCTTATGGTTCTCGTACAGTTCCATAAATGCCTTCGTTCATTACAGAGAGAGGGAGCCGCATGGTAATCAGTACCCCGAATGTCCATGTCACAGATCGCGGGCCCTGTGAGCCCAAAGCCTTTGGAAGTTATGGCACTTAAATCTCTGTGCTGATGTGAAATTGACTTCACACGCTTGACGGGAGGAGGATGCGAGATTTTGGAAGTTATGGCACTTAAATCTCTGTGCTGATGTGAAATTGACTTCGCACGCTTGACGGGAGGAGGATGCGAGATTTCCTTAGCATGGGAGATCTTTCTGCGTAACTGCTCCAGTACGTCATCCGCAGGGACGAAGACGCCATCATTCTGAGGTGAGGTGAGCGCCCGTTCAGATGCGAGGAAGGAGGGGTGGCGCGGTTAGAAATGGCTATCACACTTGGAATTGCCACGTTGCGAGTGGAGAGAGTTCCCATCCGTCGCCTGGAAATCGTTCCACTTGTCATGAGGTTCCTGCCAACGAGTAGCTCCCAAATAAACGTCGAACCCATAATGTTAAGGGATTGGATCCAGGACATGGTCGTTTTTTATTTTAAGAATCCCTTTTCCAAGGGGAATTGCTTCGTTTGCGGCATTGTCGACCTGAGCATTGTTTTGGACCACACATCACTGAACATTTTCTCATAAAATTGTATCACACTACATTATTTGAATTTTGTTTCCAAGTGACAATGAGAGATGTCCCATATGAATTCAAAGTCACTTGTATCAGTATTTGATTTTTCAACTACTTGTGGAATGTTTTTACATTGTATTTTATTCCAAAAAATACATCACATTTATACATTCATTTAATGCATACAAGAAGATAAAAGATAGAGCGTATCTCATGCTTTGTTGGCTATTATGAGATTATTTCAATTAATCGTAATTGAGTTAATAATACAAACTTACAAAAAAATGAAATGAGAAATCAAATTTCTTATAGTTCAATGTCACTCACTTATGACCAATCTCGTACTACCCTTAATACCACTTAGCACTCATTAGCAATTAATTTTGTGTTTTAAAACAATTGCAACTTCAATTATATGGGGTTTTATTTCAAAAATTACATATTGCATTGATAAACTCCTCATATTAATGAATATAGGCTAATAACAGTCAATAATTTATTTCATGTCCAGTTGGCTTATATGAGATTATTGCAATTATAAACTATTAACTTAAGAATACACATTTACAATAAGTTATAGATTGGGAAATCAAATGCCTATACCTTTCAAAATCATTCATCTATGACTCATCATGCTTCAATCTAAATTCTAGTACACTTAGCACTCATTATCATTGAAGTAATATTTTTTGTAAGAAATGTGCTTTTATATAGACGGAGGTTTAATTCAAAATTTGTGTGTCACTTGTATTAATCGATATAGATCAATAAAACTAAAGAGAACTTCATTCCTTGTTGGCTTTTGTGAGATGATTTAAATTACAAATAATTGATTTAAGAGTATGTAATTTAAAAAATATTTTGAATAGAGAAATCAAGTGTTGTAATGCACTTGTATTAATACATATAGATAAATAAAACTAAAGAGAGTTTCTTGCACGCCTTGTTGGCTTTTATGAGATGATTTAAATTACAAATAGTTGATTTAAGAGCACAAATTTAGAAAATATTTTGAATGGGGAAATCAAGTGTTGTATGATGCAAAAACTTGTCAATCTAAAAGCAATCATAAATAATACTAATAATTGTATTTATATATCATTGTCAATTATCATCTATCTATAAAAGTTATAAAATCATACAAATTAATTCACTAAAAAATGTGTCCAACTTGTATTGAAATATTGCAATGTAATCGTCAACAAATTTCCATATAATAATATCTTCACTTAATACAAAGAACTCAATGTTCTATTGAACATTCGAATGTAGTTGCGTTTCTGTTTGATGCGATGAAGTGTCTTTAAAAAGGGGAATAGAACTTGCACAAGCCAAGTATCGTGTTCATGTCCTATATAAGCCTTTATTAAGATACAGTTTGACCGATATCCGAGGAATTGAGAAGTAGGCTTTGATGTATCTATTAGCAATACATTTGATTCTGTGTACTTATTTCCATATTGGGACCACACGTCGCTTAGCCTTTTCTCATAAAACCGTATCATACTACATGATTTGAATTTTGTTTGCAAGTGACAATGGGACCTATCCCATATGAATTGAAAGTCACTTGTATCAATATTTGATTTTTCAAGTACTTGTCGAATGTACTTGTTAGTAACATTTGATGTCCATATCGCAACATCATAATGTTTTAGGCAGTATTTTAATACTTCTAGTTGAAAAGGCCTACAAAAGTAGGATTTATCACCAAGCTCCCAATCTGGTTTTCTTTGAATTTGACAACTCGTATCATCTTTGGAATACGACGAGAAGAATACTCCTTCCATTTCAAAGATCAACAAGATCTTTCGACTGATATTAACTCCCATCTGCATTGCTGCCACATATATAACATTAACATATTTTCACTTCAAAACTTCATTGCTAAATGGCATCAAAACATATCCAATTTATTTCCACTCCCAAACAAACAACTTAATGAAAAAAATAAAAGTAATTTCAGTGGAATAGTTTTTTTATACAAACACATTCAACTACTACTCAAATCACTAATTTTAAGAATTGTAATGAGATAAACTACAATTTAAAAATATAATTACAATAGTCGAATTCATTTGAACTAATTATATGTTAATATCTACATACTACCTAAATTTTACAGTTTTTAAATTTAAATCAAGCAAACTATTTATATGTTCATTTTTACATACAACCTCATACGATATTTTAATTTTCAAGAAATTATAAGAAAAATTCATATAAGCACATTGCAATGAAATTCAAATCACAATTTAAAAATATAGTTACAATGGTCCAATTCAAACCAATTATATGTTAATTTATACCCACCACCTAGATTTACAATTTTTTAAATTTCAATTAAACAAGCTAATTATAGGTAATTTTTACATACAACCTGATATGATTTTCCATTTTTTTAATTTCTAAGAAATAAGAAAATTTCATATGATAACATTGAACTAACATTCAAATCACTGACTTGTAAGAGTTATAATGATCAATTAAGACGCAATTGATAAATAAACTGCAATTTCTCAAACATAGTAATTGTACGTTAATTTATACATACAACCTAATACAATTATTTAATTAATATGGAATACTACATTTTTATGCAAACACATAAGACTATTATTCAAATCACTAACTTTTTATAACTCAATATCTCAATATAAATAAACAAAATAATAATATGTTAATTTATAATAATGACACAACAACAATCCTTATATGTGTATTATGAAATAATAGACATTAAATTGATAATAAAATAAAACACAGTAATAACACATCACATGTAGAATTAAGTCATCAAATGTACAATGACCAAGAATTTATATCATAAACTTCAAGATTTTGTTTATAGAGGAAATGAATAACAGTCATCTTAATGTACTATTAAAAGTCATTGAAGATTCTTCAAAATATCTCGAACATCGAGTGCCTTGTACAATTTATTCAATAAGCTCCACAGATCAGCGATCAACCATTTATCCTCATTCTTTCCATCAAACGAAGGGGAAATAATCACATTTTCTTTGGGATTTTCTTTCTTTGTCTCCATTGAACAATCCACTAGAATAGTGTTAGTAGCATCATATTGAGAATACATTCTCCACACTTTTTTCAGATGTTTTTTGTATATAACTTGTGTTGAATTATCAATGTCATTTTTTCCCTTTTGTTGTTTGCAATCTGAAGCAGTCCATGTAAACAAAAATTTAGCTTGTAATGTTTCTGAAACTAGCTTTTTCATAACTCTTGTTGTGTTTTGTTTCAAAGATGTCGTCCAAATTGCAATGTCAAGAGATTCATTTCTGGAACACATTTCAAGAAATGTTTTTGCATGTGGATGAAACCAAAATGATTTTTTCTCTATCGTGTAATCTGCGGCCCTTCCCATTTTCTCGATAAATTCTTTTTGTGATGCATCACCATCAACGCTCTGATAGAAAATGTTATTCAATTCAAAAATAACTAATTTCTTTTGACTTATAATAGCTGCAAAACAACAATGGATCATAGTAAATTCATTTTATTCATGCTACATAAATTATTATTAAAAAAAATTGTTGAAGAAATACACTCACTTTGAGTATTTTTTGTACTAGTTATTGATAAGCCACACTTCTCTTGTATTGTCTTCATAGAACCTAGAGCCAAAATAACAAACCTTCAATCGAATACCAATAATACTTCTTTAAATCAATTTTTTTTTTATAAGACATATTTTATGTTTAATTGAAAATAAGAGACATGTGAAGTACCTGATATGATATCATGTTCTTGACTATGGCTTTCTGTCACATTCCCTTGATCACTGTCTTTTTTCTCCTCGTTTGCTACTGTAATAAACATATGAAATGTTATAAAATGTATCAACGAATGAAATTCATTAAATAAATAGGCATAGAATCCAAAGAATCACTAGAGAAAAAACAAAACAAGTACAATACAACAAAAGAAACAAAATAAATTATGTACCTGGTATGGTATTTTCTTCGTCTTGTATTTGCATCTCGAAAACTTCTTCGACATTGTGCACACTATGTTGATCATTGCTTTGTTGCAAAGTGTCGTTGTTTTCTTTACAATTTCCGCCATTAGTAGTTATAGTAAACATCTTGTTAATCAAGATATATAAATAGCATAGAATCCAACGAATCACTAGAGAAAGAACAAAAAAAGTACAATACCTGGATATTCCAACAGCAATATATTAGACATTGGTTTTTGCAATTGGAAGGATTCTTGATTAGTCAGCATGGTAGTCCTTTGTAACTCGTTTTCTACGACACATGCCATTCTTCTTCCATATGTACAGCAAGCCTGCTGTAAATTTTTCCCCGCATAAAGAGAAATAATCAAATTTAGATCACTATGTTGTTGATGCATTTGCAATAATTCTTCCCAGAATTCAAAATCTCTCTCTTTTTCATCAGATATGTCTCTAAAACTGTGAGAGTATATTGAGGCCTATAAACTTTTAGACTCTTCACTATAGAAATGTATAGTTAAAACTATATCATAACTATAGTTATTTTGTTCTTTATATTCATAAAGACCGGTAGCCATTTTATAGTTGACATTTGAGTCCTTGACAACAATCTCCAGAGCTTGGCGTACATCCTTACAAGACCAAATTTCTACTAAGATAATCATAGTAAAATCTTTCAACCCATTTTTTTCGATTAAAAATCGAAACAATTCAATATAGTGATCCTTAAGGAATGATTCATCTTTCAAAGCCAATGTATCCAACACAACAAAGTCAGTGTATAACATTGGTTGAAACAGACAAGGAAAAGAGTGCAAAAGTGTTGACAAGAGGCTAGGACCCCCATAATGACAACCGAATTCAAAACTGTTCTCAATTTCCTGTATATCTGTCGATGCATCAATTATTCTATCAAGGACCACACACGCTTGTGGAGAAAGGGACTCTATTTTTGTATTTCGTGATCCTTTTACATATTTACACCCTTCCATTGTCTTACAGAATTTGGCAAATATGATATCAGTAATTCCATAATGCTCAAGAATATTGGATATTGTAAGAATCTTATCATTCAGATTCTTATCATGACTTTTGCAATATGTTACCATTTCCTCCAAAATTGTTCTTTTGGTTTTCAATTGTGAACAATAATCTTTCATTTTTATGGCATTGGTTGGATGGTTCACTAGAATAGAAAACCAGACAGTTCCATCCAATAGTTTATCTGCTACAGAACACATTTCTTCAGCGGTTAGTCCCTGAAGGGGACGGAAAGAACTTGATACCAAACTGTTCAGACTATTTGTCTTATAGTTTGGATCCTTAGGTTGGTTTGGAGAACACATTAATGTCCCTAGTTTGTAACAATTAAAAACAACTTCCCATTTATCCCAAGTAGTATCATCAAGATATAACAAGACTTTTTTTTCAGCAAAGTTTGTTAGTGGACAATCGAAGAAAGAGCACAACATTTCATCATCAACCTGTTAAAAAATAACAAATATAAATTAGTAAGAATGTGATATCAAAAATAAAATAGCCATGAATTTAGTTATAACAATATAAACTAAGTGCAAAAAAAAAAAATTGCACACCTTGTCTTCAGCCGTCTTAGCATTCCCACATTTTTGTTTCTTTAATTTATTTGTGGCAATTAGGAATTGTCTTGCAGATCGCACAGAATCAATGAATGGAGTTTTGAAGAACATTGTGTTTGCAGAATTTAACTGGCAGCAAATACGAATCACCACACTGGGAGCAACTAATGGATCTAAGAATCGAGCATTACGTTCTTTGTACTTCTATTTTGCCTCCCCAGATAGACTGAATTTAGGATTTGATAATATTTCTTTTGCTGCTTGAATGGTGTGTTGCCCATCAACTATCCAAAAATTGATGTTCTTGGCATTTATATCCATTTCATTCATGATTTTCACAGGGTTTCCAATCGGATCAGACTCTTTTTTGTCAAATGGAATCAGAAGAGCATCAGGCAATGATGCTTGAAATTTCTGTAGGAACGATTTTAATAATACTCGAACATTTAAATCATCCCATGATCTCAATTTATATAACTTGGGTGCTTCTACACATCTTCGAACATCCACCTTCATGGTAAAAGAGCTTGAAAATAAATAACTGTCCTTGAAATTTTCATGGATTTCATCGCATTGGTCAGCAAGCTTCTCTATCTGAGAGTCTTCTTTTTGGGATTTTACAAACTCTGTAGTAGGCATGAACTCACTTTCTTTAATGCTCTGTTCTAGCTCAACTAAATATACCCTTCTCAAAGCAAGCATTTGAGCCTCGAGTTTATCATCTGGTATTTTATCAAGTAGTTTACCTCTTTGTTGCAAATAAAGAAACACGGATGATGTTTTCTTACATCTCACAAAGCGATATTTCATAACGTTGGTAATACGTTGTACAAGATCATCACAACTCTTTAGACCAGATTCATTGAAGCTCTCAAAACTGTCCAACTTAAACTGTGACTTTTTTATTGACTTTGGAAATTCTGTATTAGTATCAATCAAATCTGGTCTAAATTTTGTGTAATCAATTTGGCAGGAAAATAATTTCACTTCATTTTCTTCAATTACCTCCATTTGAAAATCGATCTGACTATGATTGAGAGCATAGCAATTAACAATTATCCCTAGCCTTTGTATATCATTTCCATCCATGGATCCAAATAGATACATATCTGGAAACATATTCATGGGACTTTCAATCTCAACATACCAATCTTCGACATACTCAAATGCAGCAGATGTTTTGAATTTTTTAATCATTTCAAAATTAGAACCCATTGTTGAATTTATAATTTGAGTTGAATGAAGCTTTTGTTTTTTGAATGCTGATTGTGGCATTTTACTTGCTTTGGAGACGACAGCTTCAAAAAACAATAATAAGCAATTATTACTATAAATAAAATGAAATCAAAATCACAAATATTACCATATAGTCTTCTAGTCTAACCATTTAGAAATGAGAGAATAATATTTAAAACCACCATACCACATGGGGGAGACGTTGTTTGTGTGTCACTTGCAATTCGTTTTTTCTTCAAATTATTCCTTGGAATTGTCATTGCACCAGAGTCCATAGCTTCTAAAAACAATAATAAATAGTCGACTATAAGTTTAAATTGTTTTAAAAATACATGAAATAATGAGCATTATCAAAGAATATTCTATTACATGTCTTTTATTCACATGCACAAGAATAATAAGGGTCATGTGTTATGGAAACATATTAAATACTTAGAGATAAATAAAAATCCATTGCATCTAGCACAAGTAGGGACTCATTAAAAAGAAAAGTTTTCCTTCTCAAAAATGCTAGAAGGAAATGCTTATGCTAGAAAGAAAGCTAGCAGTCGCTAGTTTTCATTGATCTTTACCCATGTGCTTATTTCAAAATAGAGCACATGGCACAAGCTCAAGGTATAAGCTAGCAACCACCAATCACCATGGACAGGATTTTTCTATTGGAAAGCTAGCGATTGCTAGCTTTCTTTCTAGCATAGGTATATGTTATTATCCTATAAGTATTTTGCTTATGCTAAAAGCAAAGCTAGCAGTCGCTAGCTTTCCTTGATCTTATGCCATGTGCTTATTTGAAAATAGAGTACATGGCAGAAGTTCAAGGCTTTCCTTACCTAACTAATTTATGTTTTGTGACCTCATGTGAAGCTTGGAGGCTACACCAAGAATATAATTTTTGAGATAATTTCTATTGCTAATAACAAGTAAATTATACAAAGACACTACCTCTAGTTTTCTATTGCTAATAACAATTAAATGTTACACATAGATTACCTCCAGTGCAAAAATAGACATAAACATAGTAAAATATACATAAAGAACACCTCCTTCGTTATAGCTTTTATACCAAATTAAGTTTATTGGTTTACTTAAAGACCTGTGAACAAAAAAATAAATAAATTGAACCCATATAAATGATAGACTATAAATCATCATATATTTTTTTTGAACAGAAACTAAAAAGGAGTATATTATAAAGGGGATGTGCACAGCCATTCAGTACATAGCAAAAAGAGAGGAAGAATAGTCCTTCAGAGCATAGATAGAGCATTGTAGACTAAGCCTGCAAAGGGTCCAAAAAACTATATACAGAGTTCTTCCATGATGACTAACAGAACGGGCAATATATACCCTTATATATCTTACATAATAAAAGACAAAAAAACATATATCCTTAAAAACCAGATTACAGGTGGCCCCTGAAGTGGACTGGCTGCACCACTGATTCTTCCTCCATCTGACGCTCCCCCTTCAACAGTTACTGCATTGCTGCCCTGGTTCATGGAAATGAGTCGCGCAAGGTCCTCCTGGATCATATCCACCTTCCCCATCATCTCGCGCAAGGAGCTTTCATTATCATCGATCTTGGAGTCATGGTTGCTGATTTGAAGGGAAGTGTAGCTCACAGTGTCCTCCATCTTTTTTATAGCGCAGGCTATCTCCCTGTTATCCATAAATCTTATGGAGACTATCTCATACAGCCGCCCCAAACATTTCTTGATGTCCTGGATGCCGGTATTGTCCCCTGGCTGAGGAATTCTGCCAAAATCAGAGGAAATAAGAAGACAGTCAAACTGCCTGAGCAAAGAATCAGCAGTTAAATTACTACACGAACCCTCACGCGCTGAGCAATTAAGGATGCAACTGAGCACTAACAGTTCCTAATGGAGCACCGAACCCCCTTGTCCGTCAGAGAAGACCTTTAAATCATCATATTTTTATGTCATTAACCAAGTAGTTCTTTTATCATTACATTTTGTTAACTCATTAAACAACATAAGGGTCATGTGTCCTGGAAACATATTGCTTACATAATAAAAGACAAAAAAACATATATCCATAAAAACCAGATTACAGATGGCCCCTGAAGTGGACTGGCTGCACCACTGATTCTTCCTCCATCTGACGCTCCCCTTCAACAGTTACTGCATTGTTCCTGCTACCCTGGTTCATGGAAATGAGTCGCGCAAGGTCCTCCTGGATCATATCAACCTTCCCCATCATCTCGCGCAAGGAGCTTTCATTATCATCGATCCTAGAGTCATGGTTGCTGATTTGAAGGGAAGTGTAGCTCACAGTGTCCTCCATCTTTTTTATAACGCAGGCTATCTCCTTGTTATCCATAATTCCTATGGAGACTATCTCATACAGCCGCCCCAAACATTTCTTGATGTCCTGGATGCCGGTATTGTCCCCTGGCTGAGCCATTCTGCCAAAAGCAGAGGAAATAACAAGACAGTCAAACTGCCTGAGCAAAGAATCAGTAGTTAAATTACTACACGAACCCTCACGCGCTGAGCAATTAAGGATGCAACTGAGCACTAACAGTTCCTGATGGAGCACCGAACCCCCTTGTCCGTCAGAGAAGACCTTTAAATCATCATATTTTTATGTCATTAACCAAGTAGTTCTTTTATCATTACATTTTGTTAACTCATTAAACAACATAAGGGTCATGTGTCCTGGAAACATATTAAATACTTAAAGATAAATAAAAATCCATTGCATCTAGCACAAGTAGAGACTCATTAAAAACAAAAGTTTTCCTTCTCAAAAATGCTAGAAGGAAATGCTTATGCTAGAAAGAAAGCTAGCAGTCGCTAGCTTTTCTTGATCTTTTGCCATGTGATCTGTTCTTGGACAGAAGGTATCCAAGAATACATCTATCCATCCATACCATGATCTGCACAAATGATGTATAATAAGGGTCATGTGTTATGCTAGAAGGAAATGCTTATGCTAGAAGGAGAGCTAACATTCGTTCAAAATAGAGCACATGGCACAAGCTGAAGGTATAAGCTAGCAACCATCAATCACCATGGACAGGGTTTTTCTAATTGAAAGCTAGCGACTGTTAGCTTTCTTTCTAGTATAAGCATGTGTGTTTATTTTAGAAAGAAATGCTTATGCTAGAAGGAAAGCTAGCAGTCGCTAGCTTTCATTGATATTTTGCCATGTGCTTATTTCAAAATAGAGTAAATGGCACAAGCTCAAAGTATAAGCTAGCAACCACCAATCACTATGGAAATGATTTTTCTATTGGAAAGCAAGCGACTGCTCGCTTTCCTTCTAGCATAAGTATGTGTTCTTATCCTAGAAGGAAATGCTTATGCTAGAAAGAAAGCTAGCAGTCGCTAGCTTTCCTTGATCTTGTGCCATGTGCTTATTTGAAAATAGAGTGCATGGCACAAGCTCAAGGTATAAGCTAGCAACCACCAATCACCATGCCCAAGGTTTTTCTATTGGAAAGCTAGCGACTGCTAGCTTTCCTTATAACATAAGCATGTGTGTTATGCTAGAAGGAAAGCTAGCATTCGTTCAAAATAGAGCACATGGCACAAGCTCAAGGTATAAGCTGGCAACCACCAATCACCATGGACAGGGTTTTTTATTGGAAAGCTAGCAAATGTTAGCTTTCCTTCTAGCATAAGCATGTGTGTTTATACTAGAAGGAAATGCTTATGCTAGAAGGAAAGCTAGCAGTCGCTAGCTTTCCTTGATCTTGTGCCATGTGCTTATTTGAAAATAGAGTGCATGGCACAAGCTCAAGGTATAAGCTAGCAACCACCAATCACCATGGACATGATTTTTCTATTAGAAAGCTAGCGACTGCAAGCTTTTCTTCTAGCATAAACATGTGTGTTATGCTAGAAGGAAATGCTTATGCTAGAAGGAGAGCTATTCGTTTAAAATAGAGCACATGGCACAAGCTGAAGGTATAAGCTGGCAACCACTAATCACCATGGAAAGGGTGTTTTATTGGAAAGCTAGCGAATGTTAGCTTTCCTTCTAGCATAAGCATGTGTGTTTATACTAGAAGGAAATGCTTATGCTAGAAGGAAAGCTAGCAGTCGCTAGCTTTCCTTGATCTTTTGCCATGTGCTTATTTCAAAATACATCACATGGAACAAGCTCAAGGTATAAGCTAGCAACCACCAATCACCATGGACATGATTTTCCTATTGGAAAGCTAGCGACTGCTAGCTTTTCTTCTAGCATAAGAATGTGTGTTATGCTAGAAGGAAATGCTTATGCTAGAAGGAGAGCTAGCATTCGTTTAAAATAGAGCACATGGCACAAGCTGAAGGTATAAGATAGCAACCATCAATCACCATGGACAGGGTTTTTCTAATTGAAAGCTAGCGACTGTTAGCTTTCCTTCTAGTATAAGCATGTGTGTTTATTTTAAAAGGAAATGCTTATGCTAGAAGGAAAGCTAGCAGTCGCTAGCTTTCCTTGATCTTTTGCCATGTGCTTATTTCAAAATAGAGCAAATGGCACAAGCTCAAGGTATAAGCTAGCAACCACCAATCACTATGGACATGATTTTTCTATTGGAAAGCTAGCGACTGTTAGCTTTCCTTCTAGCATAAATATGTGTTCTTATCCTAAAAGAAAATGCTTATGCTAGAAGGAAAACTAGCAATCGCTAGCTTTCCTTGATCTTGTGCCATGTGCTTATTTGAAAATAGAGTGCATGGCACAAGCTCAAGGTATAAGCTAGCAACCACCAATCACCATGCCCAAGGTTTTTCTATTGGAAAGCTAGCGACTGCTAGCTTTCCTTCTAACATAAGCATGTGTGTTATGCTAGAAGGAAAGCTAGCATTCGTTCAAAATAGAGCACATGGCACAAGCTCAAGGTATAAGCTAGCAACCACCAATCACCATGGACATGGTTTTTTATTGGAAAGCTAGCAACTGTTAGCTTTCCTTCTAGCATAAGCATGTGTGTTTATACTAGAAGAAAATGCTTATGCTAGAAGGAAAGCTAGCAGTCGCTAGCTTTCCTTGATCTTTTGACATGTGCTTATTTCAAAATACATCACATGGAACAAGCTCAAGGTATAAGCTAGCAACCACCAATCACCATGTACATGATTTTTCTATTGGAAAGCTACTGACTATTAGCTTTTCTTCTTATCATAAGTATGTGATCTTGTGACGTGTGCTTTCCTTGATCTTGTGACAAAATCTGTCTCAGGTACTGTCGGCTTCCACGACAGTCACCTATAAGGAATGACATCCTAAGTTGGTCACTAAGTACCTTCGTCAAGTGGAGAAAGAGCAGTTATCCCTCGAACGGTATTGGGTCGTCTCCTTTTCAACAAGTGGTGGTGAGCCCACTTGAGAGAACATACACCCGCAACCTTGGGTTTGACCTCCTATGGCGCGGCGCCGCTCTTTCACTTGCCCCATGTGGAGCTATACACGACCACTTGATTTAGAAGGATTTATAAAGCACCCTAAGGAAAACAACTATGTTTTTGGATGCCTAGCCCCAAAATCGTACCTAAACTACAAGATTCTTTTGTGCCCTCCTATGGAAGTATTAAGTGAGTAGATTTAAGCTATTTTTGAATTTAGTGAGTGACGAGAGAGTTTCTTGTGTGTGTGTGTGTGCATCAAAGAAAGTGACGGTTTTGAGCGCACATGAGATATTGCATATAAATGAAAAGGCTTTTCTTTTAAAATGAAAATAATGCAACTCAACCTAATAGAAAAACAACTAAATAAACCATGTAAAAAAAACTAAATAAAATAAATTGTAAAAATAAAAAAAATAAAAATCTATAAACAAAATTGTAAAAGTAAAAAAAAATCTATAGACTTACCAAGATTTTCAACCTCTTTTTAATCAGGTCTTCTTCTTTACTTTTTGTTTGGCTAAGACTAAAGCTAATGCCAATGCCAATGCCATTTTTTCCCATAACTTCATCTTCATCTTAGTTGGTCTTGCTTCTTTGATAGACAATAATCTAGAAGCTATGAAGCCAAGAATACTTGAATGGAAACTGTACAATATATTGAAACTATCTGTAAGTTACAAACTTATATCAAATAATTAAATATAAAAAACACTAGCTATTTAGCTATTTTTATATACAAGTAATGCTATATATTACATCTTATATACACGACAGTCACCTATAAGGAATGACATCCTAAGTTGGTCACTAAGTACCTTTGTCAAGTGGATAAAGAGCAGTTATCCCTCGAACGGTATTGGGTCGTCTCCTTTTCAACAAGTGGTGGTGAGCCCACTTGAGAGAACATACACCCGCAACCTTGGGTTTGACCTCCTATGGCGCAGCGCCGCTCTTTCACTTGCCCCATGTGGCTATACACGACCACTTGATTTAGAAGGATTTATAAAGCACCCTAAGGACAACAACTATGTTTTTGGATGCCTAGCCCCAAAATCGTACCTAAACTACAAGATTCTTTTGTGCCCTCCTATGGAAGTATTAAGTGAGTAGATTTAAGCTATTTTTGAACTTAGTGAGTGACGAGAGAGTTTCTTGTGTGTGTGTGTGTGCATCAAAGAAAGTGACGGTTTTGAGCGCACATGAGATATTGCATATAAATGAAAAGGCTTTTCTTTTAAAATGAAAATAATGCAACTCAACCTAATAGAAAAACAACTAAATAAACCATGTAAACCATGTAAAAAAAACTAAATAAAATAAATTGTAAAAATAAAAATAAAAATCTATAAATAAAATTGTAAAAGTAAAAAAAAATCTATAGACTTACCAAGATTTTCAACCTCTTTTTAATCCAGTCTTCTTCTTTAATTTTTGTTTGGCTAAGACTAAAGCTAATGCCAATGCCAATGCCATTTTTTCCCATAACTTCATCTTCATCTTAGTTGGTCTTGCTTCTTTGATAGACAATAATCTAGAAGCTATGAAGCCAAGAATACTTGAATGGAAACTGTACAATATATTGAAACTATCTGTAAGTTACAAACTTATATCAAATAATTAAATATAAAAAACACTAGCTATTTAGCTATTTTACATCTTATATACATTCATAGAATTGATAACTATTTTTATGTACAAGTAATGCCATATACTTATATACATTCATAGGAACGATTAACATGCATTGACAGTGTTGGATTCTTTCCTTGGCATACAACTCAATTCATGATATCTATGGTAACAAAACCACTTTGGGGGTGTCCCCATTTTCCACTAGTTTCCCCTTTGGTAAACATGCAACCTTATTTGCAACCATGTTTTCTCAACTATTGTTTCTCCATCAAGTATGAAACAATTGGAAGAATTCAAAGGAATCAATCATACTCTAGATTCTCATTTTCATACGCTCAAGAACTACATCTTTGAGTTGAGGATTTCTTCTTATTAGTCCTATTAAAGATGAATATTAAATGATAGTAGCTATCGTATTTAAGGGTAAACAAGGGAGTCTCATACACCAACAAGATAGCTAACCGACATATATGAGGTAACTAAATTAAACCAAAATTAAACCCACCCAATTCTTTGGATTAAAAAAGGATCTGATATATGACCTGACATGTAACGTCTTTAAAAAAAATTAACCCCAGCAGATTATCTATAAATACTGTTTAAATTTATTGGTTTCAAACACGTTGAGACACGTTGAACTTCTTCCTACTTATCAAGATTTAACAATGATATAAGTTATCATGGATAAGTCAATTAAGTGTTTAGTGGATGACTTAATTAGTAAAAGATTATCAAGTTCTCATGTGTAAAATAAATGTCATTAATTGTAAGTATCCTCAAGTAAAGGTGTCTTCAAGGTGAAGTATAAAAGTTAAACATTAATAATAGAGGAGTGTGCTATATAATTGTTGATCATGATTAATTAAATCATTTATTATATTTCATTGTTTATACACAGAGGTACTATGTTGACACTTATCCATTAACCAAATAAATATTTTAAATTACTACTCACAATTTAAATTAATTACTATTATTATTAATTGTTATTGTTATTATTATTATATTATTAATATTATTTAATTAATAATAATAATGATAATAATCCCTTTTATAAAGTATAGTGGGTTGAATAATAATGAATTTATTAAATAAATTATTAATTTAATTAACGGACGGAATCATCCCAAGTAAATTAAAAGGATATGTTTGAATATGTAGGATATGTTTGGGGTTGTTAAGGTAACTTACAGAATCCATTCCAAAAATCTTCTTATCTTACTGCAATCGACGGTTTCAGGTATTTTTCTGAACCAGCTTAATTAGAATGTATTTTCTTTTATTTCCAAGCTATGCATGTCAAACGAACAGAATTAAATGGAAAGTTTTAGGATTATGTTTATTTAACTGCAGAGACATGTAAACATATAGAAAACAGACAGTTAAACATTTACAGAAACAGAAATATAGATGGTTGAATCTCTTGTTTTCTTCTAACAATAATTAAGGGAAAAACTAGGTATAACCTGATAACCCGGAATAGACCCAGTGCCTAGATAGGGCACTACAGTTGGTATCAGAGCGCAAGGCTCAGACACTGAGACCTTAGGGCCTAACTACACCTGGAACTTTAGTGAAATTTACTAGAAAATAACAAACCAGTATGATGGCTGCAAAAAGATAATTTGAAGAGCCTTTTCCCATTTATTCGTAAGGCGTAACAGAAACAGAATTTGAATGATATATATATATATATAACTGCTTATTTAGGGCTCAGTCTAGACCCCATTAAACAAACCTTTCCAGAAAAACAACAACATTTCTATATACACTCTTTTAATATTCAAACCCTAATATTAATCCAATGCTAAAGCATTTGGGATAAAAAAAAACACTTCATTGCATTTATAGAAAGAAATTGTATTCATAATAAATACGAAACAATGAGTCTCGCACAGGATTTACAGAGGGTTCTCCAAATTTCAGACCTGCAGCCAAAGTGATCAGTTTTCATTTCCTATTATTTTAATGCACATCTGCCTTCTTGCCTGTAACATTTTGCTTTAAACATTCATTTCAATAAATGTGGCATAAAACAAATATTCAAATAATATTGTTGCCTGCAATATTGTTTATAATACAAGCATCGCAGCAATTTCGACGCAGAAATCGTTTCATTTGAGCTCGATATGATCCATTTTGACCAATAACTAAGAAGATTTACAAGCATGGCAAATGCATGAAACGATTTCCATACTGCTCTCCATTGTTGCTTCTTGTTTTGTCCGAAACGAATTTCATACAAAATGTTGCTTCCTTTGAAACCCTAGCGCTCAAGCCAGGTGTACCAAGCGCCCGGAGCCCAACGCCACATCAATTGTCCTCCAAGTGTTTTTCTTCTTTCCTTTGTGCCCAGCCCGAACTCAACAACTAGAGCCAATTGGCCCACGCACTTAACACATCAATGCCCACCATCGAATCCCATGCACTGAGTTCACATAAGAGGACGGGAATATATAAAAGATGCGTTGTGCTCAACGCCGAGGACTCATCAGGGAACCGAATGCCAAGCCAGGCGGGTCCCATGGATTTCATATCTCCCGTCGTCGAAGCAGACCTACAATGCCAAATAAAACCTTATTTCCTCCTTAAATAGGCATACTTTTGACGGCACGTGAGACGGTTTCAGCATTGCCCATGAGCGGTTTACTATACCGCTTTATTGGAATGCGGATGAGTAAGGAATGAACACGTGGGATGGTGGTTTCCTTTCCGCGACCACCAACCACCCTTACCATGCGTACATGTTGCCGACGCGGAATAAGGAGAGCCGTCGATCCTGCGTTGGCGTCAATCCCCATGCGAAAAAGAAAAGGTTTTTTTTTGCGTTTTATATTGTTTTAATTTTTTTTATTATTATTTTAAATTAATGTTTTTTAAATATTAATTTAATTTTATTAATTTAATGTAGTGTCTCTCAAGCATGCCCCTTTTTAAAGCTATAATTAATTAATTTCACCTAATACACTGCTGTGCAATCTTTGGTTCTCACATCATATATGTCCATCGTACAGATAATAAATTTTGAATGAACACCATAATTAATGTGTAATTGCCAATGCCATTAATTAATTTCACCTAATACACTGTTGTGCAATCTTTGGTTCTCACATCACATCTTTCCATCGTACAGATAATAAATTTTGAATGAACACCATAATTAATGTGTTGCCAATGCCATTTCCCGGCTTCTTCCATCGTGATTCATGGCATTGGGCACACATTTTCCAGTTGCAGATTAAAATTTTGGCAGACTTTATCTCCAGGGTATTGAGCTATCCAATAAGCTATGGCAGTCAAACATCATTTGCACTGAAACAACCATGCCCCGGGGGACCAGAGCTTCTGGAACCAAATTGGACCATCAAGGATTTCGGATCAGGTACTCCGGATGATTGCACTTTATGCTTAAGGGAGACTCTCGCTACAGCCCATAGGCATCCGCATCAAGTTCCAATAAATCGCTGTGAATGCAAGGGTTCGGGCTCTTGGGGCAAACATCCTTCTCAGAGGTAGGTACCGTATTGTGAACCATGAAACTTCAACCCCCTTGCTGGTACCAATTTTGCAAAATAGTAACATTACAAATGTCCATTAGCTAAAGCTATAATTATAAGATTCCATTGGCGAAGAAAACCGTAGTAACCTTAAGTTAAGATGTTAATTTGTTAATAATATGGGGAATGGCCAGGGTATTTATTTGGTTCTCTCTGATATTGGAACTGAAGGAGTGTGAGATATCGTTCTAGCTCATGTCCATGGAGTAAAGGTCCTTGTCAAATACATTCGGCTGTGGGAGGTTGACAATAGCCGACGGCTGGGCCTATCAAAAATAAGGTAACCTCTTAACCAACATTTACAGTTTAGACTCTAAATAAAATTGTAATTTTCATAAAAAATTAAAATATATTGAAAGTAAGATTCCGAATTTAATAATTTAAAGGAAATAGAAATATATTTATGCTCAATTAAGACAATTTTGCAGTTTAGATGCAATTTTCTTTTTACAAAACTTATCCATTTTTTAGATATAGATTTCCAAAAAATTAGTTTAATTTGAGGGCTTGATTAATTCCCCATACTAACTACACTAACTGTGTTAAATGAGAGACTAAAAAACCAGTCAAATAGATAAACCTATGCTGATGAAAAATGACAATAGAAATGAAAAATTTACCTTGGTAAAATATATCCATAGCCTCAGCTCTGAATCTATTAAAATGATTTACTTCAACAAACAAAGGGAAAGTGGTGGCGGTTGGATTAATGGTAGAAGCAACGCATGCAAAGTTTGATCCATGTTTAAAGTTAGATCCCACCAATTTCAAATACTAGCTCAGTAATGTTGGATTCATTGCCTCGTCTGTAATTCATTCATTAACAAACAGTCAGTCTAGACTTTCAAATCTTTACATCAAGAAATTACCCAACAAGATATAAAACGTCCAAGTACATAAAAAAATAATCGATAACCAAGCTCTCCCCAGATTCGTAGTATCTCCAAGTGTGTTTTTCCTGGCTGGGAAGGAGAGAATGCAGCCTCACTCCTGCCACAAGGCCGCCTATGTCATAATTCGAGTGTCCAAAGTTGAAAATTGCAGTGAAATTACAAGCCCCAGCCCTCGGGTCTTGAATCTGCCACCCTACAATGCCAAATAAAACCTTATTTCCTCCTTAAATAGGCATACTTTTGACAACACGTGAGACGGTTTCCGCGTTAGATCCCACCAATTTCAAATAGTTGGATTCATTGCCTCGTCTGTAATTCATTCATTAACAAACAGTCAGTCTAGACTTTCAAATCTTTACATCAAGAAATTACCCAACAAGATATAAAACGTCCAGGTACATAAAAAAATAATCGATAACCAAGCTCTCCCCAGATTCGTAGTATCTCCAAGTGTGTTTTTCCTGGCTGGGAAGGAGAGAATGCAGCCTCACTCCTGCCACAAGGCCGCCTATGTCATAATTCGAGTGTCCAAAGTTGAAAATTGCAGTGAAATTACAAGCCCCAGCCCTCGGGTCTTGAATCTGCCACCCTACAATGCCAAATAAAACCTTATTTCCTATTTAAACCTTATTTCCTCCTTAAATAGGCATACTTTTGACAGCACGTGAGACGGTTTCCGCGTTGCCCATGAGCGGTTTACTATACCGCTTTATTGGAATGCGGACGAGTAAGGAATGAACACGTGGGATGGTGGTTTCCTTTCCGCGACCACCAACCACCCTTACCATGCGTGCATGTTGTTGACGCGGAATAAGGAGAGCCGTTGATCCTGCCTTGGCGTCAATCCCCATGCGAAAAAGAAAAGGTTTTTTTTTTCGTTTTATATTGTTTTAATTTTATTTTTTATTTAATTTTTTTTATTATTATTTTAAATTAATGTTTTTTAAATATTAATTTAATATTTAAAAAACATTCATTTAATTTAATTCGTTTAATTTAATTTAATTAATTTTTCCTGGCTGGGAAGGAGACAATGTAGCCTCACTCCTGCCACAAGGCCGCCTATGTCATAATTCGAGTGTCCAAAGTTGAAAATTGCAGTGAAATTACAAGCCCCAGCCCTCGGGTCTTGAATCTGCCACCCTACAATGCCAAATAAAACCTTATTTCCTCCTTAAATAGGCATACTTTTGACAGCACGTGAGACGGTTTCCGCGTTGCCCATGAGCGGTTTACTATACCGCTTTATTGGAATGCGGTCGAGTAAGGAATGAACACGTGGGATGGTGGTTTCCTTTCCGCGACCACCAACCACCCTTACCATGCGTGCATGTTGCTGACGCGGAATAAGGAGAGCCGTCGATCCTGCCTTGGCGTCAATCCCCATGCGAAAAAGAAAAGGTTTTTTTTTCGTTTTATATTGTTTTAATTTTTTTTTTATTTAATTTTTTTTATTAGTATTTTAAATGAATGTTTTTTAAATATTAATTTAATTTTATTAATTTAATATTTAAAAAACATTCATTTAATTTAATTCGTTTAATTTAATTTAATTAAATTAATTTAATGACTTTTAATTTAATTTGATTTAATTAATTTAACTTAATGTCATTTAATTAATTAATTTAATTTAATTAATTCAATTTAAATTTTTTTAATTAATTCAATTTAATTTATTTTTTTTTATTTTGTTTTATTAATTATTATTTAATTTAATTTAATTTAGTTGTTGATAAGAATTAACAAAAAAAAAATACCATGTAAAAGAAAAGGGTTTTTTTTGCGTTTTATATTGTTTTAATTTTTTTTATTATTATTTTAAATTAATGTTTTTTAAATATTAATTTTATTTTATTAATTTAATGTAGTGTCTCTTAACATTTATTTAATTTAATTCGTTTAATTTAATTTAATTAATTTAATTTAATTAGTTTAATTTAATGACTTTTAATTTAATTTGATTTAATTAATTTAATTTAATGTCATTTAATTAATTAATTTAATTTAATGTCATTTAATTAATTAATTTAATTTAATTTTTTTTAATTAATTTTTTTTAATTTAAATTTTTTTTATTTTATTTTATTAATTACTATTTAATTTAATTTAATTTAGTTGTTGATAAGAATTTAAAAAAAAAAAAAAATACCATGTCAAAATAAAAGGGGTTTCGGCAAAATTTCATTTAATTCGTTTAATTTAATTTAATTAATTTAATTTAATTTCTTTTAATTTAATTTGATTTAATTAATTTAATTTAATGTCATTTAATTAATTAATTTCATTTCATTTCATTTAATTAATTAATTTAATTTAATGTCATTTAATTAATTAATTTAATTTAATTAATTCAATTTAATTTTTTTTTAATTAATTCAATTTAATTTAATTTTTTATTTTATTTTATTAATTACTATTTAATTTAATTTAATTTAGTTGTTAATAAGAATTTAAAAAAAAAAAAAATACCATGTCAAAATAAAAGGGGTTTCGGCAAAATTTCTTATATAATTATATAATGCTAGTGTTATTTTATTTATATTTAATTAAATTTCGTATATATTTTTATTTAAATTTCGTGTATAATTATATAGCGCTAGTATTATTTTATTTAAATTTAATTAGATTCCATATAATGTTATAACCTAGGTTTCTTAAAAAATTAAAAGTTAATATTTAAAAATATAAAGCTACTCACGAACTTTCAATTTAAAAGTTCTTCATAGATTTAAAGTTTTAAGGTCAATTATAGTAAGGTTGAAGTGGTTGGTGAAGTTATATTTAAATTAGCATAGATAAAATTTAAATTATAATTTATATTTAAGGGAGAAATTTAAAATATTTAAATTTAATATATATAAATATTTAAAATTTTGGAAAAGAAATAAAGAAATAAATAATAAAGAGTGGTTTAAGTGGTTTGGTGAAGATCTAGGGTTTTATAAATCTATGTATTTAATCAAATTGTCTTAGTATTTATTATATTTAACATCCTACATAAAATTAAATTCAAAAAATTCAAAAAATATGTAGGTGTAATTATATAATAATTTTTGGATGGTCAAATTACAATTTCTCATAAAAAAAATTACAATATCTTTAATTTTTCAATTCTTGGTTCATTGCATTTCATGATCGTTGAAATTGCATTTTCATTTTACAATTCAGCCTACTCATATGGAGTTACAAACTTTTACAATTCAACCCAGTCATATGTCGTTAGTTTGGAACACAAGAATGAGTATATATTTCTTTTACAAATCAGCCTACTCATATGAAGTTACAAACTTTTACAATTCAATTGACTCATATAAAGTTAGTTTGGAGCACAACAATAAGTATATATTTCAATTGAGAAGAGGTTATCATATATAACGGCCTATATTAAGAAAACCTAATAACGGCCTATATTAAATGCAATTGTGAAATTACTATCAGGTTATCATGTCAGTACCATTTGTCAAAAACCCAGATTCATGGTATTATAAAATTGAAGTTTTCACAATTATTTATAACATCTACATTTTTTAAATTTGATAAATAAAAAATAAATTATCTAAAAATAAAAGACATTTTTATTTTTGACATTAAAAGTTTCCAACCATGTTAATGTCAAAAGAGTTGTAACCAAAACTTGCATTGAGTTGGCAGAATAATCAAAAGTCTATAGTTCTACACCTGAGTGAACCCTTTCTTAATATATTTTTACGGAAGAACACTACACTAGTACCATTTTACTCCCATTTACAAAACCTGTAAAGGTTGGCGGTAAAGATTCACCAGGCCAGTGACAAAAAAATATCGTGTGCTCCTATCTATGAATATGTTCGAACTCAAACGAGGGCGGGAAGCGGCAATGTCACTTGTATCTGGTAGTAAGGCGGAACAAAAAATTTCAAAATTCAAAATTCAAATGGGCGATACAGGAAAACGGTTTCATGGAAAACGACGTTAATATAGACATCTGTAGATAGATTTAGGCCCATCTCCCTCTACAACGTTTAATACAAGATCCTCAAAAAGATAATTGCAATCAAGTTATGGAAAATCATCCCTTCCATCGTCTCGATTAACCAAGGATGATTTGTCTTTTATTTTTTTGGAACCTTGAATTACCTTCAATTCTGTAGGTTTCAATATCAGAGATTGCTACTGCAAAAAAGGTTTTTATATTTGAGATGGTGCACTGGACTTGTGCCTTAAATATCATTCAACTAGCATTTTGAAGTTAGGGTATGCTTTGCACTCTGACCTGAAGCGTCTTTCTGATTCCTATGGAGAGCTGGAGTGTTTTCGCTACTGTGAAGCGCCTAAATTAGACCTTCAAAAGGCTTTTCCATCTGTTCCAGGGGGGCTTTCCGACCTTGCAAAGACTGTGCTGGGAAGTGCTTTAAACAAAAGTACTAGGATGAGTGGCTGGAGGGAGAGTCCCTTGAGCAATAGTCAGGTACACTAAATATAAATCCATGCTACGTTATAAGTTGCACTACAAAGTATAAGAACGGTCCAGTACAAACCTCTAAAAACTGATAAAGTTTGAAATAAGAACATACAAACTACAAATTTAAACGTTGCTACGAAATTTATATGGGAATGTTCAGATCAAGATTTTCAAGCATACAACAGACTCGCAGATATCTCCAGTAACTGAAATATGCAACCTCTTATAACTTGAAGAAGGCACAAAAATACCCATACCCCATGGGCCTTGTACAAAATCCAGATACTAAACTAAATGGACGAGAATGATAGGAATTTGTAGGACGAGGAGTACCTGAAGTTCTAATTTACAGGAGGACGATACAGCCGCTCCAGCTGCTCGCAATAGGATTCAGGTTCTAATTTGCAGAGGACAAGAACAATGTTTCAGCAGCTCCAGCTATAGGAATTTGCAGGACGAGAATGAGGACCAGGTCTCTTGGCATTTTGCAATGGACTGCACTGCCTTGAATGCAGGTAGATGGGCGTTGAATGCAGGTAGGTGGGCGTTGAACCTTGAGAATATGGCGGGAGCGAGACTGTGTACGATGAGATCTCCAGGATATGGCTGCAGCTGGCTCATGATCAAGCTGCACGTTTTCGATGGGACTGTATGGCGCTTCGTGTGGTACTACGTCAATAATTATAATACATTATTATAATTATAAAAACTAGTTGAATGATATTGCAATATTTCTCATTTATGCAATGACATGAAATGGATGATAATGTATGGTATGTTCTTATTTCATATTCCTTTATGGCATGTTCTTATTTCATATTTCTTTATGGCATGGATGAAAAGTTAATGTATTATTATATTTTATAATACCTTATTATAATTATAAGATTTAGTTGAAAGATATTGTAATATTTTTTATTTATGCATGATAGTATAAAGTAGTGTGATATTACATTTTTTTTGGGGGATAACTGGAAGTAGAAGAAAGATTAATATTTTGTCTATATTTTGTACTTTCTTATGTAATTTGAAAAGTTAAATGTATTATTATATTATATTTTATATTACGTTTATGTGATGAAATGAATTAGGTAAATTTAGGATAATGCATCACCATATTTCATATTTTGTTAATGGGATAGCAAGATGTAAAGGAAAGGTTAATGCCTTGTTTATAGTTCATAATTATTTTATGGGATACTATGAAAGGCTAATGTATTATTATATTTA
The DNA here is from genome assembly GCA_027924585.1 of Larix kaempferi. Taxonomy (NCBI): domain Eukaryota; kingdom Viridiplantae; phylum Streptophyta; class Pinopsida; order Pinales; family Pinaceae; genus Larix; species Larix kaempferi. The sequence continues at coordinate 1,712,634 of BSBM01000131.1, forward strand.
TACTACGTTTATATGATAATATGAACTGGTTGAAAGATAAGATACTGGTATGATATTTTTCTTGATGTTATAAAATGAACTAGATGAAAAGTTAACACATGCCTATATTTCACAGTTCACTTAGGGGATTGTAGGTTGTAAGATTAAAGACATAGCCTTCCTTTTTGTCAAATTGTACCCTTAGGGTTTCCGTTTGCAAGTGTTACTTATTTAAGATATATTTCAACTATGATAGAGATCCTTGCCAATTCACATATGGAATAATTGTTCCAGAACAAATGCTTTGGAAAGCCAAAGAACTATAACTTAGGAGTAGACACTTATAGTATAAAAAAAACAAAAAGAAGAAGAAGAAGAAGAAAAAAAAAATCATTCACTAACTACGAGCATTAAATTGTCGAATAGAGATGGTATCAATAACGTAAAATTGTATTTTAAGAAAAATCTACTCGGAGAAACTTGGATGTAATGTCCCCTTCCATCAATTTCGTGCCAGGAAGGAAACGTTAACCAAATACCGGGCGTATTGACAAACTTAGCCTCATTTATTGCTAAGAAAAGCATGGATTATTAAAACTTCTTGTGTGCAGATTCATACTTCAAATAAACACAGTGGAATAACATACTAGCAAGCACACAAACAGTAATGCCTAACATATATATATATATATATATATATATATATATCATAGCAGAGGATGATTCAGCATATAGAGACTCAATCTCGTTCCAATGCCATGCATAGATTCCAAATTAGGATAATCAATTCATTTCCTTAAACATGGACAATTTAACATATTGCAGAACACAAAATGCAAATAATTTATAATACATAGAACACTTATCTTGAAGATGAAGCTGTCCAAACAACTAGCTATGTGAGAGCAACGTTCCACCCAACCATAGATCTCTGTCCAGCTTGTATTCTTTTAGCTGAGAGATCACCCCCGAGCTGGGTTATGTATCCACTAAGCAGTAACTAGTTGGGCTCACTCACAGCCATGGTTTCGGTCATCATCTATGCTAAGCCAACACACCGTTGGGTTTATCAAGCATTCAAGAAGATAGAGGAGGGTAACGCTAAGCCAGTGAGCTCAACCACAGAGCTACAGGCATCTCAAGTGAACTCAACAGTCAGGCACCCACATTACCTACCACATCCAACACAAGGAAGATCCCCTTCTCTGCTACACAGTCCCTCAGGAAACTCTTCCCTCTAGTGCTCTTCAGGATGGGCATAGAAAGGTCCAGCTGCTAATCCTTGAGATCCTAGCCTTCAGTGCGTTTATCAAGCAAACCCAACCTCTGCTCAGTCATTCACACTTGGATTTCTCACAGTTCTGTTATTCAATAACTCAATTCCTGTCACTTCATTTCCAGGCTGTAAAAAACTGGGTTTTCCAATGGATGTCGGGGTAGCTAATGCTCTCAATTTCGCCCCAAGGTTCATATCTATGGATCCCCCATCGGATTTCACTGTCAAATACCAATTTTGGGTGTTGATGGCTCTTCAAAACGTGGGTTCCTGCAAAGTCGCGATTTCTGGTTTTTCTCACTGCTGGGCATTTGTTTTTGGATGGAAAATGGTGCTGGTAACTTTCACAATGGAATGGGGATGAGGAAGAAGCAACTCCCATGAGGTAGAGTGACTTGTGGTACAAGAAAAATAGAGCCCATACCTGCCTTACAGCAAAATTAAATGTCAGCAAGGAAAGTCAAATGGGTTCTCACAATGACATTTGGCAGCATATGATTCATCCCCACAACCCCCTCACCACTCCCTAGTGGATACACATGGCCCCTTCTCATTCGTTGCTCCCATAGCCAGTTTTGGTATTTTATTGCAATATCAAGTATTTACATCAATTCACAATATCCCATGGCTTAATAGCACATGGGTAATAACATATCAAATACTTGCCCATTTTAAATAAAATCCGAACATATACTAGCGGGGCCTTGGCCTTGAGCTCCACGCTAGGAAAACATACATTACATGTATACAATATTTACATGAAAGCCAATATTTCCTAAGGGTCAAAATTGGGGTATTACATTGGAACAAAGACCAACGATATTTTAAACCTTTTTCTACATAGCCATGATGAGAAAACAAGTGGACGGATATAATCGGTGGATTTGCTGAATGATGAAAAATTGATCAATTTTAAATGATAAGACACCAAGATGCTCAGATTGACGAGACTTTGACGGATTGTCGAGGAAGAGAAACCAACTTAAAATTTGAAAACGAGATATCAATGTGATTGGTATGATGCGCTGAACTCAACGACATGCATTTTGCATTACGACAAAACCATTTATGAAAACTCATGACTACGAACTTGAAATTTAACCATGGTATCGAAATGGTCAAATGAAGGCAATGTTTCGTAAAACGAAGTATGGAGACGATTAGCATAATAAATAGAACGCAATGAAGCTAACCTTAGGTCATAATCAAACATGATAAAATGACAACTAGCCCTCGAGATGGAACTTGATGGGGTTAAGAAGACACTTTGTGCGACTTGATGAATCTGTCGAAGTGGTCTTATGATAACATAAACGAAGAGATAAGGGAAATACATTATAAGCTCATGGAGATGAACATGATGATACTAATGACAAGAATAAGTGTTATCGAAAATCTAGTTGGGACCGACAGTTATTGAATGTACTATCGAATTGATATTATACACAATTATGATTGAGTTCCTGAGAATGTATTGGAACCATGTTGGAAAAAAATAATAATAATAATAATGATTAGAACCACTTGTGCTTAATATGGCCATGATTGTTGGAGAAAAATAGAAGGGAATGGAAAGAAGATGATAATAGGAAATTAAGATAAAGTTTAGTGTCGAAAGTACAAGAACAAAAATTAACTTCAGGATGAAGTTCTATTTAAGAGGGGGTGTATGTAGTGCCCCTAGACTACTGTAGACATTGAGGGCACCTGCTGAGTGACCTCACTGTTTGAAACATTAATAAAATAACCCTATGATTTACGTTTGTGAGAAATGTGTGTAGCGACAGGTGAAACGGTTCACCGACGGACACACAAAGGAATATGAAGGGTCGTAGAGTACGGGTAAATCACACACAGGGAGAGCGACAACGATGTCGACTTCTGACGGAATACCACGCTTGAGCAGATAAGCACTGATCCGCTTGCTCCTAGTGAAAATGCTTATTAAACTTAACTGCATAAAAACCTATAAGTTTGCACCTAGAGCATTACTTAGAAATGCATTTGAGTACTTTAGGCATTTGCATATATCTAAACATAAACAATCATTGGAGAATGTTATGGCAAATTATCACATCGTCGATCTACTGCGTATGGCTTGAGGGACTGTACAACAGTGAAGAGAATACTTCCTTGTGCTGGGTGTGTAGGTATTGTGGGTGCCAAGCTAGATAGATCTTGCAAGGTTATCCCTGGCTCTGTGCTGGAGCTCACTAGCTTAGCAAATCTTCCCTCCCATGTCCTAGCAGCCTGATAAACCCAATTGCAGATTGGCTTGGCTCATCTTGGTGTATGCTTGGCTATGTGTGAGTCTGCTGTTCCTTGGTTCCTTGTAGAGATCATGCCCAGCTCAGGGGTGGCAGTCGTGCTGAGAGATTGAGGAGCACACTGGCCTATGGTTGGGTGGAACGTTGCAGTTGCATAGCCAGTTGCTTGGGACTGCCTTATTGAGATAAGTATTCTCCTGTATATTCTTGCAAAGATTTAATTGATGGATATCTGAATGTAGGGTGATGGTGTAAATGAATAATTTTACTTCCGCTGTGTTTTTACGAGTTTATGCAATTCCATATGATCTTTTATAAATCTGCAAAGGTCTTTAATTGGCTGTTATAGAGTCTTGAATGTATGATAGATATCAACAGCATTTAGTTAACTTCCGTTGTGTTTCCATTGTATAAACATATACTTGTATATATATATTTTCATTTTCATTTGAATGCTTGTTTAATGAATGGATATGGGGGCTAGATGCCCGGTTTAACCTCACGATCCCTCCAAAAATCCCCTCCTCCAATACTTCCCACCATACTCATTAGATCTATCCCTTTGCTAATCTATGCCTCCCATGCTACCTCCCTCCCTCTCATCCCCCTTTCTATCCCCTTTTCCATAACAAACCACCTCTCTACCCCACCCCCCCCACTCTCTCTCTAACCCCATCTCTCTCTCCGATTATCTTTAACCCCCCTCCTTTATAACTCCCACACTCTCTCCCTCTCTCTCTTTAACCCCTCTCCTCCTCCCTGTTATTATACAAACTATCATCCCTAGAACACCTAGGCTGTGTGGACCAAGGGGCTAGTTACAGTAAGTGGGGAGGACATAGGTCCAATGTCACCATAACCTAACTCCTCATCTTCTTTGGTTAAGTCCTAAACCCATGGGAGAGTCCCTAATGGAGGAATAACACCTGTAAGCACCAACACACCTGGAAATACCATTCTACAATCATTATGGATAATATTAGTGCCTTGCATGGAGTCAACAATGGATAATAAAGACAAATAAGTAATATAAAAGGCGTAATTCAATATACCAATCAATGTCAATGAATATCACAAGTTCAACATACTTCACAATTCATACAATGCATCTACCTGATGCATACCAAGTATCTACCTGATACATATCATCATACATGATCCACCTGATCATACTGTGTATCCACCTGATACAAAATTAATACAAACTTAACCGAATATTTAGGGACACCTAAAATTGAATTTATTGACATTTACACACTGACCCATTATAATCCTCCCTTGACCCAACCTGACGATCATGTCTTGATACAACTAGATGTACCTTTTCCCATAGATCCCTTTAAATTTGTTCAAAATGTACAACATAATATGTCTAGAACCAAATTATGGTTAATCTAACAAGCATGGGATGTACTTCCACTACACCTAGTGTCTTTTGAGGAAACATGAATGCTTCTTATGTATATTTAGTTATCAAAATCATTTCTTCTACCCATATGCCACATGTTTCCAATGTCTCTTCATTCTTAATGCCATCTATTAGCAAACACATTCCAACCCTACGTTTTCCTAGTCTTGGAATACCTTCCACAAGTAATTTTATGCCTAGTTCGAGCTTCTCCTTTGGTGTATGTAATAATCTATTGATCCCTCAACAACTCCCCAAGTTATGTGATGTGGGGCCCCACCTGAAATTTTGAGCTAAAGGCCACTGATCCAAGTGTTGTTACTCTTTAATGATGTCTATACAACTACAATTTGGACGAAGTCCTTATAAGGTATGTTTTATCATACCATGTCTAATATTTCTCCTTTACAGGTTTTTTTATTATCATTCCATACACTTGGATATAGTAAACCCCCCCCACCCTTACTGCTTATTCTTTCTGTACAAGCAATTCATCCTTGAAAAGTTTGACAAAATATGAGTGAGAAAACTATCCCTGATTCCATAAGCTTAAATTCCACTTGATGAAAACCCTCAGTTTGTTTCACCCCTAAACCATCCAAAGAGTCGAGCTTGCACATTGTTATGGTCGATGGAGCCCGCACATTGTTATGTAACATTGGTTGAATGGTCGATGGAGCCCGCACATCATTATGTAACATTGGTTGAATGGTCGATGGAGCTCGCACGGTTGATGAGTCAATAGCTGTATGCTTGAAGTCGTTTTCTCACGCTCCTTTGGCTTCTGTCTCCATGAATACTGGTTGCTGGAACAGTGGAAACCTATTGGAACACAACCAGTATTCCAATGAATCAGATCCCTTTTTTGTTTCCACGAACACCAATGTCAAAGAATGCTTGCCTGCATGAATTTCAAACATAGTTGTAACAACAAGGGGACTAGGACTACTTAAGCGACTTGGTACAGGCTTCAAGGAAGTACAGTACTTAGAATGTACCAGTACTTGGTACATGCTAGTGTTACACAAGCAAGTTTGATACAAAAGAAAACATAGAAGATATAATGTGGTACGGCAAGAGAAAATAACATAATGTCGATCATGGATTAACAAAAAAAAACATGCGATACTTTGAGGGGTGTGCTCAAGTGGAATGTGCATCCAAGGAGGATGCAAGTTAGTTATTCCAACTATGAGTCAAGTGCATGTGAGCAAATATGTGCATGACAATGAGTGCACATGATGAGCATGGGGTAACTGTGCATGACATATGAAGTGCACTAAGGGAAGATGAAATATCAATGTGGAAGTTGAAGCGACAAATATGTGCTGAAGTAGTCATATGGAAGTTAAAGAGTAGTTGAAGATGGATGAAGCGTAGGGGAAGCTGCACCACGAGTAGTCATTTGATAGGGGTTAGCTAGATGGTCTTGAGACATGGCAATTGAGAGAGTCTACCATGGACCTCAAACATAGTGGTAAGGCAAATGTTGTAAATGTGTATATATATTGTTATGTTTGAGTAATGAAAATGAGTAGAGAAATTCCCTTATTATAATTTGGTTTTGTATGCCCTCTAAAATTGTTTCAACTTTTATGTTTGTAGTGCTTTTCTATTTTCAACTTATATCTTTCGAAGCATTGTACTTAGTCTGCATAAATATGATTTCATAGAATTATGCCCATCAACTCTTTAGTTTGCTGTAATAATAACCAACTTCACAGATTTAGTTCATTTAATATATTGTTAGCACTCTAAAGTCTGAGCTAGTTCAATTAAAAAATTTGTAACTCAATCTTATTTTGATCCTATATTCGAAGAAGAAATAAATATATAAAAAATAAAATAATCTTATATCAAAATAACCTATTTTGACCACAAATTTATTAAGAATCTAATGTATGTCATATACCAAGTCCATGCATATAATGCATAATATATATATCCTGTCCCTTCAATGTTCAGACACGGTGTTCAAAAAAGCGAATTTGAATTTCAAAACTCAAATGCCCGCGCTCCACGAAAGTTACCAAAGGACGGTTCCTCACCAATTTCCTCCATTCTTCGCCATGGCAGAAGATCCATCAAGGATACCTCAGAAAACTCACCGTCGGGACTCGGTAGTTCAAATCTTGTGCATTGGAGGAGCGCCTTCAGGGCTTGCAAGTTTCCTAGAAGGAAATGGGTGAAAGGATGCTGTTCTCTCCATACTAAGGCTATGATGAAGGCGGTGAGCATTTTGCAACAGTTCATAAGATTTTTGGGGCGAGCATTGTCTGGAAATATTTGCTATATATTCTCATAATCTAGCGCTGCCAAACAGTTGTCACACATCCTACAAGGCACATGCTCAACTACGAGATCCAGTCTATGCCTGCTTAGGGCACATTTCCTCCTTGCACCAACTGGTATATAAACTAAATAGCCTCAGCGTATGCATTATTTGTTGTTATTTCCATAAATTGCTTCTCTTGGTATCTCCAGCTCTCAAGATATGTGTAATGAATTTTTTACAGGAGTTGGTAGGCCGAAATAACTAACCTTCACGAGCGTGGGTGGCCAGCAGCATTTCATTCGGTGTTTCATCCATCTCCATGAATCATCCTGACAGCACCACATTAGTTCCAGGTACATCTCTCTGCCATGTCATCCTATCTCCTAGTGCTACAAGGCATTCTTGTCTCATCAAATTCTCTGGCATTTTCTTAACAAAATTTCATTCCCTAAACCAAATACTATCCAATTTCTGGTCTAGTCGGGTTTAGTGCGTGGAATTTTCATAGAAACAACTGCAACATCTCATGGGAAATACCTGCGCACTTTTCCATCCTGCTTTCCCTTATATATTAACTCTAGCTAGCACATGAATTCATTCAAATTTTATTATTCAGTGTAATTCTTTGTGTATGATCATGTTAATGCTCTCGGATATGGTTACAATCAAGAATTGTTATATGTGTTCAATCCTTTCGTTCGCCTAAGTAAGTATGTGAAATGCAGGAAGCGAGCCCTAGACCGATCTATCAAAAGATTGTGAAATGTGTCAGGGACCTCGATTTAAAGGTTGGAGGGTTAAGTCGATTATTTTATATATTTGAAGTGATTGTGTGTTAAGTACCAAGTGAATTGTGGTATTAAGGCCTGTGTAATACGTTTGTGGAGTGCATGCGATGTGCAGATGGTCATGGTCTGCAAATAACTGTTAAATTTCGTGAACTTACTGTTAAGTGAAAGACAAGAACCCTCAATAACGTTTTGGAATGTTTCCCTACTTGTCAACTCGGCGTTTCCATGTTCTTCCTTGTGAGATCCGCCCATTATTTTTGGGTTGTGATGCAGCAGTTGAGTGATGTGTTTTGGGCAGAAAACAATCAGTCTATTATGGTGATGGTGCGATATAGTTGGGAATTAATACCCCCTCGGTTCTCGATCGTAGATCTTGTGGTAGAATCTTCATAATAATTTTCATAATATTTGAAGGTTGACCCTAGCGGAGAAAAACAGTTTGGTTAACTCCCTTGAGCGATCGCTCATTTATGTGACAACTCTTTTCTGCTCAACGCCTGCCTCTCACATTTTCTTGTTGAATCTTAGAGTCCATATGTACTTTAAGGGTTTAGTTGTCACCCTTGTCTCCTATGCCAAACTCCTGTTGAAGAAAAGGAAATAAAAGTTTTAAAATTTCTGCATTCCTTTTGTTTGGGTGTTACATTTCCAATGCTAGCACATGTCCAATTTTTACATATTTTTTTAAAGCTAGAAACATGTTCAAGCATCTTTAAACACAAATATATGATATTTACTAGGAAAAAAACAGTACTAGGAAACATACATGTAGGAAATTTGAGTCACTTGGTTGGGCTCCCTAGTGAACCTATGTTGGTATCTAGCAATTAGTACCACATTACATAAAATATGCTTAGAGATCTAATCTTCCATGTGCCTTTGGGTATATAGGAAGTCCCTTATTTTCGACTATACCCATGCTTCCATAAACTCTTCGATTATCTTACATTGCTATAGTACGTGCTAAGAATATCACTTTGCGGGGAGATCACTCTTAGGAATCATATAATATGACTAAGGATATGGTCTATGTCATTAGTTAGTATTTTGAAAGATTATAGATGAATAAACTACCTAAACACTTGAATATTATGTTGGCAAGAACGTTGAAGAAACCCTACATTTTGAATATATGTCAAATTAAAAGTTCAATTTATAATCGAAGAAGGATAGAATGATGGATAACATCAACCATAATTTTAGTACAAAAGGAGAAGGATGAGAAGGTATAAGAAGGTCACCATAAAATAATTGTTGAATTTGAACATCATCTTCAGAATATGAAGGAAAAATATGATCTTATTATCTCAAAAGTAGAAGCAATTGAAGGTCAATAATTATAATAGTTGGAGCATGTCATTGTACCAAAAAGGAGAGGGGGTGATAAGGGCATCAAAATTTACGAAGCACCATTAATGGTGGAACCATATTGATACCTCTTTACAATGAAATATCGGAAAAAATACAATAAGTGTCAACATTACAAAGGATGAAAATGAAATAATCAATGGTTCATATAATGAGGCAAAAAGGGACCATTATTTAATGTGATGTTATCAAAGAACAAAAACTATAACAAATTGGAGAAGCTATAATAATGCACATGCAATCAAAGGAAAGGAATCCATGAAGAATTGACAAAAAAAAATTAAATATAGATGGATGGATAATCAATAGTAGTAGCAAGAGAGAACAAATATAAATAACCATTATTATTATTAGGTTTCATCACATATAAAAGCCTTAGCTACAAACATTTGATGACAAATCCTTTTTATGGGGTGATATGTTATAACTCCATGGGATGTATATATGGGGTTGAATATATAGGTAATGTGGTTACATGAATATTTAATAGGGATAACCCTAATAGGGGACCCACAAGTACAATTGGGGATATGGAGAGATAGGGAATATTATATAGAGAGATGTAGTTACAATCATTATAATTAAGGATTCTCTTAATGAATATAATGATTTTTCTCTCTCAGGATTTCACAGTGTGCTTGTTTATTCTCCATGATTTTTGGATTCATTGTGTTAAGGAGGGGTTTATTGATGTTTCGGACCTATGATATGTAGTCCATCTTCATGATAGGTAAGAATATGGATTGCGTATCGTAGGTATGAAACATCGATAAACCCCTCCTTAACACAATGAATCCAGAAATAATGGAGAATAAATATAAGGATTTATTATTTAATTCATCTCTATTATAACTTTAGGATTTATGTTTCACTCTCATATTTGGTGTACATTGGTTTATACACTATTTTATTAAGCTATTTTATTTACAAAATCCGTAACATGCTTCTTGAAAAACCTCCCACAAAATGCATTGTTCTCCCATGGTATAGTACTTATATGTATATGTTGATATAAACCTTCCTTCCCATTGTTGGTCTTACTAGAGCAATGGCGTATGCATCCTCTAATGAACCAATCTACATCTTCCTGAATTTGGCACAAGACACATATCTACAAGTTATTATTTGTTTTCTCAAAACCAAAATGGCCTCCAACATCCGAGTTATGGGCCTCTGTTATTAGTTTTTTCCTCTCACCTATATAGGTGTATAACACTTATATATCTTGTTGAGAAATGCATCTTGGAGATGATACTAAATCTTGCTGTCACTTTAATTGATTCTTCATGACTTTGGCCTTGTATCCATGAAATATCTTCATGAAATTGTAATCTTATGTTCTTTCCTCTTTGTATGAATCATGAGTGAAAGGATCCATGTGCACCAAATTAGCTAAATCACTGATATCTATTGAGATATGATTTTAAATCTATGAGGCATTAACCATAAAGATATGGTTTAACACATTATAAGTTGCAAAAAGATGGCATTTAGAGTAGAATATTTTTATTTCCTCTCATGGAAATCCCATATAAAACCTATGCGGCATTAACCGTTTAAAATATATGGGACATTAGCCATTTAAAATCTATGGTTCACTGACCATGAGATCCCTCCAGACGTTACATTATGGATCAATCGAACTAGATGGAAAAGTTGAGTGTCGGGTCATAATAGTTTAGTCCTACCTATTAAGTTTATAGAGAGATTTAGGATTGATCGCCAATTTGGTGTGTAACTTGTAGTTGTTTGCCTTGCATTGGAAATGCTATGCAACTATTAAACAAAAGTAGAACAGAACATGGAGTAGAATAGAACCTGCTCGAGTAGCAGATGCAGGGGTCTCGCTGCAGAAGGGTGAGATGTTTGGTTGAGAAGCAAATGCAGGGGATGGGCTTCCACAACGGAAGAATGAACAGGGAGAGGCAAGATGCCAATTTTAATTCACCAACATTTACGACAATGTGACAAGTGCATACCGAGGAAACTGACATGTCATTCTTAGTTGGAGATTGGAATGCTTGGAGTTTGAAATGCCAAAAATAGGTACAAAAGTTGAGAGTGGTGTAATGATCAAAGCATAATTATTGGACAAAAATTAATTAGACTAAGGTATAGATTAATTACAATTTGCATTCCCTTGTTGCTACAATTCAACAAACTTGCAACATCTACCGGCTTGGTATAGAGGTAGACCATCATAAAAGAGAAATCCAATTTTTTTAGATATAGAGAAAATACACCAGGAATTTGAGAGGATGGAAGATGTATTGAACTATGAAATGCAGATGGGTGCTAATTCTCATGTAAAGAGAAAAGATTGGCATTCTATGTGTTGACACTAAGGTTTGAGAATGACTAAATCCAAAAAGTTTGCTAAAATGTCCAAAAAAGGAAGAAATTATCACAAAGGAGGTTGAAGAAAAGGTTGACAATTCAAAAACAAGAGGAAAAAACCCACTTATGCAAAGTCCGAAAGCAAATTTGTGAAAAGATTAAACCCCGATCAAGTTTCGGTGGCGGAGATGTCAACAATCCCGATCAACGGCCGATATTGCTTCCCGCATCGCCAAAGTGATCGGCGGCAAATAGATGTGGGCGGTAGCGGACTCAATACCGTCGGGACACGTGTCCAAACCTCATCCTTCCGCATATGTAATATAGCGGTAAAGGAAACCACCATAGCGCCGGGCGGAACCACCAAATATGGAAGCGCGGTGGGGTCAGTACACGTGGCAGGGTGGGACCTGATACGTGGCAGATAGAGCAAGCGTGGCGGGGTCATATCACATGGCGTATACTTTGTAGCAATCCGAGGGCCGATATAAACCTTAGTCAAATCAACGGCCATTGTTTCATCCGCATCTAGGAAGGTGCACACTGGATATGAGGAAGAGCGGTCGCGGAGAATAAACCACTCGAACAAGTGTCAGCAGGTGGCTGATCCGCGCAGAGAATAAACCCGAAAAGAAAACAGTGTTTTGATCGCGGATACCACCAGATGGAATAAAGGGAGGCGAGATCTGACGGTCCAAAACAAAGTCTCGAGATCAATGGTCAGATATGAACCGCATTCATAAAGGTGCAGGGAAGTTAATTCAAAAGTCATATAAAACAAAATAGGCTCCACATAACGGCATTCTGCATGTGTCACTATCCAGAAGAGCTCTGAAGACTGGTGGAGATCTGCGATTGCGACAGAAGGCGAAAGGCGGGTACATACAGGTAGGGTCGGGTTACCTGTCCTACTTTTTTAAACAGAATTTTGTTTAAAGAAATGTTTAAATGGAGACTGTGCACGATATAGACGTTTTTAAATCAAAAGAAGCCCTAGAGGATAGAGACGAAGACGTCTACGATACCCTAATTAGGTTTCCAATATCTGATATAAAAATTAGGTTGTGTGAATTGTTAAAGGAAGGGACAGACCCCCACAGAGTTCACCAGTTGTCTTTGATAGCCTTTTGCCCCGACCAAATCCCTTCTTTCCTAGAATTCGTATCATGGTGTGTCGAAAATTACTCCCGGGAAGAGAAAGTCGTTCTAAACAGCCAAAAGACCCAAGTCATTTGCGAATTAAAGCCAGTAGAGTTAATTAAAGCCCTAGAAGTAGATTGTTCCCAAACCCTTGACCTTGAGGTTTTCTCTGAAGTCTCCGTTATTGAAAATTATCATCATGTTTCTCAAAATGATAGGGAAATTTTTTTGTCATCGTGTCTCAAGCCAGAGACCAGCATTTCGGAGGTCCCATACCCTATAGATATCAAGCTTTTTAATGAAAATACCCAGTTAGTTTTGACATTATTGGCTGTAGTTCTAGGTTTGGATACGGATTTGTATGTAACCGAGTTTCAATTGAGTTTATTGTACAAAATGAGTACAGTCCAGTCAGGGATTGGTGAAAATCAAATCCCTCGACTTAATTTTGAAGCATTTTTAACAGAAAAGATTCACGACCAGATGGTCAATTTTCCTACTCTCAGACATTTCAGGTTTCAGGCCTTTTTGATGAAAATGATTATGACATCCAGTCAAGACGAGTTGCAGTTCCCAGAAATCATTTTCACGACTTTACTAGAAAATAACATGTTCAATTACACCAATTACATGCTTTCAGAGATTTATAGAATGATTTTTGGAAAAAATCTGCCTAGAGTACTACCGGAAATGCAGGCATCCATGCAATTGAGTACAGAATACGCAACAGGAGACTGGTTTTTGTCGAAAGACAGTACAGTAATCAGATTATATGGGTTCAGACATAAACCCTATGTGTTACCAGCTTTTCTTACTTTAAGGGTTTTTGCCTTGGAATTCTTAAGACAAAAGTTGATTGTGGAAGATAACAATTTTTTGGTTCACAGACAAGCTACAGACATTAAATACCCATTCACATTTGGTCCGTTCACAGTAAAGAATAAGAATGCTGTATTGTATATAGAGAAGTTGTTGACGGATATGAATTTTGAGTCAGATACGGCTATGGAGTATGACCCGTTAAACATCATATCAAAACGAAGAACGGAGCATCGTATCAAGGCCCTGAACCATCAGATTGTTGAAGGAATGTCGGACAGAGCCAATTGGCTAGAATATAATGAAGAAATCATTCTGGATGCATCTGACAAAGAAATGGCATTGATTGACACAACAACAGGGACAGAAAGCGAAATAGATAGTGCATTGGTTGGATCTAAAAGACCCATACAGGACATAATGATCATTGAAGATGAAGAAACAGAAAGAGGTAAAAGATTGAAAATGAATGAACCACAAGAGTTAACAACAATTTCAGAAGAGGCTAAAACAGCTGAAAAAGAAATACCAGAGGTTACAGTTAAAGAGTACAACATTGAAGAAACCCCTGTAGAGGGTGATGTAAATAGACCCCAGAGTATCATGGATGTGTTTGATGAGCATAGTCGAAATAAACAGGAGTCCGCGAAACAAACCAGTCAATTGTTTCCGAAGGTTAGAAGTATATCTGAGACTGATGTAAGCTTATTTACTAGCAGAAATATCAGGGAAAATACCTTGAAATTTTCAGTTGTCACAAAAAATAAGATTTCAGAAATGAATTTAGATTTGTCTAAAATAAATGCCCCGGATAAAATTTTATTGCATAGACAAACTGGAGAAGTCATATATTCAGACTATTTGGGAGCCATATTAAGAGCAGACAAGTTGAAAAGTTCAGTGGATAAATTGAACAATCAATTGAGACAAGAGAAGGCAGAGAATAAGTCTCGACAGCAACAGATTAAAAAATTGCAAGCAGATTTGATAAATAAAGAAGGAGATGCAGCAACCAAACTGCTCAAAGAGAAAGACGATACGATCCAGGTGTTGAGACGAAAATTAAAAATTCCAGACACTGTACTCATCCAAGGAGCAGAATTGACAATATTGGAAAAAGAAAAAGAAGAATTATCTAATGAAGTCAATGATGTTACTGCTAAAATGTTAAAGCTTTCTGATGAAAAAGATCGGTGGGAAAAAGAGAAAATCATTTTAGAAGAACAGTTGGCAGAAGCGAGGAAAAGATTAGCAGGAAGTGGTCAGCAACAAGTACAAACAGACACACAGGAAGATAAAACGGGAGTAGATGATATTTTACAGGCTATGTCCCAGGTAAGCTTAAGGGAAAATGAAATCAAAGAATTGAAGGTTGAAATACAGAAGCTGACAGAAGAGAATGAAATCAAAAATAAAGAAATAAAAACCTTGCAAACAAAGAATCAGGAATTAAGTAATAATAATAAAGGATTAGCAGCTCATGTGACAGGGCAAGCTGCTATGCAAGGTTGTAAACACCTGGTGTGGGACCAAATTATAAAAGAAGTTGAGAAACTAAGACCATATCTGGATTACATAAGAGTCAAAGAAAAGGTGGTCAAAGATGCCTTCGAAAGTTGCAGAGCCGTCAGGGAAAGCTTAAATAAAAAGCCAAAAGACGTAGCCCAGAAAGCAATAACATTTTTAAACAGTCTAACTGAAGCAGACCTGACAGCCATGAATATAACGAACAAAATTTCAGTCATCACATGGGCCAGAAGGATCTTGGGTAAATACTCGCATGTTGAGAATGTTGAAGCTAAAGCTGGAGCAATACGGGAAGAAGTAGTAAAGTTCAAAAAGCAATTTGAAAAATTAGTAAACAAAGGGTTCCCTACTTTTTGGAATGAAAACAATGAATTAATTCCTCCGAATGATTATAAGAGATTGCTGTTTGATATAAGGATGGATCACAGAAAGTTCCACCAGCTTGATCATATGCTTACAGGGAAAATTTTAATGGAGAAAATATCAGAGGATTTTGAAATTTTAAATATGGTAATCTCAACCTGTGGAAACCTTCTTCCTGTTTCTTATGCAGGTCATGTTGAAATGCGAGTCTTGGTGAAGGAAATGACCAACTATGACTTACCCGCGGCCGACCAGTGGACTTATGTGGAAAAATATGGAAGGACAAGATATTCTGTCCATTCATAGAGGCTTTCAAAACTCTCGCCAAGTGGCGAAAAGATGATATTCAAAATTTTTGCCAAGTGGCAAAAAGATACTTTTATTTTAAATTTGTAATATTATTTGGAGACAGTTATCTATTGCTCAAAGACAGTTATCTTTTAAGTTAAAATATTTTCAGTTATTAGTTAAAAGAAGCAGTAATGTCAAGCTTCTTCCAAATTTTGTATAAGAACAATGAGAGTCATTGTTGAGGGGGTTGGAAATTTTTTTAGAGATAGTGTATGTTTGGAGATCTATTTTTTGATAAATAAAAGCAGTACAGTGAAAATACCCATCTTTTGAGACCAGAGATTCATGTGTTGATCAGCTTTACAGTCCGTTTTTTCTTTATCTTTATATGTGCATGTTCACTTCCTTTGTTATATCTTCCATTATGTTTTTCTTCTATATTTAAATGAATGTCTGAAATAATTCGAGATTCATACTGGTTATGCCTCGTTTTATATCATTTAAATATTCACTATTTTCTCCAAAGTTGACAATGGAGAAAAGTTGGAACTTATTATGGTGGAGGAAGGGTTGTTGCAGGTTATGTTATGGTTTTGATAATTGATGTCACTCAACCACATTTGATTGTGGAATATGTTGATGAAGGGGACACACATCCATGGAGGACTACAGATTTGAGGCACACCATAGGTAAATCAAACACCAAAGCATGTGTTAAGAATTATTCATAGTTTATTGAATGTTTTTTTGAGAAAATACTAAGTTTGTTATGTTTGTACAGGTGCAAATGTTTGTTCAACATTTTCTATTGGAGACAAAGTAGATCTTTTACAACATGGAGTGAAGGTGGGTGAGGGCTCCATATTCAATACAGAGCATAGTGTTTATAAGTGTTTATAAATGACAAGCTTTAAATTCTAACCATTATGCATCCTTTCTTTTTTTTAGACTGAAACATAGGGTAGTTTTAATTGATAACCGGTGAAACAGCCACCGGGTGCTTGGTTACATAGTTATCGCTATCTGAAGTTACAAAATTCTTGGACTTGAGATGCCCATAAACTCCAGATTTATGAAGCAAAATTACAGAAGACAAGCTTGTGGAATAAAAAGTAGTACTGAAATTTACAAAGAGGGCATGGAAAAGATCAGAACAGAGTTT
Source organism: Larix kaempferi (assembly GCA_027924585.1). Classification (NCBI taxonomy): domain Eukaryota; kingdom Viridiplantae; phylum Streptophyta; class Pinopsida; order Pinales; family Pinaceae; genus Larix; species Larix kaempferi. The sequence goes on from BSBM01000131.1 coordinate 1,729,637, forward strand.
AAGAGATGTTGAGCTTCTCCAAAATTTTCTGGACAGCAGCTTCCAATGCAGCAATTCGATTCCCATAGTTCCCTGAGGTGTTGGCCAAGTCCTTGAAGTGGGTGTAGACCACTTCTTCAAAGTAGGTAACTTCTCCCTTGGAGTCTTTAAGATCCTCTTTAATGTTCTGAAGATCTTTGTTGAACTTCTTCCATTTTTGAAGATCTTCTGCATTGTTGGAATGCAGGCGCCCTTCATGCTCCTCTGATTTGGTTTTGAGGAGATCAATTGATTGTTGCAGCTCATCCAGCCTATCTTCCACCGATTTGCCTCCAGATGTAGATCCCACCGATGCCATGTTGTGCTACTCAGACTTTTCCTGGTCTTCTTACTGCTTATGCTAGCGTTAGCGCACTGGAGTGATCGGGGGTTCCCAGTCGGGCTGATTAAAAAGGGGGAGTGGCGACCTGAAGAGTCACGGGACCATGTGACATCGACCGGAGGAAACAGACTGTTGTGGAGATCCGGCTCGATTGCGATCTTGACCGTAGAGCTTAACAGATAAGCGAATAACATGGCAGTCCAGCAGATATTCCTTGTCAGGGTCTTTTTTGTCTTAAGGCAGATTGCATATTGATTCTCTGTCATTAATAGATAAAATACTCCTGCCCAGGAGCACGGCCCTGTTTGCCTCAGTGTCAGCCTTTCTTTACAATCTTTCCATGAACCTTATTCTCATGTTGACATGTCCAAAAGTTATTCATCTAACGAGTTAAATGATGGTCTCTATGGGATAGGCTATTATGAATCTTTAGGAAATGTGAACTTAAAGAGATTCTTATTATTTTTCTATTGGACTGTTAGCTTTCCTTCTAGCGTAAATATGTGTTCTTATGCTAGAAGGAAAGCTAGCAGTCGCTAGCTTTCCTTGATCTTGTGCCATGTTCTTATTTGAAAATAGAGTGCATGGCACAAGCTCAAGGTATAAGCTAGCAACCACCAATCGCCATGGACAAGATTTTTCTATTGGAAAGCTAGTGACTGCTTGCTTTCTTTCTAGCATAAGTATGTGTTATTATCCTAGAAGGAAATGCTTATGCTAGAAGGAAAGCTAGCAGTCGCTAGCTTTCCTTGATCTTGTGCCATGTGCTTATTTGAAAATAGAGTACATGATACAAGTTCAAAGTATAAGCTAGCAACCACCAATCACCAAGCCCAGGGTTTTTCTATTGGAAAGCTAGCGACTGCTAGCTTTCCTTCTAACATAAGCATGTGTGTCATGCTAAAAGGAAATGCATTTGCTAGAAGGAAAGGTAGCATTCGTTAAAAATAGAGTACATGGCACAAGCTCAAGGTATAAGCTAACAACCACCAATCACCATGGACAGGGTTTTTGTATTGGAAAGCTAGCGACTGTTAGCTTTCCTTCCTACATAAGCATGTGTGTTTATGATAGAAGGAAATTCTTATGCTACAAGGAAAGCTAGCAGTCGCCAGCTTTCTTTGATCTGTTGCCATGTTCTTATTTCAAAATAGAGCACATGACACAAGCTCAAAGTATAATCTAGCAACCACCAATCACTATGGACAGGATTTTTGTATTGGAAAGCTAGCGACTGCTAGCTTTCCTTCTAGCATAAGTATGTGTTATTATCCTAGAAGGAAATGCTTATGCTAGGAGGAAAGCTAGCAGTCGCTAGCTTTCCTTGATCTTGTGCCATGTGTTTATTTCAAAATAGAGCAGATGGCGCAAGCTGAAGGTATAAGCTAGCAACCACCAATCACCACGGACAATGTTATCAATTGGAAAGCTAATGACTGCTAGCTGTCCTTCATGGCTAGAGTTTTTCTATTAGAAAGCTAGCAATTGTTATCTTTCCTTCTAAGCATGTGTGCTTATGCTAGAAGGAAATGCTTATGCTAGAAAGAAAGCTAGCAGTCGCTAGCTTTCCTTTATCTTGTGCCATGTGCTCTATTTTGAAAGAAGAACACGGAACAAGATCAAGGAAAGCTAGCATAAGCATTTCCTTCTGGCATAACCACACATGTCATGTGCTCTATTTTGAAATAAGAACATGGCAACAGATCAAAGAAAGCTGGCGACTGCTAGCTTTCCTTGTAGCATAAGAATTTCCTTCTATCATAAACACATGCTTATGCAAGAAGAAAAGCTCAAGGTATAAGCTAGCAACCACCAATCACCATGCCCAGGGTTTATCTATTAGAAAGCTAGCGACTACTAGCTTTCATTTTAGCATAAATGTGTGTGCTTATGCTATAAGGAAATGCTTAGGCTAGAACGAACGCTAGGAGTCTCTAGCATTTCTTGATTTTGTGCCATGTGCTTATTTCAAAATAGAGTACATGGCAGAAGACCAAGGTATAACTTAGCAACCACCAATCACCATGCCTAGGGTTTTTCTTCTGGAAAGCTAATGAGTGCTAGCTTTTCTTCTAGCATAAGCATGTGTGCTTATGCTAGAAGGAAATTCTTATGCTAGAAGGAAAGCTAGTAGTCGCTATGTATTAGTAGTCGCTAAGCTAGGAGTCGCTTATAATTCAAAAAACTTCTATTATGTATTAGTATACTAATAGTGGCTTGGGATTTTGTAGGACTCTAGTTCCATATAGATGTTATTCTTCACTAATCTACAATATAGGTTTAGATGACACCAAATAACTATTTTCGGGAGTACTTAAAATAGGGATGACTCCAATCAAGGATATTTGAATTTACTTTGAACAATTGATACAAAAAATAAATCTCAGTGAGACATGATTATACAAACTTGCATGATCAATCATGGTTGGATTCCAACCTACTTAATAACTACCTTCAATACTATTACAAGTTCCATGATTATACAAACTTGCATGATCGATCATGGCTGGATTCCAACCTACTTAATAACTACCTTCAATACTATTACAAGTTCTTAAGTATGGAAAATTTTTAGACATTTTTACAAGTTTTTCTAAGAATAGTTTTGTGTTTGTATTAAGATTATATACATTGATAACCAATCTTGTTTTGATTACGCTTTGTAGCTCCATCATAATTTATATGTAAAGTCCCTTTTGGCGGTGGGGACTAAATGGTGGGGAACAAGGTTTAATTTGCACAACAAAATGATGCCATACCCTTTTTAGCTATTACAAGTACATTATTTTTTTGTAGATTGTGTTTTGCCTAAAATATAAGAGCACACTTTACATGGTTTAACCTTAACTACAAATTATAATTCAATTGTGTGTTACAGAATTTGTAGGAGCGACAATGGAACGTATAATTTTCACAAAAGGGGACTATGTTGACGTCCTGGTTAATGGTCAAGTTATTGGGCTAGGAAAGGTTGAATCTACAGAATTTGGAACTTATTATGGTGGAGGAAGGGTTGTTGCAGGTTATGTTATGGTTTTGATAATTGATGTCACTCAACCACATTTGATTGTGGAATATGTTGATGAAGGGGAGACACATCCATGGAGGACTACAGATTTGAGGCACACCATAGGTAAATCAAACACCAAAGCATGTGTTAAGAATTATTCATAGTTTATTGAATGTTTTTTTGAGAAAATACTAAGTTTGTTATGTTTGGTGTACAGGTGCAAATGTTTGTTCAACATTTTCTATTGGAGACAAAGTAGATCTTTTACAACATGGAGTGAAGGTGGGTGAGGGCTCCATATTCAATACAGAGCTTGGGAATAAGGTTCATGGAAAGATTGTAAAGAAAGGATGCATAGTGGTTATAATTGAGAAGGTGTTAGAAAATGATGCTCCTTTACCACATCCAACTGGATTTGAGGAAACACTAGGGGGTGCAATAGAATCTTATGAGATTTGGCCAGAAATAGATTTGAAACCTCATTGTGAAGATCAACCCATAAATATTCCACAAGATAGGGCTGCAAGTATAAATTTCACAAAAGGGGACTATGTTGACCTCTTGGTTAATGGTCAAGTTATTGGGCTAGGAAAGGTTGAATCTACAGAAGTTGGAACTTATTATGGTGGAGGAAGGGTTGTTGCAGGTTATGTTATGGTTTTGATAATTGATGTCACTCAACCACATTTGATTGTGGAATATGTTGAAGGGGACACACATCCATGGAGGACTACAGATTTGAGTCACACCATAGGTAAATCAAATACCAAAGCATGTGTTAAGAATTATTCATACTTTATTGAATGTTTTTTTGAGAAAATACTAAGTTTGTTATGTTTGGTGTACAGGTGCAAATGTTTGTTCAACATTTTCTATTGGAGACAAAGTAGATCTTTTACAACATGGAGTGAAGGTGGGTGAGGGCTCCATATTCAATACAGAGCTTGGGAATAAGGCTCATGGAAAGATTGTAAAGAAAGGATGCATAGTGGTTAGAATTGAGAAGGTGTTAAAAAATGATGCTCCTTTACCACATCCAACTGGATTTGAGGAAACACTAAGGGGTGCAATAGAATCTTATGAGATTTGGCCAGAAATAGATTTGAAACCTCATTGTGAAGATCAACCCATAAATATTCCACAAGATAGGGCTGCAAGTATAATTTTCACAAAAGGGGACTATGTTGACCTCCTGGTTAATGGTCAAGTTATTGGGCTAGGAAAGGTTGAATCTACAGAAGTTGGAACTTATTATGGTGGAGGAAGGGTTGTTGCAGGTTATGTTATGGTTTTGATAATTGATGTCACTCAACCACATTTGATTGTGGAATATGTTGAAGGGGACACACATCCATGGAGGACTACAGATTTGAGTCACACCATAGGTAAATCAAATACCAAAGCATGTGTTAAGAATTATTCATACTTTATTGAATGTTTTTTTGAGAAAATACTAAGTTTGTTATGTTTGGTGTACAGGTGCAAATGTTTGTTCAACATTTTCTATTGGAGACAAAGTAGATCTTTTACAACATGGAGTGAAGGTGGGTGAGGGCTCCATATTCAATACAGAGCTTGGGAATAAGGTTCATGGAAAGATTGTAAAGAAAGGATGCATAGTGGTTAGAATTGAGAAGGTGTTAAAAAATGATGCTCCTTTACCACATCCAACTGGATTTGAGGAAACACTAGGGGGTGCAATAGAATCTTATGAGATTTGGCCAGAAATAGATTTGAAACCTCATTGTGAAGATCAACCCATAAATATTCCACAAGATAGGGCTGCAAGTATAATTTTCACAAAAGGGGACTATGTTGACCTCCTGGTTAATGGTCAAGTTATTGGGCTAGGAAAGGTTGAATCTACAGAAGTTGGAACTTATTATGGTGGAGGAAGGGTTGTTGCAGGTTATGTTATGGTTTTGATAATTGATGTCACTCAACCACATTTGACTGTGGAATATGTTGATGAAGGGGACACACATCCATGGAGAACTACAGATTTGAGGCACACCATAGGTAAATCAAATACCAAAGCATGTGTTAAGAATTATTCATACTTTATTGAATGTTTTTTTGAGAAAATACTAAGTTTGTTATGTTTGGTGTACAGGTGCAAATGTTTGTTCAACATTTTCTATTGGAGACAAAGTAGATCTTTTACAACATGGAGTGAAGGTGGGTGAGGGCTCCATATTAAATACAGAGCTTGGGAATAAGGTTCATGGAAAGATTGTAAAGAAAGGATGCATAGTGGTTAGAATTGAGGTGGTGTTAAAAAATGATGCTCCTTTACCACATCCAACTGGATTTGAGGAAACACTAGGGGGTGCAATAGAATCTTATGAGATTTGGCCAGAAATAGATTTGAAACCTCATTGTGAAGATCAACCCATAAATATTCCACAAGATAGGGCTGCAAGTATAATTTTCACAAAAGGGGACTATGTTGACCTCCTGGTTAATGGTCAAGTTATTGGGCTAGGAAAGGTTGAATCTACAGAAGTTGGAACTTATTATGGTGGAGGAAGGGTTGTTGCAGGTTATGTTATGGTTTTGATAATTGATGTCACTCAACCACATTTGATTGTGGAATATGTTGATGAAGGGGACACACATCCATGGAGAACTACAGATTTGAGGCACACCATAGGTAAATCAAACACCAAAGCATGTGTTAAGAATTATTCATAGTTTATTGAATGTTTTTTTGAGAAAATACTAAGTTTGTTATGTTTGGTGTACAGGTGCAAATGTTTGTTCAACATTTTCTATTGGAGACAAAGTAGATCTTTTACAACATGGAGTGAAGGTGGGTGAGGGCTCCATATTCAATACAGAGCTTGGGAATAAGGTTCATGGAAAGATTGTAAAGAAAGGATGCATAGTGGTTAGAATTGAGAAGGTGTTAAAAAATGATGCTCCTTTACCACATCCAACTGGATTTGAGGAAACACTAGGGGGTGCAATAGAATCTTATGAGATTTGGCCAGAAATAGATTTGAAACCTCATTGTGAAGATCAACCCATAAATATTCCACAAGATAGGGCTGCATTCACATGTACAAGGGTTTCTCTTACACATGGATGCATAGGAACAATTATGTGCATTGCCAAAGGAATGATAGTTAATGTCCATGAGGATGACATGGTTGCGGGTGAAACATTAGGTGAAGATAACTTTGGTGTTTTTGTGGAAGAGATATATGGGTATTGTGAAAGATGCAAGATTGGGGATAAGTCTATACATGCATTGGTTAGATGGCCAATACATAAATTGGTGGACAACATAGGTGAGATGTTAAGGGTCAAGACAAAGTACAAAAAGCCACCCATGGAAATGCTGATATGGGATGTTATAGAGGATACAAGTCCTTTATACCAATGGGATGGGGATCTTTATAATCAAAAAGACCAAGATGTCAATGTTCTTAATGCATCGAGGCCATATAAAAAGATTAAACGAGCTATGACAAGAGAAAAAGTTGCAAAACGTCAAACCAAGATAGATAAAGAGAAAGAAGTCCGACTTTTGGCTGCAGATGAATGTTGTAAACAAGATTGTCTTCAACATGTGGATAGGAATGCCATTGCAAATGCTAGAAGGGATATGGAATGCAAAGAGAAAAATGGTATGAGGGAATTTGTATTGAATTCACTTGTTTCAAACACTATCATGTCAATGAGCCATGGCCATGGCCTACCTCCTATTACTAGAAAAGTAAAGGACATGAGATTTGATGGTAATGTTATTTGTAAGAAAGCATGGTACAAGATACATAAGATTCCTCAAAGCACCTTCTATAGCTACCAACATAATTTTGAACAAGGACATATGGAATCCATTCATGGTAACACCAATAGATGTAAAGCACGTGCACAAACTGTGGCGGCCATAGAAATACTGCATAAAATTGTAATGGACAATTCAGATTTTTCGCCAAACCAAACACGTCAAGTCGAAGCAGATGGAACTTCTTCTCCTCTAAGATTGTTGCCTTCGACTTACACACAAAGCTCTTTGTTAAAAGAGATCAATGTGGGTTTGGAAAAGCTCAATTGTCCATTAATATCACAACCAACAATGAGCAAGATTTGGAACACTCATTTTCGAGACGTGGCATTCTCAAAGAACACCAACTTCAGTAAATGTGGTGAATGTATTGTGTTGAAAGCACAAATGAAGTCAGCAACTACAAAAGAGTTGGAAGAAACGGCACGCGCTAGATTGAACAAACATAACAAGATCGTTATGTGCGGAAGACATTGCTACTATGCCCACAGAATCATGTCAGAGAGGTTTCCAAAGGAGTATTTGAGTATTATCCATGATAAAATGGATAAAACAAAGACTTCAATTCCAAGGCTACGCGTCAAATCAAAATCTATTGTAGGAATAAACTTGGGTTTGTCATTGACAGGTATGCTAACACATGGGCATAAGACAGGAGGTTTTGGTCATTTCTCCCTACCATTTGTACATATGGGATCACAATTTACCATTACATCACTTGCTAAGTGCTTTAGGGACCTTGAAGACCCACATCTTGATATGTATGGTGATCTTCTTTATGAGAGTGGAAGTTCAAGAAGCCCACTTTCAAATGCATTACTTGACACCTCTATTTACTCAAAATGTAGAGTGTACAAGGATGAATTTTTATCTCATGGAAGATTAGAAAATCAAGATATCGATTTTAAATCTCTTCCTCCACATTTATTGTTACAATTGGATAATGTAGCAAGTGATAATAAAAACCGTTATCTTTTCATGTTTCTATCACTTCTCACTGCACTTGGTGTTTTCATCACTATTGAGGTTGGGTTCTTGCTCGTGGGACACACCCATGAAGACATAGACGGGACCTATGGGAGAATGTCTTCCAGCTTGAAAAGTAAAGATATATATTCTCTACCTGAGATGATGGATACATATCGCAAAATTGAAGAAAAAAGAGTGTTTCCACCTAAACTGATTGATAAGGTGTATGACTTCAAAAGCTTCCTTAATGGATACATCAAGGAAGGAAAAAATGCACTAGTTGGACATCTTAATGTTCAGTACTTCCAATTTCTTGTACTCAATGATGTTCCGGTATTAAGATATAAAGAATCCATAAGAGATGTTGAGTGGTCAGAACCAGTTGAGTTATGGAATACAGACGATGAAGGTCGATCTAAACTGCCCATAGGGAAGCCATCTTTCTTACATCCCAAAGAGAATGAAATCTATTTAAAAGAACTAAAAGAAGGAATAACATCATACATAAAAATGTGGAAAGACACAATGGGTGGTGAGGAATTGCCAATTGTTACACCAGAATGGAAAAATAAGGTAGAGTATTGGGAAAGAGTTCTTGATACTTTATATGAAGATTACAATGATCATGATTCATCTTCTGAGGATTTCTGGCCCAAGACAAGGCAAACTCCAGATGTTGGTCGTAATGCGCTTCATGCAATCTCAAATATTATGGATGGGGATTTTGATACTATGACAGGTGAACCCGTGTATGTTGGACCCAAGTGCAATAAGCCAAAGACAACATTCAACCCTATTAATGATGTTGAGAAAGGAAAGATGTTGCTAGTTAGATCAGGAAACGAGGAAGAAGGGGAGATGATTTGGATGGCAAAAGCCACCTCAAATATATTTCAAGATGATGAAAGTGATACTCTTCATGTTAAAGTTGATTGGTGGAAGCCCGGTTCAGGGAAATACAATGGAAAAGTATTAGAGGAATATTGGGTACCAAATCCTGATGACATAGAGCTTGGATCTATTCCAATTGATACCATAGTTTGGGCATGGATGGCTAAGAAAGAACATTGCAAGAAGGCCAAGATAAATAAACATGGTGTACATGCTGTCCTTGACCTACTTGAACGAATAACATGAGATTAGGTGGAGATGATTCATGGATGTAATTATGTTCTTTGGAGGACCAATTAATACATGAAGAAACATTTTTCAATTTTTCTTGTATATTGAATATTTTCTTCAAATTTATTTGGGGAGTTTTATATTATTTGGTACAAATATGAAAATTTTGTTTAAATTGCAATGTATTCATGTGACGATACATCATGCAAATTACATGACACCATGAAATATTAAACTTTCAATGATTTGTTTATATTAACATAACTTCTCCCATAACTTGGATAATCAAGTCCAATAATGCACTTAAAATCAATATCTTCTAGTTTTGGCCTATTAAAACTATACTTGTGTCAATTTGGCATATTAAAACTATATTGGAGTTAATTAGCATTGTTTTCAATGTAATACGTTCAAACACCAAACAATATCTAACATGGAAATTACAAATTCCAATGCTTTGTCTAGATCGACATAACTTCTCACTCCATCAAACTTGGATAATCAAGTTCAATAATACATTTAAAAGCATCATCTTCTAGATACGATCTATTAAAACGATAATGTTGGGCTAGCTAATTCGTATTCTTTTCAATATAATACATTCAAACACTTCATGAATGTATATTATAATAAAATAAATTAAACTGTACTAGTTTGTTTCTATTCCAATTCATAACAAAATTATTTATTTTGATCATTAAAAAACACGCCTTGACTTATAAAATATTTTCTTTTGACATCTGTAAAATGTTTCCAATAAAAATTACCAATAAAAGTTCATAATAATTTGATTTTGATTGTTTTTTCTTTTGACAGTAACATAGGGGTAGATTGTATTAGTGCCGGTATTGAGCAACCGAATGCTAATTACATAGAGTTCCCAGATACAGTACACCTCCATAGAAGTACAGCGAGCTTACAGAGATCGCCCAAAACTTGGCAGGGCTCCACTACTCCCAAATGCCAGATATTATTTAGCTATAACAGAGGAGAAAAGCGTATTATACTGCTGGAGCGATATTCATTTTTCCAGCTTAGCTTTCAGAGTGGTGACTTCAGCTTCAAGTGCTGCGATCCTATGGCCGAAGTTGCCATGAGTGTTCGCAGCATCCTTGAAACCAGTTCGCGTCTCATCTTTCATATCATCCATTTGTTCGGAGAAGTCTGCCCGGAGTTGCATGAGTTCTTTGTTCAACAGGTCCCAGGTTTGCTCTCCTGCCTTGGAGAGCGCCTCTAACTTTGCTTTCTGGTCATCGTGCTTTGCCCTCAGACGCCCCATGGCAGTTTCCAGGGCTCCAATCCGTTCTTCCGCTGTGAATCCGGAGCTCGAAGAGCTGTTCGACGCCATCTAGTTCAGGAGCACACCGCGAACCTTGATCTGAGCTCGGACTTGACAGAGGGAACTCGAAATGCTTGATACCTTAAGCCTATTAGCAGAGCTCGCTGATAGAGAGGAATGAGTTCGAGACAGGGGAGGAGCTCCTTTAAGAGCATACAGGGAGACTCCCGAGGGCGCAAGGACCTGTCTCTGAGCTATGGTGCAGGGAATCTCTGCATTCGCATGAAAAACGTGTTTTGGGAAGCCAAAGAGCGTGCTGTGAGAAGATACAGGATCCCCTGCAGCTATGGGATGTCACATCGCTGACGCGAGCCATCTATGCTTAATATGCCTTGAGCCAGCTCGACCCCTTTGTTTGCTTCCATGTCTGCTTGCTTATTCAGCACCCGAAGCACATGGTAAAATCTGATTTTTTGGAAATGTTTGCTCACCTGAAGAATTCTTTGAAATATATGGCGCAGTTTGACATTCGGAGGGGTCTTCTTGGTTATGAGGGCTCTGATCAGAATCCTGGAGTCCCCAAAGACTGTTAAATTGCTAATTCCTTGATCACGCGCAATATTTAATCCTTGCAAAAGACTGCAGAATTCAGCAGTGTTATTTATAATAAAAATTCATAATAATTTGATTTTGATTGTTAAATGACACACAGATACTTATAAAAAAAATTGATTGTTAAATGCACTTTTAATAAGTTTAGTGGGTTTTCACTTTTGTATTTGTAAGAAACAAAAATGTACTTCAATGTTTCTATTCTAATTCATTGATTTCAAATGTAGTCCAGTAAAGCACTTACAAGCAACATATTATAGACTGTCCATAAAAACTTTATTATGGGAATAACTAATTAATGTTTTTTAATGTAATATGTTCAGACATTTCAAAAATAAATACTGGACATACAACATATTATAGACTTTGTCTATAAAAACTTTACTATGGGAGTAGCTAGTTAATGTTTTTTCAATGTAATATGTTCAAACATTTCAAAAATAAACGCTGGACACTTGCAATAACTAGAATGGGTTTTCCCTCTTTCTTCATGTATTTGAAAAAAAACCAATTGTACCATAAAATTTATATTCTAATTAATAATTTTTTTTGACCTTAATCGGTATACTTAGAATTTATCCAATACAATATTTTCTCTTGTTGGCTCTAAAATAGTGCCAACCACATATCATAATATATAGTAGTATTGAATAATGAATATTTCTTTAAATGTTAGATGATTATATTTATATTATAAAAAGGAATCTAGGCTTAACCAATCAACATAATCCAAAGTAATAATTGATAGTTAACAATGTCCAAAACATGTAGAAACTTGTGGGCTCATAATAATCCCATAAAATGAAGGGAATAAGTGAAGTGCCTAAGTATCTGTTGTGCTATATACTTGACAAAAATGTCCTCAGGCATACAATAGACAATACATATAAAGGGAAGAAAATAAAATAGAGTATGACCTAATTTTCGATGTTGTTGCTCGTAGATATGTTATTGATTATTTTTCTAGTCAATATTCTAAAGATTATTAGGGGTAGTGTCATCATCCACAAGTACAATATTACAATGACTACAGGAGCTAATACGTCTTCATGGTATTAGAGGTTTCACCTAATTCCTAGACATTTCCAGTTCTCGTTGTCTCTTGAAGTTGAGCAAAACCCCCCATGTTCTAGCCATCCATTATCAAGATTGAGAATTACTAAGTTATTATGCCAATACATAAATTTGTTATAGTAACAAACACATTGACTGTTATGTCATTAAATAGCTTTCTAGGTCACTTTAAAATGGCGACAATCTCTTACTAATATGGTAATTCAACACATGCACAATATATGCTTTATCAAATTATAAATAAAATGGTTAATACTTTCAACATACAAATAATGCCATTAGATAAATTAATAGGAAAGAAATATTAATACAAATTACAAATTATAATAATAAAATAATGTAAAGAATCTAAGTTTAAGCATAGGAAGATATGCTTCAAATTAATATAAATTTGATTTTATATAGCTTATAATGATAATATTGTAAAAAAAATGGTGAATATATAGATTGAAAATGGTAAATTAATGATAATGATAATATTGTAATAATAATGTAGATTGATTTTATATATATTGTAAGGAATCTAAGATTAATATTCGGAAGATATGCTTCAAATTTATATAAATTTGATTTTATATAGCTTATATTGATAATATTATAAAAAAATGGTGAATATAAAGATTGAAATGAGTGAATTAAGTAATTTTTTGGTTTTTCATTTTTTGAAAACTCAATCTTGTTGAAGTTCTAAATTCTAGATCCCTTGTATAATTCCATTTTTAATGAAATATGTGTTATAAGATTCATCCATAACTACCCCACTCTTCTCTTCATCAACAAACAAAATGTTTTGGGGTTCTAGCTTCATTCTGAATCTCAAGCTAGATGAGACCGTATTTGATGTAGGGAATCCAACACCTTCAATGGAGCATGTACTGATATATGACATAGCAGTAACATGACCATTGTTAATTGCAACACTTGCTAATCCATAATTAGTCGCAAGTTGCAACATCCAAATCTAGGATGCCCTTGGCAGGGGTCAAATTAGCATTGTACTCCACTGCAGAAGCTAGACTTGCAGGAAGGCAGCTCAAAAAATTTGAGAGGTTTTTAGAGAGGGCTATACCAAAATCATAATTGAGGGGGACTCCCAGAAGAAAAATCAAATTCAAGCATTAGAGGTTGAGTGCAATATGCTTCAACCTCTGGTTTCAAATCTAGCTGGGGGTTCACAATCCACTGCTAGTTTTGCTTGGAGCCCTGGTCTAAGAGGAGCCACTTTCAATTGGGATTTGGATGCAATTGGTGGCTTGTTCCTTTTCAGCACCTCCCTTCAGTCCTCCAAATTGAAGGTACCTACACTTGCTCTTGTGGAAATCAGGAATCGAGCCTTCTTAGCATTGTCAGTTGTGGAGGTGACTTATAGTGATTATATGTGTAATCTGCAGCTTTAGACTATTCCTCTGTGCTCTTTGATATTGGGTTGGTGTGGAGTTTCAATTGGGTCTTGGTGCAGGATGAAGGTGCTAAAGAAGGAAATTGAGAGTCATTTTTTTTGTTTCTCTTCAGAATGGATAGCATGGGAAGTCATCCCCACCAAGGGAATTGCCCATTCTGTGAAATCCTTGACATCCATAATGTTTTATGAAGGCAAGAGGACCTTATAATAGATAGCAGGACCTACATTTTCCTCGTTACAGGCGAAATTCATGCTCAGTAGAAAATTCACAATAATGGTTATGCAGTTTTAACGGAGACCCTGCTACAACAGAAGAAAAAAATTCAAGCCTTAGAGGCTGAGTGCAATATGCTTCATCATCTGGTTTCAAATATTGCTAGGGGCTCACAGTCCAATGCCTCCAATTACAGAATGTTAATGGGTTCAGTTCCTGGGTATTTTAAAGAAGAAGATACTATTCATCAGCTCCCAGAAGATATGGACATGGTTTATATGAATCAGGATTCCTAGCCTTCACCTGTGGAACAAGAGGAAGTTCACAGCTACCATGTTTTTCACTCATCTCACGTTAAATCATGTTTAGCAAAATAGTATGTTTTTAGGCGACCCTTCCAAGCTTTATAGTTTATACTAATAAAAAAATTTGGACATCCTCTGCGAAGGATATAAATGCTTTTTTGTAGTCAATTTCCATGTTTTTGGGGAAACTCTAAATCATAGACTGTGGGACAGTCCTACTCTTTTTACATTATAATTTATTATGCTGACCAGCAAGGCTGTAGCAACTTTCTAATACAAAAATGAACTATTTTCATTTTGATATTAAAAAAAAAGAAATTGCAGAGATCTTTCAAGCAATTTTTTCAGATATTTGCTTAATTGTTGCTTGGGAAATTTTCCCACCCTGGATCGAGCAAAACTAGCTTTGCGCCTTTCTTGGTAAATTTTCTCCAAATGTCTAGAATTTCTAATCCTCTGAATTGAGTCTTGATATTATTTTCATTTGAAAACATATTTTTTTATATGCTATAGTTTACTTGAGGTCCAAGAAATCATTTTTTTATGCATACATTAATGCTTTGATTTAAACTATTCATCCAGGATGCCTATAATAAGATGCACTCTCTTCAAACTCCTACATAAAACAAGTTATTTCATAGATGTAAAATATGACGACAAAGACACAAGAATATCTGCAAAGCTAGTCAACTCTCTCATAACCAGCCAATACTTACATAAATAAAAAAGTATAGTAAAATTGTCAAAAAGAAATAAGGATTATTCTGTGCACATGCAACAATAGTTCACTTTCCTGGCACAACTCAAGCTTGATTGATTTTATATTTTCATTGAGATATTTTGTTGCTTTTACCACATGAGGGCCTCACATTCCAAAGTATTTAAGACTTAAAGGTATATGACTTTTAGGTGCTCCACCAAAGAAAGATGAAAATAGCTCCGCATTCAGGGTTGCACTCATAAGAATTAACTTGAGGTTTGGGCACCGAGGAAGAATATCTTTCAAAACAATCAGAAGAAAAACTGCAATCCAAATCAATAGTCACACACATGCTTTCAATGCATTTCTAGCAATATCAATTTATAACAATGTACAAATAAGTTATAGTACTGAAAACATCATTACCTTTGTTCATGCCACGGTCATGAATTTCATCCAAATCAATAGTCACACACATGCTTTCAATGCATTTCTAGCAATATCAATTTATAACAATGTACAAATAAGTTATAGTACTGAAAACATCATTACCTTCGTTCATGCCACGGTAATGAATTTCATCCACAATTACATGGGTTACACCTTTTAATTCCCTATCCACTGGAATCTTCTGGTGCCTGCACCTGTTATCAATAATAGTAAGTGTTTCATTGTTTAATTCCCACTGAAGCATCATAATCATATCTGACCTCATATGCTCATCAATTAACTTCACCAACTTCTATTAGTGAACAAAATCTCCCATAGCTCAATAGCACTTCTATAAAAGGAAATGTAAACAATTTTCATTGGTTTTCCAAACATCTAAACTCTCAACCTTCAAAAAAACAACCCTAAATCATGTCGCTCGTGCGTTAAAAGAAATTAAAGTTTAGCCACATGCCACATAATAATAAGTATCACAGAAGCCACACCTTTTTTCTATTAAAATAGAAATGTCAATTGTGCCAATTAAAAAAAATGATTTCTTTGCTTAACAACATTCATATAGAATACATTCTTCAGGTTGTGGGCTAGCCACAAGCTAAGCATTTGGAGTGATGATGACCCAGCGCGCCAGATTCAAAACCCCGTGAGCATGTTCCTCATGATAATGTGGGTCATGATGAGCATCAATACTAGTTTCCACGATAATATGCACTTCTATTGTGAGAAAAAGGGTGGCTACAGGCGTTTGGATCAAGCAAGTGAAAGCCTTCAAGAGGTAGTGAATTACCTGAACCTTAGTTAGCATCCCAAACAACAAAGGTTCCTTCACATGGAAAATAGAATACATGAATAATCCCTCATAGCAGAGAGGCTCGATAAATTCTCAGTAAGTGATTCCTTCTTTGATAAGGCCTCTTTAGAACATGAAAATCGTCGAATGCTCCGTTTGGGTTTGAAAATTACAACACGCAAACTTCATAGAGGGAAGAAGGCCAACCAAGAAGTGGATCGAAAATGTTCATCCTGGAGCAAATGTTAAAGTCTGTGCATAGGAAACTCAATGAATCGAATTAGGATGTGTTTGGTAATATATTCCTCCAAGAGGAACTTGAGAATGAAATCAAAAAATTCAAAACTTCTTCTTAGAAGAAGGCTCAACTCCAAGCTTAGCCATGGGAGAGCGTCTTGTTGTAGAAAGTAGATGGGAAGGGAGGAAAGGACAATATATTCGGTAAACAAAAGTCCAGATTCTCAAGTAAACTGAAAATATATGGCTATTAGGGGCTTGGAAGAAAACCTGTAAACCATAGACTGGAAATTGCCTTGGTCTAAGGCAGTTAAAAGACTTCAATAGAGTTCTAAATGGGAAAATTTTCTAGAGATGGGCAATCTAAAGAAATGTAATATGGGGAAAAAAGAATGTGCCAGCAACCTAAGCTAGGAGGACCTAACCAGAATAGAAAAAATGCCTACAGGATCCTTTATTTAACAACTCTAATTATGCCAAACATGGACTAAAAATAGCAAAAGATTTCTAAATTCTGCTTCTGGGAAGTTAGAGACAGCAGAACAACCAATGAAAATGATTTTGATCAAATCCAGATTATTTTAGAAAGAAAAGGCTGGACGACTGTTGGAAACTTCTTACAAGATTCCATAAAAGAGGTCAGGTACAGACATTAGTAGAAAGAAAATGGAAAGATCCATAATTCTATCTAAGATCAGTCACGATTTTAATCAAAAGTCATGGAAAATTTTGCAAAAATAAAAAGTCCCATTTAGGCAAGGGATAGACAAGCTGAATGGAGTAAACAAGTTCAAGGCAAGTACTCAGTTAGCCAATCCAATAGCCTCATAGTTGAATAGAAAACCAAGAAATGGACCAGAAAAAATGGCATGATGTCTGAAACCACGCACATGCCATGACCACTGGCCTAAAATGGAAGCCTTCCAATGGCTGGCTGCAAACTTGCAAATAACTTCATTTTAACATGGTATAACCTTGCAAACAGATGATTCCAAGGACCCCCATGCTGAGGATTATGCTACGAGTTAGAAGAAAATACAGGTCACCTCCTTCCGAACTGCCAATGGCAAGTTATTGCTGGGATACAATAGAAAATTTAATGAGAAAACAACAAGGATAGATCAACAGCAGAGAAGAGTTTCAAAGATTGGAAAAATACTGACTATAGATCAAAAGGAACAAATGAATCTTCCTGGGCTATATATAGCCCAGTATCTAGATGGGGCCATGGATCTGATTTTGGGTGAATACGAATAGGGAAAAGAGTGCCCATCTTATTTGGCATCAAATTGTTCATCTATAAATGTCTGGTGAATTTGGTAAGAATGCTTCAAAATACAAGTTATTCTCGACATGCTTCAAGTGTCCACCAAATTCATTTCCAAAATACTCAAGTGGAAACTTATTGTGAGAGTTGCAAAGCATTTCCATCACCTCAGGGATGGGTTGTGATGTTGTGGGGATTATCTTTGCCTATGCAATAACTAAGAAAAACCAATGTGATAAGCAACATTTTTGAAATTTTCAAGCCATAGGAAGTAAAAGATTGATTGATGCATGATATTTTCTTTAGCAAGAAGCTGAAAGCTGGAAAACATTTTTTTTCTTTCTTTTTAGTCTAATATCTGCCGAAATTGGCTATCTAAACTCTAATAGAAACTTGAAAGTGACTTCTAATTTTCAACTCTGCCAATTTGACTCATTTAAATCCTTACAATCCTCTGGATTTCAAATCCTAACTTTTTCTAGTACCATTTTTGGAAGTTGATTTGGTTCTTCTCCATTTTTATACTTTGAAAGAAGTAGATTCTATAATGTAAACTCTCTTTTAGTGGTTTCGTTCCAAACTGCAAAAAAAAACCCTAGAATTATACAATTGTAGCAGGACATGTAGGCATTCCTTCCATATTACAGTTTCTGCTACAAAAGATGGGCAACCACTCCAGAATTATCATATTACCTGCTCATCTGCTTTGCATCATAGACTTCAGCCAAGAAGAACATTTAAGTACAAACTAGTTGTTAGTAATGTCCTGTTTAGAATCAGTTGGGGAAATTATCACAATGAATGTGGCTTCCTCTAGAAAATACAAAAAAAATGGAAAGAAAGGGAAAGAAACCCCTATATGGAGATATCTAAGCACAACACATGATGTAACTGAGATATCTAATACATTATGGAGAACGCATGAACATTTTCCAAATACAAGGGAAAGAAAAGGTAGGGACAATGTCATGATGTTTGAGTAAAAATTTGATCTTTCCTGAGCTAAATTTGTTTCCTACTCAAATATGCTTTAATAATGAAAACAGATATTCATGACCTCATAAAGGTAGTGAAATTTCTTAAGCGCTTTGAGATTAAGAATAGCAAACTTTAATCACACAGAACTTTTGCCTTTTATTTGAATCAATGAATTTGACTTCAACTCATTTGTTAAGGAATATTACTGAATCTTTTTAACAAGGCTGGAAAAAAGTTAAGTTATATCAAATTCCAGATGAAATCTAATGGCATGGTACCTCTCTCACATACACCAAAGATGATTTTCAAAGTAACTTTGGTTGAGGCTACCCCTGTGCTAGATGGGTACAATATTTCAAGTCCTTAAAGTTAAAAGTTTCATGTCAAAACTGTGTAACAAGGTGTTTTCATTGTGTCAATGCAACCATTTAAGACACATAAACTAAAATGTTATTAATATGATGAATATAAAGATCTTTTTCTTTTCAAATAATCCCTTGGCATTCAAACTTCAAAGTAGTTGACAACTCCTATATGCTAAACAATTTGTTATAATCATCTATTCAATTTGTTGATTGTTGAAAACTTTAACTCATTGGTCTCCTATATTACAGCTAGATTCCCATATGTGGAAGAGTTCATTAGTACAGGATCCTTTACACATGATTCTCTACTTGAGACACATGACATCATCACATGATTGGTTACCAGTTTTATTGGAGCACCCTTGGTTCTTAGCATGTGGATGGCATCTTGGCACTATTGTCTATCATTATTTGTGGAATGATCCATTTGTTCCTTTATCTTTGCCCGCATGGAGGCATGCTATTGGATAATAGAAGGGGCGGTCCCCTTCCTCATATCTTGCATTTTCAACCAATTTCAACAAGATTGTTGCTAATCTCTTCTACATGTTCTGCAGGTGATTGGTTCCAAAAGAAAGACTTCCATTTGTAGATGTTGTCAAAGAGTTTAAGTATGTTATACCCATTTTAAGAAACCCTCTTAAAAACTGAATATATACATTGTTCTGCACATAGTCTAACATGTTTTATGATTGAATTCAACAGAAATGAAATTAGATGTTTGATGAGAAAACTTGCATTTTATAAGCCCTAGATGGCCCATTCTAGGGTTGCAACTAGGTGATACAATGCAAAATTGGAACTCAGGTTGAATGCAGTGTTTGTGTGTCATATGGGCTAAATAGCTCATGCTGTTTCTATGTGTCTCTCCTCCAAATGTGAGTGTAAGGCCTTGTGTATTAAATGTCAAAACACTCCCTATGCTACTTTATTCATTAAAGTATCGATGTGAATTGCATGGACATATGCATACGCATGTTTTACAGTGGTATTTTCATACATGTTTTAAGCATGGTTCTCCCTCACTTTAGTACTAACATTGCTTAGATGCACATGTGTGCTTTGTGGGTCTCCTTCCTTGTGATTCTAGTCATTGCAATGCCCTCTTAATTGCAGCCCTTGTAAATTTTCCTAGCCTAGATGACTGTTGTCCTTATGTTCTCATTTAATTGCAGAATTTAATTAATCCAGAAATTTAAATTATGAACATAGCATCAATCACACAATAGATGGAAACAGTAATAGCAGAAAGCGTAAATCAAATACTCACATACACAAGAAATTTCTCCTTCGAATCAGCTTACCATTCCAATAATCAAAACTTACAAGATGAACTCCATGGACTGCTTAAAACTAGCAGGTGTATAATGGGATTCTTGCACTTGCTCGCTGGTTGATTAACTAAGGCTGTTTTACAATATACAATAAGGTTGGATACCAATATCCCCCACACATATACACAGCGCATACTCTTATTTATAATATATAGCATATATAACAAACCTACAATAGTTCCAGGATACTTGACAGTGGCTTGCTGCTGCACTATTCGACTGGGCTGATCAGCTTGGCTACCCGGCTACTTGAATTGGCTTGGCTAATAACTGGGCTGGAGACAGCCATACATTGACTAGCTGTAATAATGTAACCATTCAATCCAACACACATGCAATGGAGTAGATAACCAGAGTATTGTAAGGAAAAATAACATGTGTTCCCATTTTTTACAATTAAGATGTCAAGCACATAAATCAATAATTCATTAAAAATAAAGAAGTGAAATCTACCTTGAGAACTGCAGAAGTATAATGTACAAATCAATAAGATTCTTCTCTTCCCTATAAATGTTCGCCTAGACACAATTGACATTTTGGAACCTTTATCTGAACTTTTCCAGCTTTACGCGAAAGTCGAAATCCCCAAATCCCACCTCCAGAACCTACCCAACTTTTTAGACATGGTAACTATGATCTGGGCAGACGAAATGGATCCCTATGGGAAAAAAATAAAAATAGAACATCACAATTCCGATCTCCCTGAGCTTAATGAACCCTATAGTATGCATCTATGTGTGGCATTGAATATTATATTTATTATTTCCCTCTGCAATTTAAATAGATTTGAAATTGCAATTGCTAGTAAAAAATTTTGCCACACAGTCACCACCACACCAAACGAATTCTAAAAAAAGGACCTAGAAGTAACCCAGAAAAAAATATGGCTTTTAATTTTCGCATCCAGAAGAATTTCGAGTTATGAAATCAAATACCCTAAATTCGAAGAGTCTGCATTGAATTAAGCTTATATCAATCTTAACATAACAAGCAGACCTAGGGAATAAAGTAAGATCCGTAGTCCATTGCCAATTACCAAATTCGCATTATGTTTTGCTGAAAGAAAACAATTGTAGGCTTAAATTAGAGTTTCTATGCATTACTTGTTTGAGCATATTATCAGCAATCCGGTAGTAATATCTAAGGGACATGAGATTGTCAACATTGACTTTCTGGGTGTCGGCGACTATACTCAATATACCTGGCATCTTTAGACCTTGAAAGAGGACTCTGCTCTTGTTCTCTCTTCCTATTCATGAAACCAGTCGAGCCTCTGTTATTTGAAACTTGTAAACAATGCAAAACACATGTTGTTTTCTTCTCCTCAATTTGTGTTTTGGTACCGCTTGTATTCTGGATCTCTGAAGTGTAGCAGAAGTGTTATTAAACTGATTAGGCATGGGACCAGACCAACACCCTTTTTGAATGGTCAAGAACCAAGGTACTCAGGATCTCGGTTGGAGAAGTAAGTTTCAATATATTTCCATCCTAAATACCTTGATTACACTTTCCAGATAGCCTCTGAATCCTCTAACCCGGGTGATTATGCTACCATAATTGGAAGGTATGTTGCTAGCTATGGATCTGGGTCTGCGTGCTTTATTGCTGCTAGATCATGAGAATCTACTATTGGTGTAGCTAGTCTCGCTATCTGAACTCAAAATCTATTCAAACCCCACCATCCTAAAAACCCTTATTTACTAAACCCTAAATCAGATTGAATTACACTCTCTCTCTCTAAGTCAAACCAGTATCATCCCAAATCTTCCAAATTCAATGATAGTTTGAAATCTCTTGGCGATTTCTATGCCAAGAGGATTAACTTATGCAGCTGATAGCATGACTGTCGACATAATTTGATCGTAAAAGTGAACCAGATGCATCGCAAACCCTTCAGTGGTGAGATGGTCATCATGTTCATAAATTGTGAAGTTGAAGTTAGAATACTATCCTATCATGAATATTTTTTCTCCATTTGTTGTTAGGCGGCAATTACCAAACTGATAAAAAATAAAAAGGATGGAATGCCAAATTTATTTAAATTATATATTAATAAAAATATATGTTGATCAGAAGTAAAAGGATCAAAATTATTATTAAATAATTGTATCACCAATATTCATATTCTTTAGCTCCATATATCTTGTTGAAGATGGATATTCCTCGAGGATTGAGCCCACATGTTTAACCCACATCAATCTTGTTATTGCTTGTTGGATGAAAAAAGATATTGCTTTGAATCCATACATGCATATGCTTCTTCTTTTTGATTGCATGGTTGTTTTTCTTGGATAATAGGCTTGGAGATGGAGTTCTATTAACTTTTGGATTTATATATTCATGCATGTTGTTTGGTTTATAAATGTATGCATGATAAGGATCTTTTAGGAAATTGTGTGTATAATCAAGACTTAATATTGAGTATATATTGATTAGCATGCCCAAAACTTCCATACATGGTATGTTTTAATTGTATCTTTGCATATCATATGAGGATGTTGAGGTCATTATAGTTTTCTTCATTATTATGTTGTTTCATGTTGATTTTAATTATCTGTCTTTTTCCAATGACGTCGTTTTTGTGATGGCCACATGCTTATGGTGTTATGACATGATGATATTATAATGGATATACATATATGTGAGGTTCATTCGAATTTCTATGGGTCACTTGCATAAATAAAACACATGTGAGTATTGATATGTAAGCAATAGGAATGGTATATTATATGTTTTTGATATATATTTCAATCATTAATATATACATGGTTACAAAATGGATATGGGGTTGATGGTCGACGTATGAGCATGGTCAACATGTTCTTTATATTTAACAACATAGACTAATGCTAGTAGCTTGTCCATAAATTCATTTGTCTTCTTGAAAGGCCTTATTAATTTCAACTTCAATTTTAAATAAAACCATGGCTATCTGTAACAATCTATGGCATTAGGGAATTCTGATATTCAAATATAAAAACGTACCCAAAAGTCCCAAATAATCGGATGGTTTAGCAACACTAGTATCAAGTTTTCTGAGATCACCTCCTGGAACAATAGTGTATTCAGAGACTTGATGGAACCTGGAAATGACATCCCCGACTTCAAACCCCGGATTAGCAGATGCCACTACCTTCCCTAATATTGAACCAGAGCGGACCGCCTGCACAAGCAGCAACATAAAACTTGTAGCGACTATTTTAGACATCTGCGTGTTGAGACCATTAATTAGTTAGGAACAATGTTGTATGCTATATCTTCATGTTGAGACCATTAAACCATGAATTCAAAGATTAAAGAAAGCCCATAAATACAATGGAACCAAAGTGATAAGGGTAGGATTAATTGTTACATGAAGCATGATTGTGCTGCAGTAGTTGATCTAGGGTTTCGAACTCACCCCAAAGATTGTTGAAAAAATTGATGGCAAATAGATGATCTGACGAAAAATCAAGAAGCTTATCACATAGAGATCCTTGCAACCATATGGAGAACTTTGCTTCCTGTGCGCAATTCGTGGAGATCAGCTCTACTGGAGGCCCTATTTTCTTTTATTTTCCCTCTCAATCTATTTTCTAATTTACCGCTCATTCACTTTTCACTTTTTTTGAGTTTCCCTCTATCTGTTACATTTGTTTTGTTTATATTCTTCTTTTTCTTAATTTGTTTATACTAGTTACGTCATATATTAATTATATAAATATATATATAATAACTATACAATATATTAATATTATACATGGGTGAAAAGATCCAGGGAAAAATTGATTTTGATAATTTATTTATTTTATTTGTGAAAGGAGAAGGGGTTAGCTGAGATTATGGAGGTATTTTTATTATTATTATTATTATTCAAGGAGATGGGAACAAAAGGATTTTTACAAAAAGGGAGGAATTACTTTTTCTTCCAAATGGAGGATATTGGCTATTTCTTGTAAGGGGGGGACCCACGGGGACTTTAAAGATTTTCGAACTCAGGTGCAAAGAGAAACATGGTGAATGAATGCATATGGAGAATTAATGGAGGTTGTGAAATTGACAATTTTTAGCTAACATGACACAAAATACACGAACATGTCGAAACTTTAACAGAATGCCAAGATGGTCAAACAACGATGGTTTTGTTGAAACAAAATATGAACACAACTAGTACAACAAGATGAATGGAGTGACACTAACTTCAAGACATGACAATTGCAAAAGGGAAAGACGACAACTATCTAAGACTCGACTCAACCACATGTACTAGAAGAACTCATATATCACTTGATAAACTATATGCACGACATGATGTATTATCTAGATATCAACCCACCACACCCAAGGCACTAATTAGTAGAGAAAATCCTAAATGAGCATCTCAATGATTCTCCTATCATCTAACACAATAGGTATCGGGATGGCCTCAAAGAAATGATCCCTTAGAAGACATGTATTGAAAAATAATCCAAGTTGTGTACTATTATTGTTACAATTTACTAAATTTTAACACTGCAGATGGATTCGGAGACTAAATTTTAACACCACAGATGGATTCGAAGACCCCCTTAACACTGCAGATGGATTTCAAGACCCCCTTAAGGGGGTTTCCGAATCCATCTGCAGTGTTAAAATTTAGTAAATTGTGCAAATTCATTATCAAAATTATAATTTTCCATTGCCAGAATGACACAATTAAAAATGACCACATAAATGACCAATTTTTATGTGGTCATTTTTAGTTTAGTTCTTATCTCCTAACCAAATTGGTTATTTATCTTGGTCATTTTTAGTTTAGTTCTTATCCCATGACCAAATTGGTCATTTATCTTGGTCATTTTTAGTCAATTCACTTAAAAATTTTCAATTTTTGTCATTTATCCCTTGAAATAGCTGTGGTGACCAAATTTTTTTGTCGCCTGGTCACTTATGTCTCATTTTGTACTAGTGGTAGAAGTGCTATTCAGAGTCTTTATGACTCAACACTTTGATATTTAGTAACCCTGAGTGCTCTTCAAAGCCTTTTAACTCAACACTTTCACATGGGCATTACGCTAGTGCAATTTCAGAGCTTCCTGCTCAACACCAGTGCTAGAATGTGGTTGTGAGGCACATCTAGAATATTCAAGGGACCTCGGATCTGGTATTCATTTATCAAGCTTAGAGTGCTCCAGGGCTTATGCCCAACACTCAATGTACATCAGGGCTTACTCCCAGTACATAAACATTCTTCTAAGTACATCGGGGTTTATGCCCAGTGTGTAGGTCATTTGTGTGTTTCTAAGTCCACACTCAACTCACCACATAAGTCAATCATGTAAAAATCATAGCTTTGCATAGTACATAACAAAAGATCATCTCAATATATTAGGGTTTGTACCCATATCAAAGCTGAAGAACATCATCAAAACATCAAGGCCTCCCCACCCAGTATTCACTTAAATAAAGAAGTGAGTCAGGGTCGATGCCCAGTATGTCAATATATAAAAGAATAAATCATAGGTGCTAGGGCTCATGCCCAATACTCAAAATAAAACATATGTGCTAGGGCCATGGCCCAATATAACAACATAAATAGTAGGTCCAAAATTTGGGATATTACACAAATGGATTCCAATGCCTCTAAGGTCATTCGAATTCTCCTCAATGTGTGGCTTGGATAGCATTGGAGACATCATCCAAACTAGTGCCATAAATGTCTGATAGTCATTCAAATGAGTCTAGCTGAGTCTAACTGAGTGCATGGGCACTGATGTAGGGAAGGAGACTCCAATGTGGGTGCATGAGGAGTTGTCAGCAGTCAGAATAGTTGATCTAGTCTCTCTGGAGGTCTATCTAAGTGGTTCAGTCAGTTAAACTAGCAATCAATCCCCAAAACAAGGAACAGATCCACTAATCATGGAACTAACTTAAGTAACTTCTAAATAGGTGGAAGAAGGCGTACTTGTACTCCAGTGATGAAAACAAGGGTGCATCAGTGGCTAGGAGGGCTAAAACTAAGCAGAAACAGGCTCCTGGGGATGAAATAGTGAGGACTAGGTGCTCGGGGACTACCATACTCATGACTGGATGCATGCAATTGCATGCAGATGACTGGATGCATGCAAACTATAAATATTATGGTGAGGATATTCCAACAATTCTCACCATTTCCATTTGATCCTTCTAGTATTTCTTGTGGCCGATATTGGTTGCAAGGAGCTGTTTGATCATAACCATGTGCATCTCTAGTTAAGTGTGATACAAGAATCACATGTCAGTGCAGATGACTGGTAAAGTATTGTCAAATGCAAGATTTGTGTCATGGTTTAGTTGTTTGAGAGTCTCAAAACAAAGCTAATTAATGCTTGTTAAATCCTAGACGAGAATTGGTAGAATGTCCCTGTCTCAAACTTTTGAAGCATATTCCCATGTTATTTCAATCATGATAGGGATTAAATTCGGTGTATCTAACCAAAAGAAATTAGGAATTGATATGCGTGTTGTCCCACAATTGAGTGAATCTGAAAAACCTTGGTTATACGAATTCAAACACAGCGTCAAAAAAGCATATAAATTAGAATCAGACGAAGCATATAAATTAGAATTAACTCATTTGAAACTTACCCTTACATAAATAATAAACAAATCTCTTATGGTTCAACTGAAATCATAATCGTAGGGTTATTCATAATAGTTTCTTGCATTGTCTTTTCATTTTTCCATCTGTATGTACCATGCATATGTGTTAAACCCAAAATTTCTATATCTATGACTCAGTTGTTTTTTGTTCAGGTCCTTGGTATCTGTGATTATGTTACTGTTTTTTATATTAAGTATAGAGTTACAGGGCCTGCCTTGTAGAGAATTACAGAGTTCCAAGGTTACAGGTATACAACTTATTAATTTACATGGTATAATTAACAAATTGTACATTGTAAGTTGAAAATGAAAATTTACATGTTATTTTTGTTGCAAGCTAAAAATTTACATGTGCTATTTTTGTTACAAAATAGATGTAAGTTGTATGTTGTATGGAATTATACTAATAGTGTCTTATTTGCATTGTTGCAAGTCTTTGGATTTATTAAAAAATAATGCTATTATGTTCTCCACTGCCCAGTAAAAGCTAAATAGTATTTATGTGTCAGTGTGTGGGATAATTATGGTAAAAAACAAAAAACCATTGTAACTGTGGATTGGGACCTTAGCTGTAGAAATGGAAAATTATGTCGAAAACAACATCAACCAACCCACTCGACAAATTCTAAGCACTACATACTGCTTCATCAACCAACGCAGTGGACAAATTCTAAGCACTAATTATTGTTTCTTGTCTAAATTATTTGTATTTTTACAGGATTATGCTTTGTCTGAAAATCTTCCTTCTTTGTTGGGTTTTCAACAAGATGAGGTGTATCTTTAAATCTTCCTTCTTTGTTGGATTTTCAACAAGATGAGGTGTATCTTTCTCATTATTTTTGGAAATGATAGATGTCAATGTTGGAATAATAATTATCTCCCAACAGTCACATTTAATGTAATTAATGAGGAAGATTAATGAACTATATAGAAACCTCGAGATGAGAGGCATTTCTGCCAATGTATACAATTAATGTAGTGGGTGAAAGAACTATCTGGATGTCTTAAGATAGACACTGACATATAGTATCATATTTATTTTATAGTGTTTGTGTGCATTTTGGTTAATTGCTCATGAAACTTTTCTCCTTAAGTCTCTATGCATTTTTTGGTTAGCTTGTTGGACGAAGTGTTGTAGCACTGTGCAATTTCGCTGCACTATACCAACAGATTGGTATCAGAGCAAACAACTGACTGAGGGAAATGTTCATACAGATAACTAAGCAGTCCAAATGCAAAGACCTGCATGTTGTTTGAGCTGAGAGAGAGTAGCTTATTAGAAGGAGAGAGTTGTTGTGTAAGGAGAAACGCTTACCGCTATTTAAAAGGAGAGTCCATTTAGAAAAACTTTTGTTGTTTCCATCCTCACTCAAATATATATCGCAGAGAAGCAGCTTGCTATAGAAAATCCGTGGGATTTCTGAGTTGTGAAGGAATTGGAGCATGTAAAGAAGAGCTTCCCTCAACAAAGTGTAGCCAGCCAAGTGAAGAGCGGTGCTTAGGATTTGAATATTTTGAAGAAGTGAGAAGTCTGAACTATCGATTGGATTGCAAGGCCATAAATATCATTGGTTGAGTTTTCTAGGGCTATCGTGAAAAAGAGCTGCCGGACATATTAGTTCAAGCTCAAATTGAGCCAAAGTTCTTATCAGACCAAAAAAAATTGTTTAAATCATGTTGCATTCAAGTGTTAGAGTTGTAGCTCACACACATTGAATAAAAGAAGTAGTCTGGAGGATTGAGTGCTGAAACGAGCGTAAACCAATCAAATATTGTGAAGTGCCACTGGCTGTAAAGGAATATTGTGAGTGAGCTTAGACACATTATTAAACATTGTTAGACATTAATACAATAAATACATTATTGTCTTTATTAAACATTAATGTCTTTATTGAACATTACAAATTAATGTCATTATTATTTAACATTAATGTCTTTATTAATAAAATAAATACATTATTAAACATTGGAATTTTTAACATTATAAAAGTTAATAAAATAAAGACATTAGTATTGGAAAACATTTGCATTATAAAACATTAGATATTAATATCAACATAAAAAACATTAGACTTTAGAAAACATTAATAAAGACATTGGCATTATTACACATTATTAATGACATTAGTATTATTAAACATTAGCCATATTAATCAATTAATAAAGACAACTAAAACATTGATAAAGACATTACCTATTAGAAAACATTAATAAAGACATTAGCATGATTAAACATTAGCATTATTACACATTATACATTAACATTAGAAAACATTGATAAATACATTAGTATTGGAATTATTATCATTATAAAACATTAGACATTATAAAACATTTGTATAAACATTGGCATTATTAACATTGTAAACATTCATAAATATTAGACATTATTAAACATTGTCATTATAAACATTAATCAAATAAAGACATTATTAAATATTAATAAAATAAATACATTGATATCTTTATTAAACATTAATGCATTTATTGAATATTAATGTCTTCATTACAAATTAATGTCATTAGTAAACATTAATGTCTTTATTAATAAAACAAGCAAAATAGCTACAAAACAACTAGTCCCTGCTTTATAATTATAATTTTATAAAATTATTTGACAATAATAAATTTATAAAATATATTAAATAGAATATTAAATTTCAATCAAATTTATAAAAAATTATTTAACAATAATTATGAGTTTTACAATAATAACAAATAAATTTTTAATATTTTAATTTTAAAATATATTGTTAATCCAATCATTACTCCACGTATTTTAAATTAATATTTTAATTTTAAAATATTGTTGTTAATCCAATCATTACTCCATGTATTTTAAATAAAAAATGGGCTTAGCTTTACAGTAATTACAATTGTTTGAAATCTCGAATGTCTCGTTTGACGTTAGCTTTACATCATTTCAATTAATTGTTAGAATTTGGGGAAAATATTTTGACGTAGCATAGTTGGATTTTATTTTAATATGGAGGTTAGAGATTATTAGTATTCGGCTTGGCCAATTATAGTATCACGGATATATAGTATTCAGCTTGGCCGATTATTTTATCCGTACGCCAAGCAAATGTTAATGTTAACATTACACTGGAATTTTTCAGATTAAAAAAGATTTTTAATTAAATTTTTTATCTTTTATTGGCTCCGTGTAGCTTACATTGTTCTCAGTTTTTGTTGCCCCAGGGGCGGCATGATGACATTATAGTAGTGACATGAAGTGTGCCCATGACTTTTTTTTTCACATAAAATATATCTTATTATTAATACCACAAAATAGTAAATAGGATCAATACATCAAGTCATCAAACCATAAAAGCATGAGAGTCAAAACTTATACGGGCACAGGATGAACCCCAAGATAACATCACAACATCCAGGATCCATACCAAATCCCAAATAAAAACTAGAAAAGATGCTACAAAAAAGCATCAGAACCCCAACAACTGCATGACCAAAACAAAACAGTCCCCATGTGGCATTGTATCAAATTGCCAATACATAAATACATGTAAAATAAGTCCAATAATAAGTCCAAAACAGCCAAAGGCTTGGACATAAGGGTCTAATATATCAAAAAGTATAGAGCTGCATAATCCAACCAGATCAAAAATCCAACAAGTAGTTGGAGATAGTGACTATGAACCTGCACAATATATAGCCGCATATAAACATGAGAAAAATATATCATATCATGCCGTAAGTCCAGACCAAAAGATTCAGATCCAAAGCAAATCAACCGAACCCTGGGAGAAAAAAAGGTCCTCATGCCATTCCTCCCACAAGATAATACCAATCGGAGCATCCAACGCCCGCTTGGAAAGGATGTCTGCCTCCACATTTATCTCACGGTAACATGGGCAAAGTGAATATACTGAAAGTCACTGATGAATTTCCTAACAGCAGCCAACCAATTTGTGAGGAGCAACATATTAAGAGGGGAAGTACCCAAAGCCCATGATATTATGGAAGAAGAATCACCCATAACAACAAGTGAAGAAACCTGTTTGCGCCGAGCAAAGTGTAAAAGAAGCCAGAGTGCACACATTTCACTGCAGGTATTCGTTCCACAACCCAAATTTAAATGTATCCGATAGGAAACGGAGTTGTTTAGATGAAGCACCACACCCGCCCCACTAACACCACCCCCCCCAACCGCAGCCCCATCAAAGAACCCACAAGGATACATCAGTACCGGAGGAGCAATGCGGTAACCAGTTTGTTTAACAAAAGAAACAGTCCTGCCTCCCTCAAGGACTGAAATGGAATTAAACTCCTTATATAAAGCAATAATACGACTGCATAACCAATTCATATTTATACCTATACCTTCAAATACATAGTGGTTGCGAGCCTTCCATAGTTCCCACGGCATATAACATGGGAGTTCTAACCATCGACGAGAGCGTGAGTCACGGAGCCACTGGCCTAAGCTATCCTTCAATGTGGACGAATGCCAAACTGCAGATATACCAAGGGAATTGGCAATAAGCATCCAGAGCTCATTTATGATCAGGCACGAAGAGAAGAGATGATCAACCGTTTCCAAATGTGAGCAGCATAAAGGGAACCAGATAGGACCATAGAAGCCACGACGACAGAGATTATCCCATGTAAGAATATTGTTGCCCATTGCCAGCCAAACAAAACATCTAATCCTCGGAGGGAGGGCAAGCTTCCAGATCGCAGAGTGCCACAAAACCATCTTCGGTTGGCAGTCTGCAAATAATGAATCATAAGCAAGTTTTTAAGTTACCAAACCACGAGCAACATCCCATGACCAAACCAACCTGTCCGGGGAATCGCAGAGGTGGATGTTTGCTTCGCAAAGATGCATAGTGTATTCCGACCATTCCTTTGCCATAGCCCCCCGAATGCCAAGTTGACGAGCAGTGATCCATCCCCCATTATTGAAGGAAACAGCATGTGCAAGGTTATAGAACCCCCTAGCTCGAAGATGTGCAAGCAGTTCGGGAGAGAAAGAATACGAGGGGGATACCCCCAAAATAGGGTCCGATCCAAGTCCGATATCCCAGCATTGCCAGGTATCCAAGAGAGCCATTTTGCAATAGCAGTAAACAAGCCCATGAGCCCTCTCCAAATATTTGAAGTACCATTAACAAAATGCTCGCCAATCCGAAACCAGGATGTAACCGTAGCATGTTTGAGGTATTTGGCCCGAATGATACATCCCCACATAGAT
The DNA here is from genome assembly GCA_027924585.1 of Larix kaempferi. Lineage (NCBI taxonomy): Eukaryota > Viridiplantae > Streptophyta > Pinopsida > Pinales > Pinaceae > Larix > Larix kaempferi. The sequence continues at coordinate 1,761,717 of BSBM01000131.1, forward strand.
TTATTAAATAAAACACGCCACAAGCTCTTAGCATGGAGAGCCATCACAAACAGCTCCAGATTCTTTATATTCCAGCCCCCAAGAATATATGGTTGTGCCATACTTTTCCAATTAATTAAATGAAACCTGTTCTTCTCTCCCCCGCCAGACCATATAAAGCGGAAGAATATCCCCCGAATTATGCGAAGAATTGAAATCGGAATTTTACAAAGGGAGAACCGGTATACTCCCAGGTTCTGAAGGACATTCTTAGCCAAAGTAATCTGGCCACCCAGTGAAAGATATCTCAAGCTCCAGTGACTAATGCGTGTATCAAAACGTTTAACAAGCCATAACCAATCATTGGTCCTGTATTTTGCAGGTTTGAGGAAATAGCCGAGATACTTTGTGCCCTCAGATAACTCCTTAAATTCCAAAGGAAAAATACACCAGACACTATGTTCCACAGTCACCTCCAGTGAGTGTTTTAGGAAAAATGATTTCACCATACTAATGAGCATACCAGTTACCAAGCAGAAGAAATCAAGAATTCTCTTATACTGTAACCATTCAGCTAGAATTCCCAGCCCAAATAGCATCACATCGTCCACAAAAAGCGAATGGGTAACTGATACACCAGCCGAGACTTTGATACCCACAATAGAGCCCTCGCTTTTAGCTTTGTGAATAGAGAGGCTCAGTCCTTCAATGATCAGCAGAAACAAAAGGGGAGAAAGAGGGCATCCCTGATGAAGTCCCCTAGATGCCTTGAAGAAATCAGTCGGCTGACCACTGATAATTACTGCATAGTTGACAAACAAAACACAGGCCATTATCCACTTCATAACCTTCCAAGGTAGTCCAATTTGAATAAGAATCAATTTGAGAAAAGTCCAATTGACTCGGTCGTAGGCTTTTACCAAGTCCAGTTGTAGAATGAGTGCCTCCAACTTCTTTTGATTAATACTGTGGAAAACTTCGTGTGCCACTCCAACCGCGTCATGAATCTGCCTCCCATCCAAAAAACCGTATTGTTCGATAGAAATGTACGAGGACAAGATCGGTTTGATACGTTGTGCAATTATCTTAGATATGATATTGTATACTAAGTTGCACAAAGCAATCGGACGGAAATCATTAAAACTCTCAGGATGTGTTGATTTAGGAATCAGTGCCAGATAAGTGGTATTTAATGCCCCCGAGACCAGTCCCAAGGACTGAGATTCATCCACAACATCCCTTAGGTCATTCCCCATAATTTCAAAAAAATGTATGAACAGTTCCACCGTCCACCCATCCGGTCCAGGAGATTTATCCTTAGCAAAGTCCCGAAGTGTGTTCTGAACATCTGTGCTAGTAATAGTCTCAAAAATTTTGTCCCCCTCCACATCAGTGAACATCCGAGGATATTCCTTTATAAGCTTAAACTGTTCAGGCAGGGACATAGTTACAGGATCAGTATAATAATCTAGAAAATGTCGAGAAGCCTCATCCTTCAAATCTTCATCACCACGAATCTGTCTCCCATCATGATCATTAAGATCCCAGATGTTATTTTGTATTATGCGGCCATCAGCATATCGATGGAAGAACTTCGTGTTTAAGTCACCAGCTTTAATCCAAATAGCCCGACTCTTTAAATGCCAGGACTCTTCATGAATGAGAAGTATTTTGAGTTTCCTTTCCTCCAGCATAGCAAGGCGGGCATGACCAGATGGTGAGATCCGCACTCTCAGGGATAGATCCCTAAGATCACCAATTTCTAAATCAAGCGCATTGAGTTCAGAGGTCTGCTCAGCCTTTTTGGATCGTTCCCACTTTATAGTATAGTCTTTTAGAGACCCTAATTTGACAGCAAGCTTGTCCATTGCCGATCGCTCCCCCGAAACATCGGTATTTTCCCAAAGAGATCAGAAACCCTCATCATAATCCAGGTCTTTTAACCATATAGAATTGAATTTGAATGGATATACACGGTGATTAGCATCGATTTCAAATTGCAAGATAATGGGGAGATGATCAATGATATGTGTCTGCAGGCTCCAAGTTCTGTATGAATGAAAAGAGCTCAAAAGTGTCTCAGATATCAGATAATGGTCAATACGTTTAGAGATCAAGTTCTCATCTTGTCATCCATTTGACCACGTAGGGGTCAATGGCCTCGGTTCCACATCTACCAGAGAGTATGTGGAAAAAAGGTTTCTGAAGTAAAGCCCCAGAGGGTCCCTTCTGGCCGCACTACCCAAGATTTCTTCAGCTCCCCATTAAAAATTCAAATCACCTGCAAGTATCAAATTTTCCAATGCCAATAAATGACCCGAGCATGCCAAATTCTAGAAAGATTCCCTGTTACTGTATGGCCCATAGCAATTCACAATATTTATAACTTTTTCAGATCCCCTAAGTTTTCCAGTCAGAAGTATGCCCAACGAAGTAATAAAAGGATCCAGCTTAAAGACCCTAGGGTTCCATGCAGCCAGGAGGCCACCAGAAAGACCAACCGCATCCATAGTGGACATACACTACCCAAGCTTAATTTTATTGAAGAAAATACGAGCTTTCTCCCCACATACCATAGTTTCTTGTAAAAAAAACCAAATCAGGATTAACAATTTGTAGCACTCTTTTGAGGGCCAGTTGTTTGGGCATACCCCCCACACCCCTGATATTTAAGGAAATAAAAATCATTATCAACCCCTGGCTAGAGCTTTGATTCCTCTAAGAGCCCTACTGTCCGGTGAGACGGGAATATTCGGTACGTTTTTGTCAGTACCCCCCAGAGTGATGACCTTTGAATTTTTCCTCACACTTCTCGTTTTTAATGGAGAGAAATCAACAACCGAGCCCCCTTCGCAATCCATTGGTCACCCAACGTAGTCAAATTAGCATCAAGTGGATTGTTATTCATCACCTCCATATCCGGGGCCAATGTCGCAGAGTCCGGAGGATCAGCCACGGTTGTATTACATGGACCACAATCAACGACAACCCGGTTATTTAAATAAACAGGGAGGGGTGTTTTTTTACCATCTCAGAGTAGGAGGGGATGTGTAATACACGATCCCGAGCCTCCGGTTCACAGGTAGGTAAAGTATGTGAGGGATGGGTAACGACCGGGGGTTTCGATAACAAAGGCCCATCCTCAATAGATGCAATATCAGACAATGTCTCCTCGCAATCCGAGGAAAGGATTACAGTAGGACTATGGACAAAGGCCGACGCCACAGGCAAAATGGGAATGACGGGCGAGGTATCTAGAGAGGAAGTACAAACATGTAGTGGAACATCTGAGGTGGGAAACGCATTATCAGACAAGACAATTGGATCCTTTTCAGACTCAAAGGCAATTGACAGCTTTGGATATAAACGACTCAAATAGTTACCATTGTTACCATTGTTGAGCTCCAATGCATTTATGAATTTAATGTCCAAATCATTCAAAGAATGATAAAAAGATGGGTCATTGGATTCCAACTTACCCAATAATCCCGTAGCCGGAGGCGAAATCCTGTTGGAATAACTGTCAATACCACCATTCATATCCACGTCTTTGTCACTGCCATCATTCGAGGACCAAAAGGGATCTGCCTCCACCAGACGACCAGAAGAAAACCGCTGGTTGCACTACCGCCAAAGATGTCCCACTTGTTTGCAATTGGAGTAGCGGAAAGGGATGCCCCAATAGTCGATAATCAAATCCAACCGACGACCGCGCCAATTGATGTGGAGAACATCAATGAGTCCCAAAGAGATGTCTACTTCCACCAAGAGCCGTCCCATACGCCGGTCAAAACCTGTAAGGTGCTCCTCCTCCACATGAAGAAACCGGCCCAAGCTATTGCCAATAGCTTCAAATGCCCCCCGATTCCAAAGAGCAAGCGGCAGGCCAGGTATGAGTACCCACAAATGACGCAGGCGAACAGTGGCCGAATCTGGGTCAAAATCAGTATACCACTTCTGTAACATGAGACTGCCAGCACCATGTAGCCACAGTTGGGATAAAATAGTAGAACAGTGAGCTTCCTGCTCAAACTTGAAACCATACCAGCCATGGGCCAAAGCAAAAACCTGAGGAGTGTAACCCACAATGGGCTTCCATTTTTCAGTAACCCAACCCACAATGTCCTTTCGGTCCATGGCAAAATAGGAGAATTTCCCCACCAAAACCGTCACATTAAACTCGACGAGCTCTTCTAAGCCCAGGTCCCGTCCCATTGTTAGCCAAACCTCCCCAAGACGACAGCAAAACTTCTCACTCAAACGATGAGCAGCACGAGAGACATGCCGTGTTTTCCCCACCTGCACATGAGACGGACAATCCCGTGTGCTATCGACAAACGGGTCTGAGCCCGATGTCAACCTAGGAGCTCCTGATAAAGGCAAATGGCCTTTTTTCCCCCCATGTCTGGCACGTGGAGCTCTTTGCCTACTACCCGAGGCAAGTTGGCGTTTTCCATGCAGCATATCTTGAAAATATGAGTCAGGTTTAAATAACCCCACCTCTTCCATTCTGTTTTCCGAGGCGGTCAGGGAGTTCTCCGCCAAACCTTGAGTATCCGCCACATGTTCCCCCATTGTTAGGTGGAAGCCATTCACGCAAACACAATAGAAGCTTCCAGCTTCCAAAAGTGTAAAGAACCCATGCAGCCCCCTTCAAAAGCAATCAAAACCCCAGGTTCGAAGCAAACCGTATGTAAACCCTGACAGGTCCAAGAGGATAATGATGCCCAGGAGTATGAGGATAATGAGCCTTCGCACCCACCCCGGATATGCCCTTGACAAAGACCGGCGGCACAGGGACCAGCGAACCTTGAGCCAAAACACGGCCGGAACCGAAATCAAACTGCAAGAGATAACAGATCCCTGGACAACCGGAAACCCCAGATATCAACCCAAGTTCGCCGCAAGCCAAGCAGCAAAATCCAATAGATTATATGAAGCCCGGACAGATAGGACAGTCTCCAAACCATGACAAAAGCTGACCAAGTGTAAAAATGACCTGGCAACAAAAGAACCGAGCCCAGAAAGAGCAGATGTCATCGGACAAGAGAATACGACCTAGAAAAATTGAACCCTAGGTAAAATGGTCGGAACCAAAACTGCACGACTTGAACGGTTGGGAGCAAAGATACCCGGAAAAACCGAAACCCCAGGTCGTAGCTAAAACCGGAGCATGCACCCAATCTATCGTTTAGTGGATATAAAATCCCCACCAGGTAGTTCCTGTCGATGTCCACATCATGCAAATAGACCCCAAAGGAAATAGCATTCTATAACAAGAAACCCAAAAATATCCAAAAACAAGAGAAATACAACACCTATATGGGGAATGCATGAGCTGTTCGAGGGAATGATGACCTCGGCGTCACCCGGAGAAAGCCCATCCCCGCACCTGCTCCAGCTTCATCTTATCACTGCCTACGAGCCACCATCATAGCACCGCCTTTGGAGTTGCAGAGCCCATTCCAAAGCTCCATTCAAGTCCAGATTAATTCCTAGTCTGTCCATGACTTGAGTGCAGTTTGTCAATTTGTCAATCCGTGTGAGACGAAACTGGTTGACCTTGAACATTCGCATAGTTATATTATTTCTTGGTCGTGAATCAAGTGGCCAGTCAAATTTGTATGTCCCTAATGTTACTATAACATGAAAAATGATAAAATGGTTTGTATTAAATTAAATTTAAAAAATAAATAACTATTTAAACGTTGATTGGCTCCGTTCCAATGACGTAAGCCTCAGGCTTTGGTGCCCAGGCATTGGTGGTGTGGCTTACGCAATAGTTGTATAGCTACGGATGTTTATTAGGCAGTTGTATTGTCATGGATATCCTCCATCTTCTTTGGGATTGTCCTGGAATTAAATAGCAGATTGTTCACCTTGTAATATTTATTCACCCTTTCAAACTTAATAATAATAATAATAAGAATAATGCTAAACTCCATAAAATTGATATGCACAATTTATTGTTATTATTTAATATATTGGCTTAATACATTGGTTCTGTAGCCACAATTAAATTAAATGCCTCTTTACTGGTAGAAAAATAAATGGATTTTAACACGGGAGAACATTAAATGCCATGGATCTATGTGGTGGGTAAGTAGCAACCTTTCCGGCCTGACGTGGGTCAAGGACAAACAAATAGTGGAGCTCCTATTTTTATTAATGACATAAATAAATCAAAAACAATATTATTAATGACAATATACCAAGTGTCAATGCTAAAAAATTTAGCTAATTTTTATTTTTAAAATAATTTTTATTTTCTGACAATTACCTCTCAAACCAGGGGTATTTAGTCATTTCATGGTAGTACACCAATTAAAAAATAGAAATTGCTAATTTAAAATTTTCAAAAAATATTTATATATTTTTAAAATATTAAAATTAATAAACAAAATTATGAAAACTTTAGAAAACATTAATAAAATTAATTAAAATATTTATAGAGTCAAAGCATTTTGACTTTCGATTGAAAGCTATAATCCCTACCTTGGCATGGACTAATAAATATTAGCATTGGAAACAATTTGCATTAGAAAACATTAGATATTAGTATCAACATTAAAAAAACATTAGACATTACAAAACATTAATAAATACATTGGCATTATTAGCATTATAGATATTAATAAAAGTAGACATTACACATTAATAAACATTAGAGATTATTAAACATGACACATTAGGCATTAAATATTAATAAACATTTTAAACATTACTCAACATTATAATTTCCATTAATAGACATTAATAAACATTTAAACCTTCATAAACATTAGTCAACATTATATTTTCAAAATAATTGAAACTATGTATTTATGTTATGCAATACTAAACATTAGTAAGATTAGTTTACATTAGACATTAGACAATAGACATTGGTTTACAATAAACATTAGAACATTAATTTCTACAATAGACATTAGACATTAGACATTAGACATTAGTATTAGTTTATAATAAACATTAGAAAACATTAGAAAACATTAGAAAACATTAATAAAGACATTATCATTGGCATTATTGTGATATTTTGGAGGTTAGATCACTTAATTGTAGTAGACCTCACTAAAACTCACTCAACAAGTGCAGAAAGAAGAAGAAATGTTGATTCAATAATCACTCATACACAAGAAATGACAAAAGCTTCATACATCAGCTGTAAGTTGACACTCTGAATAGTGAATTATAACTTAATACAATCAAATGAATTCAAATACCTCCTAAGTTCATTTGAATTTTCCTCAATGTGTGGCTTGGATGACATTGGAGACATCATCCAATCAGTAATAGTGGTCACAAGTAGTCAAATATCAGTCAAATGAGTCTAGCTGGTGCATGTGGCACAAATCAAGCGAAGGAGACTCCAATGTGGGCGCATGAGGAGCTTTCAACAGTCAGTAACGTTGATCTAGTCTTTTTGGAGGTCTATCTAAGTGGTTGAGTTAGTTAAACTATTAATCAATCCCCAAATCAAGGAATAGATCCACTAATCATGGAACTAACTGAATAATATCCTAAATAGGTGGAATAGGGATCACTTGTACTCCAATGATGAAAACAAGGGCGCGTCAGTGGCTAGGAGGGCTAGAACTGAGCGGAAACAGGCTCTTGGGGATGAAAAACTGGGGACTAGGTGTTGGGAGACTACCATACTGATGATTGGATGCATGCATGATGACTGGATGCATGTAGAATGCATGCATGCATGCAAATATAAAAAATTATGGTGAGAATATTCCAATACCCCCCCGCAAGCCAAACTATACCCCCTCGCAAGCCAAACTATGAGGAAAAACTAAAGGAACTAATGGTAGGGCACTAGTAACTGAGACCAAAGGTCACCCCATACAACAATCTAAATTAATAAAGTGAGGAAAGAGGGAAAACCCAGTGGAAAGAAAGCCCTCCCTCAAAATAGACTGAAGGATGCTAATGTGGCATCACTCAACTCGGAATCAGGCAAGTGACCCTTTTTACTGAAGAATGATCGATTGGAAAGAAATAGATCAATAATGTGAGAAGGATGAAACCTTCCATTCTGAAAATCAGATATGGTTCTACTTTGATCAAGTGGCTCACCAACAAGATCTCCCGCAGATATAAGAGTAGTGGATGCCCATCTAGGAAGAGGAGGATCATCACGTGCAAGATCTGGGTCTTGGTCTTCCATTCATTCATCTTCACTAATAGGTGTTAGATCTTCAGGTTCTTGTGGATATGGATCTAGCATTCACTCTTCATCATATTCACTCTCATACTCTGAATCTGAACTGTCATGTGATGAAAATTTGCTCTCGTAGATCTCATCAAGCAATGGAGGTGTGGTAGGAAAGGTCTCTTGCTCAACAGGATGAGCATCATGTAGAGTCCATTCCTAAAAATATACACTCCTATCAAGGAATGTTGTCATAGTAGAAGGATCAAGAAGCTTGTAGGCCTTTGCATTCAATGCATAACCCACCATAATACACTCTCTGCTTTGCGGATCTAGGGATCTCCTTTTCTTGCTTGGAATCCTTTCCCATGCTCTGGATCCAAACACTCTAAGATGAGACACATCAAGTTTGTATCATCCCATCCATGCTTCGAAAGGAGTCATATCTTTGATTCCTTTGTGAGGAACTTTGTTCTGAAGATAGGTGGCATAGTTGATGGCTTCTACGCAAAGTCTAGGGTGTAACCCTTTCGACTTTAGCATGCAGGTGGCCATCTCTTTCAATGTTATGTTCTTCCTTTCAGCAACACCATTCTGTTGTGGTGTATAGGGAACATTATGTTGCATCTCAATTCCTTCTTCATCACAAAAGGTTTGAAAATAACCCTTGATGTGCTCTCCTCTATTATTAGTGTGAATGGCCTTGATATTTCTATCTGAAAAACTTTCTACATAAGACTTGAAAAAATTAAAGAATCCAAATACTTCTAACTTTAATCTGAGAAAGTATACCCATGTAAATCTTGAATAATCATCACTAAAAGTGAGAATATACTTTTCCTTGTTCAAATATAGATATGGAAATGGCCCTGCAACATCACTATGAATCAGATCTAGAGGTTGAGAGGCTCTCCTTGCCTTCCCCTTGTCAAATTTATTTTCAGGATGCTTTCCCATCAAACAACCATGATAGTTGCCCTTGGAAGACTTGATCTTGGGAAGCCCTTCAACCATCTCTTTAGTGTGCATGTCTTGCAATTATTAATAGTTGAGATGCCCAAATATTTCATGCCATAGCCTACTCTCTTCATTCGCATGAGTGTGAAGAGCAGACTGTTTAGAGAGAGGTAGAAAATGGGAGAACTCATAGAGATTTGACTTGTGTTTTGCAACACCTTTTGCAATGGTAGATCCCAATACCATGTCTTGAATTTCGACCTCATTAGGAGAGAAGATCACCCTCTTGGGATCTCCAGTATGATTCATCTTATATACTGAAAGTAGATTAGCAGTGAGAGTGGGGACATAGAGCACATTTGAGAAGTACCCATGATCTAGTTTTATTCTTCCTATCCCTTCAGAAGAGACCTCAGAATCATTCCCCAACATGATGGATGGTCCAATAGTAGATTCGAAACCAGTGAAGAGATCCTTGGAGGAATACATGTGTCTTGATGCTCCAGAATCTATGATGAAGGAGGATTGTGATGATGCTCTTGCCATGAGAGAATGGCATCTCTCTTTGTCCTCAGATCCAGATGGTTCACCCTCTTTCTTTCTAGCACATGTAGGTACTAGAAGATTATTTTTTTCCAGAAGTGAAGCCATGAGATCTATGGTATTCTTCGTACATGAACTCTCGGGATGATATCCTCTATTGCAGTATGTGAATTTGGATTTCCCCTTCTGAGTTTGCTTGTCTTTCTTAGGATTCGAAAATCCATCTGAATGATTTGGAGTCTCCTTCTACTTTTGGTCATTCAAGCTCCTTTCAGAAACTTTTTGTTTCCCTTTACCATTCGCTATTCTCATCTTATTGGTTGCAAGATCTGGATCCAATTTGGTTTTTATCACTCCCATGTGCACTAGCTTCTCCTCCTCAAGTGTGAGGGATTAGATGAAGTCCTCAAGCGAAGGGAACTTCCATTTTGGAATGGACAACTTTTATGATTGGAAGGTCGAAAGAAACATTGAATAATCAGGGCCTACCTTCGACATTATGGCAAGGATGGGTTGTTTTTCTTCCTTCTCCATACCATACCTTTTCAAATGTGAAATCATGTTCTTGAACTTATTGAGAAAATCAGTGATAGTTTCAAAACTGCTTGGGATCAAGGAGATGAGCTCATTTTCTAATTTATGACCCTTCAAGTCATCCTTCTGACCAAGAAGAGATTCAAGCTTGTCCCAAACCTCCTTTGGAGTCTTCATATTGATAACATGAAAGTGTAGGTCTTTAGAAATGCCAAGTAGCAACAGTCCTACTACTTCATCAAGCTTGTCTAAGTAGTTGGATTTCTCTACTGCACCAATGGGCTCAACTGCAAAGCCATTCCCCACTCTATAAAGGATCTTAGAATTCAAGAAGATTTACATCTTTTCCTTCCATTCGAAGTTAGTTGAATGAATTCAACTTGAGATCCATTATACTCAAGAATTCGAAGTTGAAGAGCGGATAGTCCTGCAAAAAAAATGAGAATTATGAAATGGAGATCTGTTGCAATTCGAATTGAACGCTTCCTTAGGACATTGAGCACATGTGACTAGGTCCTTCTGTAACAACCCCAAAATTCATAAAAATTTAAAATTTTTCTAAGCGGTCAATTTGCCATTAAATTCTATGCGGAAGTGTAAAGTGTGTGTTCAGCATCTATAATTACTTCTTAATTGTTTTAATAAATGCAACATTTAAATAATCCCATAAATTTTCTTTAATTAATTTAATTGTCTTAATGACAATTAAATAATTAGGCATAACTATGTCTATGATTATTTTTATACTGTTCGGATTTATAATTATCCTTTTTGTGGAAACATTAATGACTAAAAGATTTGACGATGCTATTTCCATAACATAAATTTGACATCTATTTCTTTTAACATCAAGGTATGTTTGTAGGACTATAAACCCTTGTACAGTTGTAGTAAATTAATAACTTAGTCGTATCTTTTGTCATGGTCTATTGACCTTTAGGTTAATACTTACAAATCTTCTTATGTGTTTGTTAACATGCAGTTCATCATTTATATGATATTTATCTTGCCATAATTTTGTCTAATACAGAAAGAATTGCATGATAGGTTGTAATTAACCCTTTTTGTTGGCATGTGAATACTGGTACAAGCCTGAGGCTTACTTAGCGTTAAGCTAATGCATAATCCCCTTGACTTTATCCAGGTTACAAGTTTATTTACTAGAAAGGGTTTGATAGAAATAATCTTATGTTAGTCCTTATGAAAAGACTACACCATGCTTATTAGTATTCGTGGTTCGATGAGTTAGGGTTATGACTCCTAACTAAGTTCTATCTTAAAATATTTAAAAACCCTAGACTTGTACAAAGGTGGTGGCTTGTACTCCAAACATCATGGTTATAAATTTCAATGTGCAAACATATGAGTGAGTGATATTATTGTGCTTGCAAAGGTTTTGGCGATACCTGCTTCATTACTTTGTTCTGGTTTATTTAACCAAGCTTTCCTATAATGTGGGAGTTTTCCATGCTATACAAATGATGCTATTACAAGCTCTTGAGTTGGTGTATGTATTAGTTGACTCCAAAACATATCATGAACTTCGTGGTCAAAGGAATTTCTATTAGGCATTAATAAAGGTAATGGGTCAAAATATATGAAAGTGGGTCCTTGGTTACCGTTCGACACTATATTATAATATGCTCCCAGAATTACGTTGACAACTATATCAAAGTGGGTTTGTGTTTGATCGCTGATGGTGGTAGTTTGAGCATTAATTTAAATCATGTGAACAAGAGTTAATGTTGCTCGATTGTATCAAAACCCTACTGCTACGTTTGGGGGTTTGGTCCTTTTCGTTATTATTGTGTTCCTTCGTGGAGGAGGAAGGTTGAGCCTTCTCGGTTGCCAGGATTATGAAACCATATGAGCACTACCTGCAAGTTAGTTACAACCGGGTCATGGTTCTTAAAGATGGTCCTATCTTGTGAAGAGTTCAACTGCTTGGTTTTCCTCTCAACCAAGGTTCCAAACCTATGAAGGTAAGCTCTTACAAAAGCAATGTTTTCGTCATTTACAGTTTGTAAGTTTTCAGTTTGTGTTAATGGTGTTTTTTCATTTTTAACCTTTGAATTGGTTGAATGACAGGGGCAAAGGTCAAGTTTCACGGTGATGGATTTGTGATAGGAAATGGAACCTGACTCCAGTGGTTGTGAGGCCAAGGTAAGCCCCAGGTTCACCCCAGATGTTGCCTCTGTCAACGAAGGACGAGTTGTTTGTTTTTGTGCTACTCTTCTGCAATGTTGTTTGTTTTTAGTAAAAGAGTCATGAGTCAAACTTAGGGTAGGAAGGAAAAGATGTTGGTTAAAAGGCCAAGGTTGGGTCTTCGTTCCTCTATGTTATTGGAGTTTTGATACAGGGTCTTCTAAATGAAGAACCCTAAAGCAGTATCACTGCATATGTAATCTTTAAAAATGGAATTACATAAGGATTTTTGTCTTGATCCTTATTTTGAAATATGATATTGTATTTACACTATGATAACTCTTGGCTTCTCGTCAGTTTTTATAAAGATAGAATCTATTTCTTTAAGTTGTTGGTTCAGTGTTTGAAGTTGCTACTGCATCAATGTTAGAGGGTTTGAACCCTCGTCCTGTAATGTGTTTAAGTTTTTTTCTTTTTAAGTATTAAGATCCAAGTCTGGGCGAGTTCTCCAAGATGAGACTCGAGCCCTTGACCTTCGTTTGATTACCTGTGTAACGCCAATTTAAGGAAAGTGTTCATTTTTAATATGTTAGTACTGTGTAATGCGGGTTCTTAGTGATCCCTTGGGTGATCCCTTACGGGTCTCAAACCCGAAACTTACATTACTGCTATAGATTCGTAAGTAATTGTAAAACCTGTATTGGACAGTGTGTTAATAGCTTCGAATGGTGATCTCAAAGTTTAACTCTTAATCGTGTTTGATATATCAGGTTACAAATTAATATAATATTTTATATTAGGTTATGAATAATGTGAGCTATGATACTAAGTATACAATCTCGGCCTTGGTATGTTTATTTAACTCTAAGCTGGAAAAGTATGGCAATTCAATGGTTACGTTTAAAGATTTCATGCCAGTCGAAAGTGGAATATTTGATTCTTTAAAATCTATAGGTTTATAATAGGCTTAGTTTATAAAGTTCTTAGGGTTTAACCCTAAAGTCTTTCAGTTCCTTTGCTAAACAAATTTTGTGTGTTAATAATACCACGAATGAATGTGTAGGTTTGTATTCTACCAGATTCGTCTATCTACTTGATACAATACTCAACTTAAGTTGTAAGTCAATCCTGTAGGGTGGATTGAGTGGTATTAAATGACTTCAGTAGTTTTTATATATAAGACCTGCGAAGACCAAAGCTCTGTTTTTGACTTGATATTCTTAAACCATTCTTATTTTATGAGTCCTCTAGGGTTTTTCTAGGAAGATTTTTAAATCCTAAACTTCTGAATATTTTAATAAGAACTCTGTAATAATAAGTTGGTTTATTTTATAAATGATCCTGTAAGGATTTGATAGCAATTATGATTGAGAAATGTATTAGTATAAACTCTCTAAAAACATTTTCATTTCCTGTTAGTGTAAACTTGAAAAGTATTTCTAGTATGATTTGTGTAAATCTATATTGTGGATGAATAAATGTTTACGGTTAGGTTTTGATAATCTATAAGTAAATAATGAGTTTCTATGTTGTGCAGTAAATATCAAACCTAGTGTTACATTTATAATTCTATGTAAACATAATATATATTCAATATAACTTTTCTTTCTGTTTATGATTATCCAGACATGAACATAAAGATGCAAATGATAGAATGACAGTATTATTTAACTTCTATTGAAGTCTACTATTTAGGAATGTAACATAGATTGCTTATGGAATTACTACTATTCTGCATACTACAATAAGGAAATTTATAAAACATCTTTTCCCAGTCATGAAAATAGAAGACATTTATTTCTCATCATAGTATAGAGATGATATCTACTCTAAGTTAATTAAACTCTTCTTGTACTAGAGTACATCGCTTATGGAGAAAGGAAAAATACAGGAAGACATTTATCCATTCATTTATATCAGCTACTCAATCATTCAATGTACAAAAACAATTTATTAAATCAGAAATCTACCATCTCTAATCTTTCCGATTTACATGAAATACACCTAGAATATATTGCATATAGTTGCAGAAATAGATCATATGTTTTTAGAAATAAATCAACAATTTTAGAAATGAAATAAATAAAAACAAGTAGAAACTGATAACTTGATAGGGTGGACAAACACCCAAAGAGGCTTGTTCCTCCCAACCTTCTCCATAAAACAAGCCAAGCTTACTTGCTCTTTTGGACCCCCTAGCCTTTTTACTAAACCACTAGGATGAAGTATCTGTGTAGAAGCAAGGCACTCAGGTTGTACTTCAGCAATCAATGGGGACTTGCATACACACCTCTCATATGTACTTCAACATTCAGTGGGAACTTGCATACATATCAATATCTCTGCACTCAGCTGTCATGTCCCCATTTTGACCCCATTCGCACTTAAATCGTAAGTGATGTAAATATTGTTACTTAATCATGGTGAGGAGCTCAAGGCCAACGCCCCACCATTGATTTAGCGTTTTATGTATCGGCAATTAAAGAAATAGATGCCTATGGTTCTTGTGCTAGATGGGCACGATGTAAATAAGACATCATGTAAATACGAATTTTAATGAAAAACACCCACAACTAGCTATGCAATGCAACAAAGAGATGGGGCATGATTCTACAGGGAATAGGGGGGGGGAATTATTCAAACCCTTGAGCCAATGGTATTAATCCATGTGTCAATGGGGAAACCCATAAACCACCAACTACCCATTTTGTCTCATGCACCCAATCATTTAATTCTTCCAAAGATTGGTTGGGGCAGTTATTGCCTTGGAAATGAAGAAGTATGGCAGCCAATTTCGTGCATGGGAAAGCCATCAACCTGAAAATTCATGTTTTTGCTTGTTGGGCAAGGAAACACCCACGAAATGGTGCCTAAAGCCATTCTGAATGGTCAGTCTTCACTCATTTCACGCAGTTGGAGCTAGCTGGGTCTTTCCCTACACGTGTTTCATCCAAATCCTGCATTTCTCCATGCCTGGGAGTTCATTTTTGCATATGCAGTAGCCTGGGAGAGAAGGGCCACGTTTTGGGGACTGTATGGAGGTCGTTTTTGCCCCTGAATGTCCAAGTACGTTTTTTCTAAAAACGGATTTGGCTTCCTGGGTTGTTCACCAACTTCCCATTTCGTTTTTGTGGGTTCCCGCGTTTTTCTGAGTTAGCTGAAACCCCATCTCATGCATCTCACTATAAAAACGTTTTATCCTACCCCATAATTGTGTTCTGCTGTTGTGTGCACCCTCGTTTTTGGTTTGAACCTATAAACTGAAGTTTTGGAGTGGTAGTGGACAGAAGTGGCTTGATAAACCTAGTGGGGGAGACAACCTCTCAAGAAGATCAAGAGGGCTTTGGTTACTCTTCTATGCATACCCTGAGAGCACTAGATAGGGAAGGTATGGCTTGAGGGACTATACAGCAGTGAAAAGAATACTTCCTTGTGCTGGGTGTGTAGGTATTGTGGGTGCCAAGCTAGAAAGATCTTGCAAGGTTATCCCTGGCTCTGTGCTGGAGCTCACTAGCTTAGCAATTCTTCCCTTCCATGTCCTAGCAGCCTGATAAACCCAATTGCAGATTGGCTTGGCTCATCTTGGTGTATGCTTGGCTATGTGTGAGTCTGTTGTTCCCTGGTTCCTTGTAGAGATCATGCCCAGCTCGGGGGTGGCAGTGGTGCTGAGAGATTGAGGAGCACACTGGCCTATGGTTGGGTGGAACGTTGCAGTTGCATAGCCAGTTGCGTGGGACTACTTTCGCATAAGATAAGTATTCTCCTGTATATTCTTGCAATTATTTAATTGATGGATATCTGAATGTATGTGGATGTGTTAAACGAATTTTACTTCCGCTGTGTCTCCAAATGGTTATGCACTTGCATATGTTCATCCTCTTTTAAATTGAATGTTTGTTTATAATGTATGGGACTAGATTCCTGGTTTAACCTCACGATCCTCTCCATCTAGCTGGAATGATGGGAGGGGACATGACAGAATGGTCTCAGAGCTACGTTGCAGCATTGGGCCTCTATGGGCCAAATCTGATGGCAATTACAAGGGAAGATTTTGAACATTTCTAAGTCTGTTTTTGAAAAAATTTGGTTTAAGTCTGTTTTTGAAAATTTTTTGTTTAAGTCTGTTTTTGAAAAAAAATTTGTTTTAAGCCGTTTCGGGAAGTCGTCCCGAAATTTCGAAAAGGTTCCGCGAACCTTCCCGCAATTGTGGAAGAGTTCCGCGAACCTTCCCGCAATTGCGGAAGAGTTCGGCGAACCTTCCCGTTGCGGAAGAGTTCCATGAATCCTCCCGCAATTGCGGAAGAATTCAGCAAACTGCTCTGAAACAGCGGAGAAAAAATTTTTTAAGTGAAATTTTGTTCTAAGTGTCGGCGTCGAAAGGAAATTTTTCGGAAGGAATTCTCTTCCGAAATTTCGGAAGGATTCCGTGAAATGTTCCGAAACGCGGAAGAGTTCGGCGAGTCGTTTCGAAGCTGCGGAAGACTTCACCGAATCGTTCCACAACTGCGGAAGACTTCACCGAATCGTTCCGCAACTGTGGAAGACTTCGGCGAATCGTTCCGCAATTGCGGAAGGCTTCCACGAACCTCTCCGCAATTTCGGAAGCGTCCGGCGAACCGCCCCGCAACGGAGGCGAGCCAAGAATCACCCCGAAACTGCGGAAGGCTTAAGCCAAGCACCCCGCAATTGCGGAAGGCTTCGGCCAAGCGCCCCGCAATTGCGGAAGGCTTCCGCCAAGCGCCCCGCAATTGTGGAAGGCCACAGCGAACCGCCCCGCAATTTTGGGAGCATTCAGTGAACCGCCCGTTGCGGCAGGATTCAGCGCACCGCCATTGAGACATGATTCCTAAAAAAAAAAAACCAAGGGCGCTGCCCTCAACCCGCCCTGCAGTGGCGGAAGCCACAAGGGGGCAAGCCCCCTTTACCCCCTTTTTGTTTTCTCCTCGTATATCGTTGGTTGTAAGAGAATTCTATGATTGTCAACATAATGTTTTCCCACGTGCATGATGTAATTTGTGAATTCTGAGAATGTAATGCAGCTAACAATTGTGTTGATGAACACATTTCAGAGAGTCACAGTTACAGCAGGGTAACACTCTAGATAATACAGTCAGAGAGTTTTGGATCTTGGTTGGGCCAAGAAAAGGAACATCATGAATGATGCACAGGATCCCTATGAACCTGAGACAGATGCAATGGGGGAAAACATACAGGTTGAGAATGCTGAAACAGAATCTAATGGGAGAAGAAATCAAGAGACCCCTCTAGATGTTGCAGCCACCATGAGAAGCCTAAGGGTGGAATTGCAAAGCTATAGGGAAGATAATGAAAGGATGATTAAAGCTCAAGAAGAACAAAATCAGTTGAATGCAGCCATGCTGCAGAGTTTAACAGACATCCAAAGGAAAATAAACTCTGGGCATCAGATATCAAATCTAGAAAGGGGTGGGAGTATCTCTAGAAGAAATTCCCTTAAGAGGGCCAGTAGCCCAAGAAGAGTTTCTACAGACAAGACATATACTCCAGAAATCTCTTCTAATGAATCATCTGACTCTGAAGAATCCATTGAGGGTTCAAGCTCTTCATCTCACATGAGTAAGAGAAAGAAGCACTACAAGAACAATTCACATGGGGAATTTAAGAAGGCAAAACCTCCTACATTTGACGGAGAGGTAAAATCTGGTCAAGAAGCTGAAGCTTGGCTTCTTGGGATGAGAAAATATTTCCAAGTCCAAGACTACTCGGGAAATATGAAGGCAAGGGTAGCCATCTTCAACTTGAATGGAAGAGAATCTATATGGTGGGAACACACCAGCCAAGTGAATAAGATCAACGAAAGGAAGATCGTGTGGAAGCAGTTCAAGAAATACTTCAAGCAGAAGTACCTCTCTGATAGGTACTATGATGATAAGATCAAGGACTTCCATGAGCTGATATTGGGACAATCGACCATGGAAGAATATGCAAACAAGTTCTTGGAGCTGCTGAGGTATGTCAAGTACATTCGAGATGATAAGGTGAAAATTCAGCGTTTCCTAAGTGGACTGCCCTAGTCATATAAAGATAGAATTGAGTTTGATGAACCTCGAACTCTAGAGGAGGCCATAAGAAAGGCCAAGTATTGCTTTGATCAAAACAGAAGCAAACCAGAATTCCATAAGGCATGGAAGGATAAGAAAAATGAGAAGTTTGAGCAAAGGAAGAAGGGGTTCAATCCTCCTCAATTCAGGAATCAGCAAAGGCAACCATCACAGGTTGTGACAAAGCCAACTAGGATGATGGGAGACAAGCCAAGAGATCCAAAGGAGCCAAGAGAACCACTTCAATGTTGGGGTTGTGGAGGAGACCACATGCTTAGGAACTTTCCACATCGGAATGGGAATGCGAATCAAGTTCACAACATCCAAGGAGCTGGAACTGTGGGTCAAGTGGCGAGGACAATCCCTAGAATCTATGCAGCAATAGACGACCGCCAAGTAGATCATCAGTCAACTGTGGTTGAAGTTGAAGGTAAGATTGCTAAGCAATCTGTTTCTATTTTGATTGATCCTGGATCTACTCACAGTTATGTCACTCCTAGAATTGTTGAGGTTTGTGCTTTCAAGAAATTAAAGCATAGTAAATCCTGGTTAGTTCAACTAGCCATTGGAACCAAGAGAAAAGTTAGTGAAATAGTAGAGAAATTTCCATTAGAGATGGATGGGCTATTCACTTATGCAGATCTAAATATTTTGCCACTGGGTTCCTATGATATTCTCATTGGAATGGATTGGTTAGAAGCACATAGGGTTAAACTTGACTGCTACAACAAGACGTTTGAATGCATGGACGAAGAAGGAAACCCGAGGTTTGTAAAATGAATTCCAAAGATGACTTCTGTTAGACAGGTTTCAGCCATGCAGCTGAAGAAGTTCTGTAGGAAGGGATGTCAACTGTATGCAGCTCACATTTTAGAGGCATCAGAGAATGAAACTCTTAAATTGGAGGACTATCGTGTATTGCAAGAATTTAGGGATGTCTTTCCAGATGAGATTCCAGGACTTCCTCCAAAGAGAGACATTGACTTTACAATTGAACTTGTGCCAGGAGTGGCACCAGTGTCTAAGACACCCTACAGGATGAGTACACCGGAATTGCTAGAATTGAAGATGCAATTGCAAGAGTTGCTAGAAAAGAAATATATTAGGCCAAGTGTGTCCCCGTGGGGAGCACCTGTTCTATTTGTGAAAAAGAAAGATGGAACACTCAGGTTATGTATCGACTACAGGCAGTTGAACAAAGTCACTGTGAAGAACAAATACCCATTGCCCCGAATTGATGACCTTTTTGACCAAATGAGAGGAGCAAAGGTATTTTCAAAGATTGACTTAAGGTCTGGTTACCATCAGGTAAGAATCAAAGAAGAAGATATTCATAAGACAGCCTTTAGAACAAGGTATGGACACTATGAGTTTGTAGTGGTACCATTCGGTCTCACAAATGCACCAGCTACATTCATGTGTCTCATGAATAATGTTTTTAGCAAGTATTTGGACAAGTTTGTTCTTGTATTCCTAGACGACATTCTCATCTATTATAAGAATGAAGAAGAGCATGAAGAACATTTGAGAATGACAATGCAATTACTAAGGAAGCATAAGCTATATGCCAAGTTGAGCAAATGTGACTTTTATAAAGATAGAATTCATTATTTGGGTCACATCATCTCCGACGAAGGAATATCTGTAGACCCTGAGAAGATTGAAGCCATTATGAATTGGCCAACTCCAAGGAATGTGACTGATGTGAGATCTTTTATGGGCCTTGCTGGTTACTACAGGAGGTTTATCGAAGGATTCTCCAAGGTTGCAAACCCGATCACTTCTTTGCAAAAGAAGGGGATAAAGTTTGAATGGTCACCAAGATGTGAGGAAAGTTTTCAATGGTTGAAGAATCTTCTTACAAGTGCACCAATTTTGAAGATTGCAGACCCAGAAAAAAACTTTGTGGTGTGTACCAATGCATGCAATCAAGGACTTGGAGGAGTTCTTATGCAAGACAACCACGTGATATGCTATGAGTCAAGAAAGTTGAAGGAGCATGAGAAGAACTATGCTACTCATGATATAGAACTTGCAGCCATAGTACATGCCTTAAAGATGTGGAGGCATTACTTAATGGGAAGAAAATTTGAGTTAAGGACAGACCATTGTGGACTGAAATACTTATTTGATCAGCCAACTTTAAATGCTAGGCAATCTAGATGGTTGGAATTTTTTTGTGAATTTGATTTCGAAATCAAACACATAAAAGGGAAAGAAAACAAGGTGGCTGATGCACTCGGCAGGAAGGTACATGAAATGTATGTGGCAGCGCTTAGTACTTGCCAACCAGATTTGAAGCAGTAGATTGTTAACCATATGGTTGAGGATGAAGTGTATGAGCAGATCAAGGACAAATTGCAGCAGCAAGACCTTGGCAAGAAGTATGAAGGCTATCATTTGGAAGAAGGCGGACTTCTTACTTATAAGAATAGAGTCTATATCCCAAATGCGGCAGATTTAAGGAGAATTGTTATGGATGAAATCCATAAAGATCCATACTCTGGTCACCCAGGATATCAGAAAACAATTGCTACAGCAAGAAAATATTATTTCTGGCCAGGTATGAAGAAGGATGTCGCTGAATACATTTCTAAGTGCATGGAATGTCAGCAGGTGAAGGTTGAACACCAACACCCAGCAGGTTTATTGAACCCAGTGCCAATTCCAGAATGGAAATGGGAAATAATTTCCATGGATTTTATTACAGGATTGCCAATGACTAAGAGACAACATGATTCCATCATGGTTGTGGTGGACAAGTTAACAAAGGCAGCACATTTTATACCGGTTAAGTCCACACATAAAGCCGATGCCATTGCAAATATTTTCATGAAGGAAATTTTCAGATTACATGGGTTGCCTAAGACAATAATTTCTGACAGGGATACCAAGTTCACTTCCCATTTTTGGAAGGGTCTCTTTGCAGATTTGGGTACACAGTTGAACTTTAGCACCGCGTACCATCCTCAAACAGACGGGCAAACAGAAAGAGTAAATCAGGTGCTTGAAGACATGCTCCGCATGTATGTAATGGACAAGCCATCAAGTGGGAAGATTATCTGCACCTGGTAGAGTTTGCATATAATAATGGGCAGCAAGAATCATTGGGAATGAGTCCATATGAGGCTTTGTATGGCAGAAGGTGTAGGACACAAGTGACTTGGGACAATCCAGTGAACAGAATTGTACTTGGGCCAGAATTGCTTAAGGAAATGGAACAAGAGGTTGCAAAGATCCGACAAAATTTAAAAGCAGCGCAGGATAGACACAAAAGCTATGTAGATAAACATAGAATGCATAGGGAATTCAATGTTGGGGATCATGTATATCTTAGAGTGAGATCAAGGAAGAGTTCCTTGAAGCTTGGGAGTGGTGCCAAGCTATCACCTAGATATTGCGGACCATTTGAAGTGCTTGAAAGAATAGGGCCAGTTGCATAGAGACTTGCCTTGCCTGCTAGCACTAAAGCTCATAATGTTTTTCATGTCTCTTTGCTTAAGAAATATGTACATGATCCCAGCCATGTGATTAATTGGGATGTGATCCAGGTGGAACCCGACGGAGAATTCCAAACCGATCCATTGCGCATCTTAGACAAGAAAGTAACATTGCCCCGGAACCGAGCCATCGGACAGGTAAAGGTGCAATGGAAGCACTACGGTCCCAATGAGGCTACATGGGAGCTGGAGGATGCCATGAGGGTGGCATATCCATTTTTGTTCAATTTTGATGAGCACTGAGGACAGTGCTAATGTAAGGGGAGGGGTATGTCATGTCCCCATTTTGACCCCATTCGCACTTAAATCGTAAGTGATGTAAATATTGTTACTTAATCATGGTGAGGAGCTCAAGGCGAAGGCCCCACCATTGATTTAGCGTTTTATGTATCGGCAATTAAAGAAATAGATGCCTATGGTTCTTGTGCTAGATGGGCACGATGTAAATAAGACATCATGTAAATACGAATTTTAATGAAGAACACCCACAACTAGCTATGCAATGCAACAAAGAGATGGGGCATGATTCTACAAGGAATAGGGGGGGGGAACTATTCAAACCCTTGAGCCAATGGTATTAATCCATGTGTCAATGGGGAAACCCATAAACCACCAACTACCCATTTTGTCTCATGCACCCAATCATTTAATTCTTCCAAATATTGGTTGGGGTAGTTATTGCCTTGGAAATGAAGAAGTATGGCAACCAATTTCGTGCATGGGCAAGCCATCAACCTGGAAATTCATGTTTTTGCTTGTTGGGCAAGGAAACACCCACGAAATGGTGCCTAAAGCCATTCTGAATGGTCAGTCTTCACTCATTTCACGCAGTTGGAGCTAGCTGGGTCTTTCCCTACACGTTTTTCATCCAAATCCTGCATTTCTCCATGCCTGGGAGTTCGTTTTTGCATATGCAGTAGCCTGGGAGAGAAGGGCCACGTTTTGGGGACTGTATGGAGGTCATTTTTGCCCTGAATGTCCAACGACATTTTTTCTAAAAATGGATTTGGCTTCTTGGGTTGTTCACCAACTTCCCATTTTTTTTTTGTGGGTTCCCACATTTTTCTGAGTTAGCTGAAACCCCATCTCATGCATCTCACTGTAAAAACGTTTTATCCTGCCCCATAATTGTGTTCTGCTATTGTGTGCACCCTTGTTTTTGGTTTGAACCTATAAACTGAAGTTTTGGAGTGGTAGTGGACAGAAGTGGCTTGATAAACCTAGTGGGGGAGACAACCTCTCAAGAAGATCAAGAGGGCTTTGGTTACTCTTCTATGCATACCCTGAGAGCACTAGATAGGGAAGGTATGGCTTGAGGGACTGTACAGCAGTGAAAAGAATACTTCCTTGTGCTGGGTGTGTAGGTATTGTGGGTGCCAAGCTAGAAAGATCTTGCAAGGTTATCCCTGGCTCTGTGCTGGAGCTCACTAGCTTAGCAATTCTTCCCTTCCATGTCCTAGCAGCGTGATAAACCAAATTGCAGATTGGCTTGGCTCATCTTGGTGTATGCTTGGCTATGTGTGAGTCTGTTGTTCCCTGGTTCCTTGTAGAGATCATGCCCAGCTCGGGGATGGCAGTGGTGCTGAGAGATTGAGGAGCACACTGGCCTATGGTTAGGTGGAACGTTGCAGTTGCATAGCCAGTTGCGTGGGACTACTTTCGCATAAGATAAGTATTCTCCTGTATATTCTTTCAATTATTTAATTGATGGATATCTGAATGTATGTGGATGTGTTAAACGAATTTTACTTCCGCTGTGTCTTCAAATGGTTATGCACTTGCATATGTTCATCCTCTTTTAAATTGAATGTTTGTTTATAATGTATGGGACTGGATTCCCCGTTTAACCTCGCGATCCTCTCCATCTAGCTGGAATGATGGGAGGGGACGTGACATCAGTAGGAAAACCTCTACACTTAGCAGGAATAAGGCAATCTTACTCTGCAACTCAAAACATAGCTTCCCCTCATCGAATCTCTTATGTGCAATTTCCAGCAAAACCACAAGGAATAATTTTCATCTCCTCTGAGAATGTGTGAGCCTTGTGATAATCTGCAGGGATATAAGAACTGTAACAATCTCACAATCAAACTCTCAAGATTATTTGCAAAGAAGAAGAGAAGCATGCACTCAATAATCACTCATAAACACAGAATAATGGACAATGTCAATATCATACAATGAATAATGAATGTAAAGTGTGTGGTACAATAATCAATGATGAGGTATCATATAGGATTCGAATTAGCCAAGTAGGGCATTCGAATCTAAGCTCAAATTCTAGCATGAATAACTATGGAGACATCATCCAATCGATAGTATCAGTCATAAATGCTAAGGGTTAGTCAAGTGTGACCAACTGAGTCTAACAGAACCATCTAGCCATAAATCAGGGAATGGACACTCCAAGGTGGGTGCATGAGGCTATCTAACTCAAAGTCTATCTTGGATAACAATGGATACATCATCCAGTCAACAGTATCAGTCATAAATGGTAATAGTTAGTCAAGTGTGTCTAACCGAATCTAACACAACCATCTAGACATAAATCAGGGAATGGAGACTCCAAGGGGTGCACATGAGGCTGTCAAATAGTCAAGTGGAACTCCAGAACTAGCTAACTAGAAGCTACAAGCAGTCAACATGAGCAATCAGTGGAAGAAATACTCAATCAATGCACTAACTGAATGATAACTCCCAATAGGTGACATAAGGTGCCCTAACTGAGTGATAATTGGTGGTAGGTGAGAAAAGGCACCCAAACTGGCTGTGGTAGGTGGGAAAGGAGCACTTTTCATGTAGAGAAGTCAAGGAGGGCGCATTAGGTAGGTAAGCGGCCAATTGGGGGCTGTAGACAGGCTCTAGGTGCTGGGAGACCACCGTGATGATGACTGGATGCATGCAGTGGCATGTAAAGCATGCATATTTGCATGCAGGCATGCAAAATATAAAAATGATGGTGTGAATATTCCAACAAGCCTCTGCTCAAATTCGATGGCTATAAAAGATTGCCTAGGTCTTTTGGTGGTCAGTTTTGCATTCAATGAGCCATAAACTCTAGTTCCACATCCTTGGGAACATGACCACAATTTAAGGGAGGTTGTCCCATAAAAACAACTAGTTAGTAAGTTTAGATGATGCCACTAGTCCATTTCCTCCTACCCCAGATTCAGTTCCTCCTAGTAGGTTAGTAAACGCTCTTTCAACATTCTCTTTGGGTGAGTGTGTCCTATTTTATTTTATTAAATAATAATATTATTCATTTACAGTCATCCCTTACACTTGGTCAAATATAAAACTTTACAATAAAAGTTAAAGTAATGTTTTTCCACAAACATAAAATGTCTCAACTACTAGGTAGGTTACAAACACCCCCTCTTAAGTTCAACATCATCCTCAATGTTACTTATTCTTCATCAGAGCCTCCCTAGAATAGAATTGGATATGTTTCCTGCATATTACTTTCCAATTCCCAGGTAGCTTCATCTAGGCTAAGGTTCTTCCATTGCACCTTTACCTGCCCTATGGTGCGATTCCAGAGCAAAATTTCCCTCCTGTCGAGGATATAGTCTGGTTCCACCTGAAAATCTCTTTTGGGAGCCACCTGTATGTCATTCCAATTTATCACATGAGTAGCATCATGCACATACGTTTTCAAAACATAAATATGGAAAACATTATGTATTTTTAGATTAGATGGTAAAGCCAACTGATATGAAACTGGTCCAATTTTTTATACGATTTCGAATGGTCCACAATACCTTGGTTCTAATTTAGCACAAATCCCAAGCTTGAAAGAGATTTTCTTGGGTTTTACCTTAACGAAAACATGCTCACCTAGCTGAAATTCCTTTTCAGTTCGTTTCAGATCTCCATAACTCTTTTGTCTGTCTTGTGCAATTTTTAAATTGCCTTATACCTGCTTCACGGTTAGTTCCATATGCTTTAACACATCTGGTCCTAGCATTAATCTGTCAACGGGATTACTCCAAGAAATAGGAGTATTTCATTTTCTACCATACAAAATCTCAAATGGACTAATTTTTGTTAATGCTTGACAGTGATTATTGTAAGCAAATTCAACTAAATGTAAATAGTCTTCCCATTTAGTTGGTTGATATTTAACATACATTCTTAACTTGTCTTCTAAAATCGGATTTACTCTTTCAGTTTGTGGGTGAAAAGATGTACTGAAATTTAACTTAGTATCTAGAGCTTTAAACAATGTTGTCCAAAAATTTCCAGTAAACCTAGAATCTCGATTAGAAATTATTACCTTAGGTATTCCGTGTAAACAAAAGACTTGCTTCATAAACACATCAGCAATGTTAGTAGCTTTAAAAGTAGTTTTAAAAGGAATAAAATGAGTTGCTTTACTAAGCTTATCCACAACTACCATTATTGAATCATTCTGCTTTTGATTTTTAGGTAAACCAGTTATAAAATCAATACTAATAATTTCCCACTTCCACTATGGAATTGGCAAGGGCTGTAATAGGCCAGTTGGGTGTTGATGCTCATCTTTAACTTGCTGAAATTCAAAGCACCTAGCTATGTATTCAGCCACTTCATTTTTCATATTTGGCCAAAAGTAATAATTTCTCAACATCGTTATCATCTTTTGATAACCGAGGTATCCTGAATAAGGACTTTTATGTACTTCATCCAAAACCAACAACTTAATTCTTGATACATTAGGAACATAAAGTCTGTTTTTATACATCATTAGGCCTTTTTCATTCAAGCTGTAATCTGTTATTAAATTTTCAGATACATTTTCAGCAACTTTTTCACGTAATTTTTGATAATTTTCATCTTCTTTAATCCCTTCTTCAAGCTGATTTCCAGATCTGTTTTATAAGTGTTGATTTCCGCCATGAAATTTAATTTAGCGTTTCTACTTAAGGCATCAACAACTTTATTTTCTTTACCCTTAATGTGTTTAATCTCAAAATCGTATTCGCTAAGGAAAGCTAACCACCTAGCTTGCCTTGCGTTTAGATTTGTTTGATCCAATAAATATTTTAAGCCTTTATTATCTATCATTAATGAAAACTTCCTACCAATTAGATGATGGCGCCACATCTTTAAAACATGTATCACGGCTACCAACTGTAGATCGTAGGTTGCGTATTTCTTTTCGTGAATTTTTAGCTTCCTTGACTCATACGCTATTACATGACCTCCCTTTGTTAAGACTCCTCCAAGTCCATCGTTGCATGCATCAGTGCATACAACGAAGTTCTTATTTGGATCTGCAATTTTTAATATAGGTGATGTTGTTAATAGTCCTTTCAATTTCTTAAATCTCTCTTCACACTTTTGATCCCAAACGAATTTCTTTCCCTTTTTCTGCAAAGAGGTTATGGTATTTTCAATTCTTGAGAATCCTTCAATAAATTTTCTGTAGTAACATGTTATTCCCATGAATGACCGTACAACGGTTACATCCTTAGGGACAGGCCACTCATTAATTGTTCTTATTTTATCTGGGTCGACTGTGATCCCATCTTTAGATATTACATGACCTAAGTACTATATTTTATCTTTGTAAAAGTCACATTTACTGAATTTAACGTAAAGTTGATGCTCTCTTAAAACTTGCAGAATTATCTTTAAGTGTTCGTCGTTTTCTTCTTTAGTCTTGGAATAAATTAAGATAGCATCAATGAAAACAATTACAAACTTATCTAGATACTTATGTAGAAAATTATTCATTAAACACATAAAGACTGTTGGATCATTGGTTAGCCCAAACGGAATAACTACGAACTCGTAATGCCCATAACGAGTTCTGAAAGCAGTTTTGAAAATGTCTTCATCTTTTATCCTGACTAGATGATATCCAGATCTCAAGTCTATTTTAGAAAATATCGTTGCTCTGCGTACTTGATCAAATAGATCATCTATGCGGGGCAGAGGATATCTATTTTTAATACTCATTTTATTTAGTTGACGGTAGTCTATGCATAAATGCAAAGTACCGTCCTTCTTTTTAACAAAGATGGCAGGTGCTTCCCAAGGAGACACACTTGGCCTTATATAATTTTTATCAATTAGTTCCTTTAACTGTCATTTAAGTTCAGTAAGTTCCAGAATGTTTATTCTGTAAGGATCCTTTGAGTTTGGTACCGCTCCCAGTACTAGCTCAATGGTGAAATCTAATTCCCTTTTCGGAGGTAGTCCTGGAATTTCTTCTGGGAATACATCAAAAAAGTCCTTTAGAATTGGTATGTCTTCCAGTTTTAACTTATCTTCCTTCGTTGAATGTTCATAATTAATTACATTTACAACAAACATTTTACACCCTTTTCTTATAGCCGTTTTCACTTGTAAAGCAGAAATTGGCCTACCAGAAGTTTTTCTAGGGATTCCTTTTCCTATTTCAATTTATCCTTCATTATTCAAGCATGTAAAAGTCTTTTCAAAACAATTCAGCACTACCCTATGATTTTCCAGCCAATCCATTCTTATTAAAACATCGTAAGATCCTAATGGTAATACATTCAATTTAACTTGCGTCTTCAACTGACTCAGAAGCAAATCACAACTTTTAACAAATTCTACAACTTTTCTTTTGGTTCCTGTAGCTAACTGAACTAGCCATGATTTATCAAACTTTTCTACTTTCAACTTACAACGTTTTACTAAATCAGGTGATATGTATCTCAAACTTGCATATGGATCAATTAAAATAGAAATAGGTTTTTTTTGTAGCATACCTTCAATCTCGACCATTGAAGTTTGATGGTCTTCGTGTTGGTTTTCCAGCACTACGTTGATCCTGGGCATCTCCCTTGCTAAATCACCAACTGTTGGTTCTGCCTACATTGTATGAATGTTGCTGACTGTTTTTATCCTGTTAGGACAGTTATTTCTCGTATGTGGTCCTTGACAATCATAACATTTTAAAGGTGATCTTTGTTTTTTTATTTTTGGCATTATTATTATTATTATCATTAGGCATGTTTCTTGCAGCTGTGAAATTTTGTAGTGCATTACTTTTGTAGTTATTGCCATGAAAATTTATGTTAGTAAAATTCCTCTTATTAATAGCTTCGAATGGTGATCTCAAAGTTTAACTCTTAATCGTGTTTGATATATCAGGTTACAAATTAATATAATATTTTATATTAGGTTATGAATAATGTGAGCTATTATACTAAGTATACAATATCTGCCTTGGTATGTTTATTTAACTCTAAGCTGGAAACGTATGGCAATTCAATGGTTACGTTTAAATATTTCATACCTATCGAAAGTGGAATATTTGATTCTTTAAAATCTCTAGGTTTATAATAGGCTTAGTTTATAAAGTTCTTAGGGTTTAGCCCTAAAGTCATTCAGTTCCTTTCTTAAACAAATTTTGTGTGTTAATAATACCACGACTGAATGGGTAGGTTTGTATTCTACCAGATTCGTCTATCTACTTGATATAATACTCGACTTAAGTTGCAAGTCAATCGTGTAGGGTGCATTGAGTGGTATTAAATGACTTCAGTAGTTTTTATATATAAGACCTGCGGAGATCAGAGCTCTGTTTTTTACTTGATATTCTTAAACCATTCTTAGTTTATGAGCCCTGTAGGGTTTTTCTAGGAAGAGTTTTAAATCCTAAACTTTTGAATATTTTAATAAGAACTCTGTAATAATAAATTGGTTTATTTTATAAATGATCCTGTAAGGATTTGGTATGAGTTATGATTGATAAATGTATTAGTATAAACTCTCTAAAAGCATTTTCATTTCATGTTACTGTAAACTTGAAAATTATTTCTAGTATGATTTGTGTAAATCTATATTGTGGATGAATAAATGTTTGCAGTTAGGTTTTGATAATCTATAAGTAAATAATGAGTTTCTATGTTGTGTAGTAAATATCAAACCTAGTGTTACATTTATAATTATGTGTAAACATAATATATATTCAATATAACTTTGTTTTATGTTTATGATTATCCAGACATGAACATAAAGATGCAAATGCTAGAAGGACAGTATTATTTAACTTCTATTGAAGTCTACTATTTAGGAATGTAACATAGATTGCTTATGGAATCACTACTATTCTGCATACTACAGTAAGGAAATTTATAAAACATATTTTCTCAATCATGAAAATAGAAGACATTTATTTCTCGTCATAGTATAGAGATCATATCTACTCTAAGTTAATTAAACTTTTCCTGTACTAGAGTAAATCGCTTATGGCGAAAGGAAAAATACAGGAAGACATTTATCCATTTATTTATATAAGCTACTCAATCATTCAATGTACAGAAACAATTTATTAAATCAGAAATATACCATCTCTAATCTTTCTGATTTACATGAAATACACCTAGAATATATTGCATACAATTGCAGAAATAGATCAACAGTTTTCAGAAATAAATCAACAGTTTTCATAAATAAATCAATAGTTTTAGAAATGAAATAAATAAATAACAAGTAGAACCTAATAACGTGATAGGGTGGACAAACACCCAAAGAGGCTTGTTCCTCCCAACCTTCTCTAGAAAAGCAGCCAAGCTTACTTGCTCTTTTGGACCCCCGAGCCTGTTTATTGAACCACTAGGATGAAGTCTTTGTGTAGAAGCAAGGCACTCAGGTTGTACTTCAGCAATCAATGGGAAATTGCATACACACCTCTCATATGTACTTCAGCAATCAATGGGGACTTGCATACATATCAATACCTTTGCACTCAGCAGGAATAAGACAGTCTTACTTTTCAACTCAAAACATAGCTTCCCCTCATCGAATCACTTGTGAGCAATTTCTAGTAAAACCACAAGGAATAATTTTCCTCTCCTCTGAGAATGTGTGAGCCTCTCCTCAAATTGGATGGATATAAAAATATTTCCTAGATCTTTTAGTGGTCATTTTTGCATTCAATGAGCCATCAACTCCATTTCCACATCCTTGGGAACATGACCAAAATTTAAGGGAGGTTGTCCCATAACAACAACTAGTTACTGAGTTCAAATGTTGCCACTATTAGGATATTCCTATACTCCATCCTAGTCCCACCAGTATTTTGATCATTTTCATTTTCAGTCATGCATGCACTTTTAGGGTTTGCATGCATCCCAGTCATCAGTCCAGCACCTAGCCCTCAATTAGCCAGCCCCCAAGAGCTTCTCACCATTCAGTTTTAGCCCTCCAGTTGCTTAATGTGCCCTTCTTCCTTGATTTTAGGAAGCAACTTGCCCTTCTTCACCTACCAGTCTAGTTGTCTTCAGTTTATACTCAGTTACACTTGGTTACAGTCGGTTACACTTAGTTACACTCAGTTACACCTACTAGACTCAGTTTGACTAATGGTTGACAGTTACTTGAGCATTGATGACTCCACTGATGATGATGAAGACTTCCATTCGTGCTCCGATGATCATGAGGACACCTAGTTGTGCTCCGATGACACTCTATTGACTTATGATCACTCTGAGAGGCTAATTCGAATTGCCACCTTAGGCATTAGAGTCCTCTCTACCATTGTACTATTTATTTGTCCATATTGTGATTTATTAATTAGTGTGTGTGAAGTATTATTGCTTCTATCTGAGTTCTACTGTACCATATTATTATGTTGCTCATTATACTGTATTGATCACTCTTCTTCTATTTTCCTGCTTAATCATAATTACTCTTGTGAGGTATACATCATCTCTTAGATCTGCTGTGAGTATTTTCACATGGTATTAGAGCATGTTGAGAGTATTGTGTATCTCCATTCTTGAGAGTTTTTTGCAGGTTATTACCAAGATTTCGAGTGTAGCAGTTTCTGCATTTTTGCAGCAGTAGCAATTGCAGTTATTCTATATTGTTTTTGTAGGTCTTCTACAGCTTCAATGTATGATTTAGAAGGAATCCCTCCTCTTTCTCTATTCAACTATGATGAATGGAAACCGAATATGATAGCATATTTAAAGAGCCATGATCTCTTTGATTGTTATTTTGAAAGAGATTTCAAATCCTCTGAAGAGAAGATTGACTGGTTGAATAAAGGTGTCATGCACCTTGGAAGTATGATGCTTACTATGCCTAAGTGCATATTGTACCCTTTCATTATTGAT
The DNA here is from genome assembly GCA_027924585.1 of Larix kaempferi. Classification (NCBI taxonomy): domain Eukaryota; kingdom Viridiplantae; phylum Streptophyta; class Pinopsida; order Pinales; family Pinaceae; genus Larix; species Larix kaempferi. Next base: position 1,793,698 of record BSBM01000131.1, read on the forward strand.
ATTGAAACTCCAAAAGAGCTATGGGCTCACCTGGATGAAAGATTCGGCAAACAAAATGAAGGATTTGGTCCAAACCCCTTCAAAAGCAAGCAAAGTGATGCATTCGCTCCCCTTGATGGTCTCTCAGTTCATGAACCAGTATCATCTCATATTGAAGTTGTTGACAAAGAACTTGCAGATTCTCCACTCATGCTTAAACTTTATTCTCTTTTTGTGCCAGCTCACACTCTAGATATTGCAGAAGGTCCTAAATCCTCTCTTGCACCAGAGTTTGTTGGTTTGCATCATGATCACATGATTATTTCGGAGGTAAAATCAGCTATTGTGTTGATATATTGTAACTTCAAAGAATATTATATTTGTACTTTATTATTTCGGAGATGTTTCATTCCTCCGTGAAGATCTTATTGTATATCCGGAGATGTTTATTCCTCCGTCGGAATGTGGTAACTCGGGTTATTAGACTTCCCTAGTGGGGGTCGGCCCTGTATGTGTTGTGTGGGTCAAAGGGTTATTAGACCACCCTAGAGGGGTTAGCCCAGTCAGTTGTAGTGGGGTATTTAACCCATTGGTTAAATACGAGCCTACGTGTACTTGTGTAAAAGATATGTCAGAGTAGTGTATAAATAGAGGAGGTGTGTTCCTCATTTGATACACACACTCACACACTTGAGGATAGCACACTTGTGGAGGAGAGGTATGCTATTGTGGAGGAGGAGATCATGTCTTTGGTTTGCATCTTTGTATATTGCTGGTCATCTATATTGAGGAAGCTTTACTGGGTTTTCTACCCCATGAGGGTTTCCCAGGATAAATCTGTGTCTCTTGTGTTTATGCTATGCTTGTTGTTTCTTCAATGATCATGTATATGCTATTATAGTGAAATGGAATGTAATGCTGCTATTTTCTGTCTTAGCATATTAAATCTTTACATGGTATCAGAGCTAACCTGAAGGAAGGCAAGGTATGGCACTTACGACACTTGCTTTACTTGTGACAATTTGAAGGTTAGGGTTTTTCATAGCAAAAACCAGTCATCGTGGAACTTTTGCCATAAATCCATTTTGGAGAAGGTTCAGGATCTGAAAAGTTTACAGGTCGAAGATAACATCCCCAGGTACCTTTTTTCCAAAGGGCACCCTCATATTCGTTGTACTTTGTGAGTTATGATCAGTACAAGTTAGGGTTTCTGCCTCTTCTAAATCTCAGTCAAAATCAGGTGACCTTGGAAAAAAAGGTCATAACTTGGGCTAGGAAGATCCAAATTAAATTTCGTAAAAAGTGACAGGTAGTACACAGACTGTAATATATCAGGAAACTTTTTCAGAGGCCGAAGGTGAACCAATGACACGTGGCACTCCGTACAAGTGCGATCTCCTATTTTATCCCATAAACAGGTCACGTTGCGACAATTGGCATAACTCTCTCTCACAGAGTCCAATTGAGTTCAGACCTATTGGGATGGAAAGACAAAAGGTCGAGCTATCTCAGGAAACGTTTTCAGAGGCTGAAGTTCAAACAGTGACATGTGGCATGCCGTACAAGTTCGCTCTCCTGTTTTATCCCATAAACAGGTCACGTTGCGACACTTGGCATAACTCTCTCTCAGAAAACCCAATTGAGGTCAGACCTGTCAGGATGGAAAGATGACAGGTCAGGCTACTGCAAAAAAAGGGTTTCAGACCCTGTGGAGCAAAAATTTCAAAGTTATATCAGAAACAATCAGGTGCATATTTCTATCAAAACAGAATTATTTTTGGAGCACCTTTATTCATGGCTTCCGAAATTTAGGGTTTCGGAGAAAGTTAGAATTTTTGGAATCGGAGTCCACGGCTGAATGCTACTCAGGAAAATCAAAATTTAGAGACCAAGATTGAATTTTTTGGTTGGGTGGAAGACTAGGCTTGATCAAACCCCAGTTCGGGATTTTGATCGGAAAGATGGAAAATTAGGGCTTCAGCAAAAGTTGGAATTTTTGAAGTCTGTAACCATGGCTGGAAGCTCCTAAGAAAAATAAGAGTTTAGAGCCTTGGATCGAACCTTTTGTTTAGGCAGAAGGGTGGGCTTCATCAAACCCTAGTTCGGGATCCTATCTAGAAGATCCAGAAGTTTCAAAGGCAATTTTGAGGGGTCAAATTTTGGAAATTCCAAAATTGAAGTATGCTAGTTTGATCAGCTCAACAAGACATATTCTTTCATCCATTCAGAAGTGTGAAAGTCAAAGATTGAATTTTTAGGGTTTCTCTAGAAAACCCTAATCAAGCTCCAAATCAAGTTTCAGGGGGAGTTGAGGCTAAGGCCTTACATAAGAAGACTACAAGAAGTCTCGACAGGTATGACTTAAGGAGGCTTAGGTATGTCTTGAAATCTAATTCTTGATTAAGTTCATGATGTGTTTGTCTTCATATTATTTATTAGTACAATCTTGATTAATGTTAGAATTGTCTTATCACCCTAGTAACAGTATGAATGCATGTGAATGATCAAAGACATTCATTGATTAGGGCTATATGATTGTACTAATGCATTATGATGTTGTGTGAGGTTGATGTTGTCTACTAACAAGATACAGGTACATCACAAAAGACAAATCAGGTTCCATGACCATGAAAACATGAAGACAAAGACTCATCCATAATCCTTGTTCTACTTACGAGGTATGTATGACTTTGTTATATTATGCTTAACCTATGAGACATGCAGGTTCTAGCTCAGGATCTCTAAATCATTGAAGAGATTGTTTAGGTATGTTGTACATAACTAAGTAGGTATACTAATCCAGGTATGTTTCCCATGAATCTTACCTTGTGTTAGGATCCCTTATATAAGTATACTTGGTATGATTGGTTATGCTTATTCATAAAGTTAGTAATCAAGGGATTATGCATATTATGTCTTTTATCTTGATTGATGATATGCATGAGTAAAAGAAGACTTCCCTGAAATCTTGAATACTAATGTTTATTAACTATAATCATGACTATACATTCTCAAGATTATTTAGAACTATAATGTTTTGATAACATTTAGAACATACTAATGGGTGTATGTTTGTGTATGAGATCATGAGGATGACACTTGAACATGCACAGTGGTACAGAATGAATAGAAGTTCAAAAGACATACAGAAGATCAAGCGGGAGGCAACCACACAAACATAAAAGATAAGTATTTGAGTTGTTATTTGAAATAGTAAATGATATTGCTTGTATGCATATTTGTATTCCTAGAATATATCATGTTGAGTGTAAACATTCATAGAGCATTGAACAGTATACTACTAATATGCATATGATTGGTAAGTTGGACAAACATTCCATTGTTGCTTGTCTAGAATGAAACCTCTTTGCTGACATGCTGAGAGCTGTGCACACTCTCGATAGTATGTCCTGGTAGAGATGGAAGGCATCTAGATAGCCACTGTATGCATACAGGATATGGGAAAGTGTTGTGCCAAAGTATTGGTCAAAATAGTTGCATAACTATGTAAATGATATCTGTATGCATAATAGGTTATCATGTCAATATAATTTGATGATTATGAAGTATTACTAATCGTGTACTTAATTTTGATTTGTAGGAAAGATCATGATGAATGATGAACACTGAACAAGCGATGGATGTTAAACAAAAAAAAAAAGATTTTCAAATCAAACACACTATAGAAGGCCTGTGGCTAGAAGATTCTCTTAGAAAGAAGAAGAGAATCATGATGAGATGTTTGCTCCAAGTGGCTAGATAAGACCATTCGCTTAATGGTGTAATTAAAGAAGAAGTGTGAATCAGGTTCTGTATGGGTTCCCAGGATCGATAGTAATTGATGAGAATACATGTGAGGATTGCATCATCCTTGAACACAAGTTCTAAAGTGAGCCGTAGACAAGTGTCTCCGAGAAAGAAGAGGGATTGTATCATCCTTGAACACTTGTTCCAAAGAGAGCCGTAGATGTATGTCTTCGAAAATGAAGTCCTTGGTGGACATGAGAGGATTGGATCATCCCTGGACTTCAGTCCGAAAGAAGAGCCGTAGACGTATGTCTTCGAGAATGAAGTTCTTGGTGAACATGTGAGGGGATTGGATCATCCCTGGACTTCAATCCGAAAGAAGAGCCGTAGACGTATGTCTTCGTGAATGAAGTTCTTGGTGAACATGTGAGGGGATTGGATCATCCCTAGACTTCAGTCCGAAAGAAGAGCCGTAGACGTATGTCTTCGTGAATGAAGTTCTTGGTGAACATGTGAGGGGATTGGATCATCCCTAGACTTCAGTCCGAAAGAAGAGCGGTAGACATATGTCTTCGAGAATGAAGTCCTTGGTGGACGGTTGAGGATTAAGTCATCCTTGGACGTGGTCCTAAATGTACGGTGGAGGATTAAGTCATCCTTGGATGTGGTCCTAAATGTACGGTTGAGGATTAAGTCATCCTTGGACATGGTCCTAAATGTATGGTGGAGGATTAAGTCATCCTTAGACGTAGTCCTAAATGTACGGTTGAGGATTAAGTCATCCTTGGACGTGGTCCTAAATGTACGGTGGAGGATTAAGTCATACTTGGACGTGGTCCTAAATGTACGGTGGAGGATTAAGTCATCCTTGGACGTAGTCCTAAATGTACAGTGGAGGATTAAGTCATCCTTGGACGTGGTCCTAAATGTACGGTGGAGGATTAAGTCATCCTTGGACGTGGTCCTAAATGTACGGTGGAGGATTAAGTCATCCTTGGACATGGTCCTAAATGTACGGTTGAGGATTAAGTCATCCTTGGACGTGGTCCTAAATGTACGGTGGAGGATTAAATCATCCTTGGACAGTAAATCCAGTAATTCCAAAAGGAAGGATAGTCCTAAATGAATTGAGTGGATTAAATCATCCTTGGACAGTAAATCCAGTAATTCCGAAAGGAAGGATAGTCCTAAATGAATTGAGTGGATTAAATCATCCTTGGACAGTAAATCCAGTAATTCCAAAAGGAAGGATAGTCCTAAATGAATTGAGTGGATTAAATCATCCTTGGACAGTAAATCCAGTAATTCCGAAAGGAAGGATAGTCCTAAATTAATTGAGTGGATTAAATCATCCTTGGATAGTAAATCCAGTAATTTCGAAAGGAAGGATAGTCCTAAATGAATTGAATGGATTAAATCATCCTTGGACAGTAAATCCAGTAATTCCAAAAGGAAGGATAGTCCTAAATGAGATTGAGAGGATTAATCATCCTGTAAATAGATTGGGATTGCCTTGTCCCTAGACATGGTGAGATGTCTTAAAGTGATAAGGACTAATCATGCTGTAAATAGATTGGGATTGCCTCGTCCCTAGACATGGTGAGATGTCTTAAAGTGATAAGGACTAATCATCCTGTAAATAGATTGGGATTGCCTCGTCCCTAGACATGGTGAGATGTCTTAAAGTGATAAGGACTAATCATCCTGTAAATAGATTGGGATTGCCTCGTCCCTAGACATGGTGAGGTGTCTTAAAGTGATAAGGATTGATCATCCTGTAAGTTGATCTGGATTGCATCATCCATAGACATGAGAGTTGTCTTAAACCGAGAGGGACTGATCATCCCGTAAGCGGATCGGGATTGTATCATCCTTGGACCCATGTCCTAAAGTAAGAGGGATTGATCATCCCGTAATTGGATCTTGTGTGTTGCAGGGTATGCTGCTATTGTGTATACTTGTATTGATGAGGATACTTGTATTGATGATATGTATACTTGTATTGATGAGGATACTTGTATTGATGATGTGTATACTTGTATTGATGAGGATACTTGTATTGATGATGTGTATACTTGTATTGATGAGGATACTTGTATTGATGATGTGTGTACTTGTATTGATGAGGATACTTGTATTGATGATGTGTATACTTGTATTGATGAGGATACTTGTATTAATGATATTTATGCTTGTATTGATGATGTTGTTGATCATGATGATCTAGATGACGATGTTGTTGATCGTGATGATCTAGATGACGATGCTGCTGATCGTGATGATCTAGATGACGATGCTGCTGATCGTGGTGATCTAGATGACGATGTTGCTGATCGTGTGATGACGATGCTGATGATCATGTGATGACGATGCTAATGATCATGTGATGATGATGCTGATGATCGTGTGATGATGATGCTGATGATTGTGTGATGACGATGTTGATGATCATGTGATGACGATGTTGATGATCGTGTGATGATGATGTTGATGATCGTGTGATGACGATGCTGATGACGATGCTGATGATCGTGTGATGATGATGCTGATGATCGTGAGATGATGATGTTGATGATCGTGAGGATCCAGATAGTTGTTCGAGTGCTGCAGAAGATAAAGACTCAGTACTGAAGATGTTGATGTTCCAGTATTGAAGATGTTCCAGTAACTGCTTGAGTTACTGATGATGTTGAGAAAGCTTCCAATGATTTATAGATGTATCATGTATGATGTTGATGACTCCTTGCTCGTGCAGATGTTGTTATAATATCCTTCTCATTAAGGGGGAGTGTTGAGATATTGTAACTTCAAAGAATATTATATTTGTACTTTATTATTTTAGAGATGTTTCATTCCTCCGTGAAGATCTTATTGTATATCCGGAGATGTTTATTCCTCCGTCGGAATGTGGTAACTCGGGTTATTAGACTTCCCTAGTGGGGGTCGGCCCTGTATGTGTTGTGTGGGTCAAAGGGTTATTAGACCACCCTAGAGGGGTCAGCCCAGTCAGTTGTAGTGGGGTATTTAACCCATTGGTTAAATACGAGCCTACGTGTACTTGTGTAAAAGATATGTCAGAGTAGTGTATAAATAGAGGAGGTGTGTTCCTCATTTGATACACACACTCACACACTTGAGGATAGTGCACTTGTGGAGGAGAGGTCTGTTATTGTGGAGGAGGAGATCATGTCTTTGGTTTGCATCTTTGTATATTGCTGGTCATCTATATTGAGGAAGCTTTACTGGGTTTTCTACCCCATGAGGGTTTCCCAGGATAAATCTGTGTCTCTTGTGTTTATGCTATGCTTGTTGTTTCTTCAGTGATCCTGTATATGCTATTATAGTGAAATGGAATGTAATGCTGCTATTTTCTGTCTTAGCATATTAAATCTTAACATATTGGAGGTAATGCATTCGCTCCTCTCAAGCAATCATCTCTTTTATACTACTATATGATCATTAATTCATGCTTTCAGAAGGTTATTGAAGATTATTGTCATTGCCATTCGCTTGGGATAAATGCTCATGCAATTACTGGTTTTGATCTCACCTCACATGGTTCAAAGGAGATCTTAAGAAACCATGATTCAAGTCTTGGATCTAATTTGGATTCTAAGCAATTACTACTTGGGATAATTTCTCATGCATATGATAGTTTTGATCTCACCCCTGCTGGTTCAAAGGAGATCTCAAGAAACTATTCTTCAAGTCGTAAATCTGATTTGGATTTCAAGCAATTATTATTTGATGGTTCTTTTTGGCATAATCTCACCCATGATGGTTCGAAGGAGAAGACAAAAGACTATCTGCATATTCATGATTTTGATCCTACCTCAGCTGATTCGAATCACAGGCTCAAGGATTATCCTCATGCTTTTGGATTTGTTCTCATCACATTCGATCTGAAGAGCAAGTACAAGCACATGTTTTTTTAGCATGATCCACTTCTTCCCAAGAAGAAGATACCTCCAGACATATGACCAAGCATCACACCTGCTTGAGTTTGGAGCATTTATTTTTTTTTGTGCCTTACAGTTTGTTTTTTGAGGAGGGGGTATGTTTCCCATGAAATTTTCCCACTTCCTTGGTTTATTGAATGTTATCATTCATTGTATTGGGTGACCTTTGGTCTTAGTTACCAGGGCCCAGGATGGATTAAGGGGGGGTGTTAGGATATTCCTATACTCCATCCTAGTCCCACTAGTATTTTGATCATTTACATTTTCAGTCATGCATGCACTTTTAGGGTTTGCATGCATTCTAGGGTTTGCATGCATCCCAATCATCAATCCAGCACCTAGCCCTCAATTAGCCAGTCCCCAGGAGCTTCTCACCATTCAGTTTTATCCCTGTAGTTGCTTAATGCGCCCTTCTTCCTTGATTTTAGGAAGCAACTCGCCCTTCTTCACCCACCAGTCCAGTTGTCTTTAGTTTATACTCAGTTACACCTACCAAACTCAATTTGACTAATGGTTGACAGTTACTTCATCATTAATGACTCCACTGATGATGATGAAGACTTCCAGTTGTGCTCTAATGATCATGAGGACACCTAGTTGTCCTCCAATGACACTCTATTGATCTTATGATCACTCTGAGAGGCTAATTCGAATTGCCACCTTAGGCATTTGAATCCTCTCTACCATTGTACTATTTATTTGTCCATATTGTGATTAATTAATTTGTGTGTGTGAAGTATTATTGCTTCTATCTGAGTTCTACTGTACCATATTATTCTGTTGCTCATTATATTGTATTGATCACTCTTCTTCTATTTTCCTGCTTAATCATAATTACTCTTGTGAGGTATACATCATCTCTTAGATCTGTTGTGAGAATTTTCATAGCCACTAGTCCATTTCCTTCTACCCCAGATTCCATTCCTACTAGTGGGTCAGTAAACACTCTTTCAACAGTCTCTTTGGGTGAGTGTCTCCTATTTTATTTTATTAAATAATAATATTATTCATTTACTGTCATCCTTAACACTTGGTCAAATATAAAACTTTACAATAAAAGTTAAAGTAATGTTTTTCCACAAACATAAAATGTCTCAAGTAATAGGTTAGTTACACCTTCACACATGGCTAGACCTCACTGGATTTCTCCAGTGAATTCAACGAAATAGCACCAGGATTTGCTATGGAAACCCAGAGGCTTCTTATGCTCAATGAAAGACAGCTGCTCAAATAATTGCTGCAACTACTACTGCTGCAATTCGAATAGCTGCTTCCAGCTCTGATACCATGTGATATTTTGGAGGTTAGATCACTCAGCTATAGAATACCTCACTAAAACTCACTCAAGAAATGCAGAAAGAAGAAGAAATGTTGATTCAATAATCACTCATACACAAGAAATGACAAAAAATGTTGTATCATACATCAGCTGTAAGATGGCACTCTGAATAGTGAATAATAAATTAATACAATCAAATGAATTCGAATACCTCCTAAGGTCATTCGAATACTCCTCAATGTGTGGCTTGGATGACATTGGAGACATCATCCAATCAGTAATAGTGGTCACAAGTAGTCAAATATCAGTCAAATGAGTCTAACTGAGTCTAACTGGTGCATGTGACACAAATCAAGGGAAGGAGACTCCAATGTGGGTGCATGAGGAGCTTTCAGTAGTCAGTATAGCTGATCTAGTCTCTATGGAGGTCTATCTAAGTGGTTGAGTCAGTTAAACTAGTAATCAATCCCCAAATCAAGGAATAGATCCACTAATCATGGAACTAACTGAAGAATCTCATAAATAGGTGGAAGAGGGCGCACTTGTACTCCAGTGATGAAAACAAGGGCGCATCAGTGGCTAGGAGGGTTAGAACTGAGCAGAAACAGGGTCCTGGGACTAAAAAACTGGGGACCAGGTGCTAGGAGACTATTATACTGATGAATGGATGCATGCAGATGCATGCATGATGACTGATGCATGCAGAATGCATGCATGCAAATATAAAAAATGATGGTGAGAATATTCCAACAATTATTAGCATTATAAACATTAATAAAGTAGACATCACACATTAATAAACATTAAATATTAGTAAACATTTTAAACATTACTCAACATTATAATTTTCATTAATAGACATTGATAAACATTTAAACATTCATTAGCATTAGTCAACATTATATTTTCAAAATAATTGAAACTATGTGGACATTAGACATCAGTTTACAATAAACATTAGAAAACATTAAACATTAAACATTAAACATTAGAAAACATTAGAAAAGACATTAGCATTTGCATTATTAGCATTATAAACATTAATAAAGTAGACATTACATATTAATAAACATTAATAAAAGACATTAAATATTAATAAACATTTTAAACATTACTCAACATTATAATTTTCATTAATAGACATTAATAAACATTTAAACATTCATTAGCATTAGGCAACATTATATTTTCAAAATAATTGAAACTATGTAGACATTAGACACTATAGACATTAGTTTACAATAAACATTAGAAAACACTAATAAATACAGGAGCATTGGCATTATTAGCATTACAAAGATTAATAAAAGTAAATATTACACATTAATAAACCCTAGAGATTATTAAACATCAAACATTAGACACTAAATATTAATAAACATCAGAAAATATTAATAAAGACATTAGGATTAGCATTATAAACATTAATAAAAGTAGACAATACACATTAATAAACATTAGAGATTATTAGACATTAAATATTAATAAACATTAAATTTATACATTAGACACTTAGGCATTTAGACATTGGACATTATTAAATATTATTAATATTAAGAATTATGTAACATTAGAAAAACTTTAATAACGACATTAGCATTATTACAGAGTAGAAAGCATTAAACATTACAAAACATTAATAAAGACATTAAACTAACATTATTAGCATTATAAACATTAATAAAACTAGACATTAGACGTTAATAAACATTAGAGATTAATAAACAACACACATTAGACACTAAACATTAAATATTAATAAACATTAATATTTACATATTAGACATCAATAAACATTTAAACATTGATAAACATTAGTCAACATTGAAAAAATAATTGAAACTATGTATTTATGTTATATGCAATGCTAAACATTAGTAAGATTAGTAAGATTAGACATTATTAAACATTATTAGCATTATTAAACATTATTAGACATTAGCCTTTTTAGACATTATTAACATTATTAGACATCATAAACGTTAGACATCAAACATAATAAACATTTGACATTACAAAGGATTGTACATTTTTAAACATTAAAGATTACACAATAAACATTGTCATCATTACACATTAGACATTGTCATTAGAAAACTTTGGATATAAGTATAAATAATAATGTATTTTGGTACAATGATATGGTTAAATAATAATAATTATAAAGCTACAAATGATTAATGCAAGTATTATTATTAATAATAATTGCATAATAGTATATTTTTTCACAATAACCATATTAAAATTTAACCGACGCTATTTTTAGAAATTAAACATTAAAAGATTTTGAAGATTAGTAAATCAACATTCATAAAATAGTTTCAATATTAGAAATTAGAAATTATTGTGAAACAATTTTTTGAAAGTTTATTTTAATTATTGTGAAATTAATTATTTTTGTCTTTTTCTATGGTAGGCATTTCTCCTCATCGATATGGATCTAACTATTTGGTATAACCTACCATTTGAAATACTTGAGATGGTATTCCAATGGATTCCTTTCTCGGTTTTGTTTCAATTTAGACTCGTATGTAAACATTGGGATGTTGTTCTTTGAAACCCTTATTTATTGTTTGTATGCAATCGAGTGTCGGAAGATAAATTTGGATTTGTGGTTCCTGTATTCCATTCTAAAGGAATCGAGTTCAATGCTACATACCTTAGCGACAGATGTCACATATATCACCTTCTTCTTCCATTTATAAATTGGAGATACAAAATTGAGTGTATAGTTGGATCCATACTTTTGTTATCTTCACCAACTGGACCCTCATTTTCAAAAAGATATTTTCTTATGAATCCATTCACAAGTGAATTTAATAATATAGGCTCTATATGGGTTGGTGATGGAGGTTTCTTCATATTGGTGGAAAAAGTAGGTTCTCGAAAATATGATTGGATTGTTCTAAACATATTTCTGATAGAGTGCAATCAAAATTTTACATTTGTAGCATCCTTGATACCTGCTGGAAGAAGACAAAAATACCTTATGGTGGCATTACACCCCCTAAGGATGCAGTGTTCTATGAAAGTAAATTCTATTGGTTGTATTTAGACATAGAATATGATGACTACCCTAAATATGGCTACACTATCTACTGGTTTTATCTTTTTCAAAATGACTGTGGTTTCTCTTTTGTTCCAATCACTGATATACAATGTATGTCACTTGCCTCATACAACAACAAGCTCATTTGTCTTATCAATAATGGTTCCACATCATTTGGTTTATTGAAGAAGTAGAATATTTCCAATTTTGTCAGACCTGTTCAAAACGGAGAGAAGACTATTTTGAAGATGATTGGGGATTCAAATGGAACCTGTTGCACAACATTTCTATGGATGTCAATAACAAATGCTTTGGCTATCTTCCATTACAAACGGTGAATGGGATAGTTCTTTTCTGCAAGAATCCACAACTTCCCTTCATGTTATATCATCTGAAGACTGCCCTATGTATCCCAACAAGTATTTATAATGTATCTGTGTCAGATATTTTTGGCTCCTCCTTCTCGTTGCTTGAAAATTCCGATGATTTCATTGAAAATGGATGTATTTTCCCAGTTGTTCTCAACACACAATCTATTGATAGCCTTCCACCATTGAGTGAAGATATCATAACTTAGGCCACTTGAACACATTCAAGTTGTCAATTATTGACATGTAATAAACTTATTGGAACAAAATATATTCAATTTTTATGTTCTTCTCATTTCACCGTGTGGTTGAAAATATTTACATTCTTCTTCTCTTGTCACTTTATTAAATATTTTTAAATGTGTTTGAAATGCATATAATCTATCTTTTTCTAAAATGTGTGTTTCTATTTCCAATATCAATGATTGTCTAATTGGATTTCATACAAATTACTATCAAATACGTTCATACAGTTACATAAATAAGCCATGTTGACATTATCATATAATATTTTTCTCTAGATATATGTAGAAATGTCATCTGAACGGACAAGTAATTGTAGTAGGAAATACACTCTCTCTCGAGCGTCTCGTGAAAGAACAAATGATCATCGTCATTTGCGGTATCAACGAAATAAATATGCAATAAAAGAACGTCGAAAGGCTCAGTATCATAGAAGTAGAGTTGGTATTACAATTGAAAATGAATTTCCCAATAGCTGTAAGTATCGGAGCTTGGATGATATAATGCAAGTAACATTTCATATTCATGTTTCCTTCCCTGAATATTTGTCTACCCAAAATATTCCTATTCTTCCACACTCTCCTAACAAAAATATTATTATCAGTGAAACATCTCATGTTATGAAAGATGGCAATACACATAACATGGATACAAATGAAAATTCTGAGTCTTCTATCCATGCAAATAGAACATTGGAGAATGTACCAATGGTGCAAAACACGCATATTGGAGATATTGATGTTCCTCAACAAGTAGTTCCATTTGAAGTTGTGGGTGATAGTAATATTCTTGCAAATTTGATTGATAATTTGGCCCCTTCAGATGAACATGATGTAGTTCGAGAATAGGTTATCCGTCAAAGTGAATCACCTATCCCTCATACGATATCACTTGGAACGACAAAGGTAATATAAGAAACACCCATATTTAATCTTGTTGAAATACTTGATAATTCTTAATGATTTCCTAAAAGTTTAATCCTTTTTTTATTTCTCCTTACTAGAAGGGAAGTGTTCATTCTAATCAAGTTCAAGAGGGAATCCAACATCTTCCAACAACCAATGTTCCAACTGAAGAAGCACCATCTAATTACTGTCCTCCAATTCAACTTGGACCATCAAATTGGCAAGAAAATGTAAATATTTTATGTACACTATTTCTTATTTATTTTTATATTTCTACATATGTTTTTCTACATTTTTAAGTTTGACATTAATCACTCTAATATTTCCCCTTGCCAGGAGACCATTCAATGCAATCAACTTTGACAAATTCCATCCATAATTTTTAGACAAAGAAACATTGGTAGTACCACGACCATTCCTTCTCAGTGGGGCCCTATTCCTAGATATCACTTTCATAGACAAAATGAGCACGTTCTGCAACATTTTGATAGCAACATGGCTGTAGTTCATAAGATATTACAGGATAGGATAGATTCCTTGTCTATTGTATAAATGTTTTATGTTTGTCATGAATCTTATCCTGGAATACAAGTTAGCAGACAATTTGATGGTCCTATCTATAAAAGGTGTAAGAATGAATTAGGTTCCCATCGTTTCTCTCATTGGAATAACATGAATCCTGGTGAACAACCTCATGTTCTAGAAGTAATTACCCAAGTAGAAGAGATGTTAATAGCATGGGTTAATCCAATATTGCAAGTGACACATGCTCATGGTGGGAAATATAAATATAGTGGCCACACCATTATCTTTCCACAAGATATTTCAATTATTGCAAAAATCCTTCCACAACGTGTCGAAGACCTTGCCATCCTAATTGTGAGGAGACATAATGCACAATCTAACTATTATGATTGTTATGTCAAAAGATCATGGGTGATGGATGCATTGCGGTACAAAATTTAATGGACAAATAATATAGGGATGTTGAAATCAACATGGATTCAACTGCTTCTCTTCCTGAAATACCAACTGATGTGTCAAGCAAGCTTCAATTTGTTGACTGTGAAATTAAAGAAACGGGTAATAATGATGCAGGCATTGAAGGGTTTGACATTGTTCGTTTACCTTCACAACCTTCATCTTTTTTCTTTTCGACAACCAATTGCACGAACAGAAGTTGAGGAAATAAGAGCATTTCTAGAAAATGCAAATTTTGTGCCTCTGCAGCCATTAGACTGACCAGATATTGGTTTGTCTCCCATCAATGAATACAATACACAGGATTTATTTGATAAGCATTCCCTACTTTATTCCTAATTGGTGATCATGATTGGTTGCATTCATGTACTTGTGACATTCACCTCCATGAATATGGATCACATCTACTTAGATACTTTGATCAAAGATTTGGAAGCCATCCACGTTTCCATTATTTCTTGTTAAAAATGATTGTGCGTCATCGTAGCCAAGCAACTACTGCAGTATTTGTACAAAAGAATATAAATGATAGTGCACCTACAACAATTGAAGAATTGCGTCGATAACTAAATGATTTTCCTGACAATAAGTTTGCTGAGCATCTTATGCGTTTTGGTTCTTCCCTCAAAGGTACAAGGTCCTATTGGAAAAAGTGTCGTTCTGAAATCACTAACATGATTACTCAACTGGGTTGTCCAACATTGGTTTTTACTCTGACTGTAGCTGACACAAAGTGGTCTGACTTACATAATCTAATGCCAAGAAATACACACTATTCTTAATTAAATCAACATCACAGAAAAATTCAAAATTTTATCCAGTACCCCCATATTGTTGTCATGTTTATGCACCAAAGGTTTACTATATTTCGTGAAGAAGTCATCGAAAAACATTTCAGGGAAAAAAATTTCTTGTACAGGTTTGTGTTGTTTACTTTATGTTATATGAATTAACTTCAAATTCTAATGTTCCATGGGAATTTTGAAATATATTGATTATATATTTTCTTTCTTTAGGTATAAATGGCAACATAGAGGTTCTCCCCACGTCCATGGTTTCTTATGGTTGGAAGGCGCACCTAACATGGATTTGTTAGATTGGTCTAATAGTTCTGTTGTGAATGGTGCAAAGTATTTGTTCGATGTATATGTAACTGCATGGAATCCACGTGAAATTCATCAAAGGAACATATTTGTTCCTCGAAGTAGAAATGAAGATCCTTGTTTGTTGAATACGACACAAATTTTCTCTTCCAATCCTTCAAACGATTATGAGCACCTATTGAATCATGTACAAAGACATACTAAGTGCAGTTTAGATTCATGTTTGAGAAAAAAGGGGCCCATCCTCACATGTCTCTACAATTCCCCGTGGGAGGTTCTCAATAATTCTACATTATTCATAGATGACAAAGGTCAAAAGAAATATGAGCCTGCATGTAATGATGATAGGGTTAATGTTCATAATTTTGATCTTCTTGCAATGTGGCATGCTAATGTTGATTGTTAGCCTGTTCTTTCAACACATGCTGTGTTGAAGTATATTGCTAAATATGCTTCAAAATCAAAAATAGGTCTGAAAGTTATCAAGACAGGTTGACAAGAATTACAAATTTAGGTGCCTCTGAAGACCCATCTTTGTGTGCATACAGAATATTCCTTGCAGAAACAATTGTAGATCGTGACATTGGAGCTCAAGAAACATGCCATATGTTTCTAAAGCTACCTCTTGTACGTTGTAGTCAAATTTTTTTTCCTTGAGCGTTGGGAAATTTTTTTTCCATAAGATGTCTACAGATGGTCTTAAGTTCTCATCTCAAAACACATTTTGTTCATATATATCAACAACAACCAAATTTTCTTGATCATTTGTCTATGATAGAAACTGCAAGATCTTGGACCTTTGATGCCAAATGTAAGAATGATCAATGGAAACCTAGAGATGTGCATGTCATTGTTCGAGTTTGGCAATATTTTACTATACTCCCAATGAGGATTCTGCTGAATTTGAAACCTTTTGTTGGACTGGGTTACTTCTGTACAAGCCATTTCGAAACATATCCACAGATATAGGCCTTTCAAGTGAAGTGGTCATTGAAAATTGGATGAATTTTCAATATAGACCATGGCATGTTGATCGGGCTCCTTTTCCATCTCATCATGTTGAAGAAGATAAATATTCCCATGAACAAGTAGTAAATGATGAAGAAGATTTAGAATTATGGAAGCTTTTATCTAGCTTAGTTCCTACAAACAATGTTGAGGTTTCTGATCTTCAAACTCTTGGTAGAAGGGCTTTGATTTATGTTTTAATTGGGAGAAAACATCTATTTCAAATAGTTTTGCAGAAGAGGTTGTGTGATTTATAAGCAATGCTCAGTCAAGGGGTGTTATTAATGAAAATTATCATAACACATTTTTTTCTCCCTCTTCCCTCTCGAAAAAACAAAGACTTGCTTTTGAGATAATTTTACAACATTCAGTTGAATATGAAAATTTTGATCCTCTCCAAATGATTATTCAAGGAACTGTTGGGAATGGGAAGTCTTATCTTATTCATAGTATATCTCATGCTCTTTCTGCTTCAACATCTAATGGAAAAGGTCCATTGCTTTTGATTGCTCCAACAGGAATAGATTCTTTTAATATTCATGCAAAGACAATACACTCATCTTTGAAAATTCCTATCAAATATATGAGACCTCTGCAAGGGAAATGTCTAGCAATATTTTAAGAATAAATGAGGCATATTCACTATGTTTTGATTGATGAAATGATCTTTATAGGAGAAAGGTTTTTGATGCAGATTGATTCTCGATTGCGAGAAGCATTTCCAGAGAATAAATGTACTCCTTTTGGTGGTAGATCTATCATTCTTGTTGGTGACATTTGTCAATTGCCTCTTGTTCGAGATAATCCTCTATATGCAGGAAATACAACGGGGAAATTTTTGTGGAAACGATTCAACATTGTTGTTACTTTAGATACAATATTTTGATAGAAAGGTGCTATATTTTAGAGACTGAAGAGATAAAGTGCCAGATTAAAGATCTAATATAGTTTGGTCACATTCAAACAAGATCCTCACCTTGAAAGAGCATGATTATTTTGGTTCAAAATAAGGATGAGATGTAGTGACTCTGTATCCAAAACATGCATATTTTCGGAGACTATTAAGTAACATAAGAAATGCAGAACCCGTTTTTGTTGATTGGGAACTTCTTATGTCACGGGTTGATACGAGGTTACCTCCAACTGAAAGGATTTTATTTGATTCATCTATTCATTTGTTTGAAACAAATAATTTGATCACCTTACATAATAGGGTCATGTTGAAATCTTTAAATTCTCCAATTGAACGATTTGTTGTTGAGCAAACAAGGCATGAGGATAGTGTTGGTGCCGATGATGATCAATTAGAACGTGAAGTCCTCTTATGCCCTGGTCAGCATGTCATGTTGACATGTAACGTGTGGGTTGAAGCTGGATTAGTGAATGGTGCACTTGGTTACGTTCAAAATATTTTCTATACGCCTAGAAGAAAACCTCCTCTCCTTCTAATGTACACTATTGTTCTTTTTTATAAGTACATCGGTGCTCCATTTGACACAAGCAATCCAAAATTTGTACCAATAACACCTGTTATTAGGGGAAATTGTAAACAAATTCCCCTGAAGATGGCATGGGCCCTTACTATACACAAATCATAGGATTTGAATTTAGAACGAGCCAAAATTGATATTGGGAACACAAAAAGGAAAGGGTTGACCTTCATAATTATATCAAGAGTCAGATCAATAGATGGCTTGCACATATCATTGCCTTTCTCTTTTGAGCGTTTTGACAAGATGAAAAATAACGTATTTGTTACAATTAGGAATAAAGAAGAGAAATGATCGAACTCAATATCATTGTAACACCCTATGTAGGAATTATCATTGAGCATACAATGCATGTTTTTTTTCATGTTATTGTCATTTCACATTGCTTAATTTTTTTCTTGTAGTTGTAGCTTTGAAAATATCTTGTTTTTAAATGGATAGGATCCAATTTGGAATTTTTTCTATTGTTTTTTATTATTTTGCTTAAGTATTTTGGGACATTTTCAAGTTTAGAACCGGTTGATGCTATATTTTATAATATGTTTAACCTTTGTTCTGATTCCAAATGATTGAAGTGAGCCTCTCAATTTATATTCTAGTATGTCTATTGTTGTATCCAACAAAGTCATAGGAATTGAAAACATATCATTATTTTATTGTTGGTTGGGAAACTTGCATGGTTTTTTCAAACATTACTTATATTAAGGATTTTCAATACTTATTTGCAGAAATGATAAACTTTTTTTATGTACCAATAGTAAAAACAATTGTTGACCACTACAGTTATGGATAATGTAGATGCTTCAAAATTTGTCTCTGCTCTTGATTATATAAGGCAACAAGAATCCTTCATTAGCTACTTTAAAAATAAGACGAGTACACCCAATGGCTTTCAATGCCACTTGTTTAATGATATCCTTCTATTCTTATCAAAGATGAAGGAAATAGTTCATGAGTTTTTGCATGTTTGTGAAAGAGAGGCGGGTAGAAAGATTCGAAGAGAATCGTTGTAGCGCCAAAGGGTCCGTCATGTCACTATTGATCTGAATTGGTGTGGGCCATGTGGCATAAATCTGGTTGCAGATTTTATTATCGAGAGATATTAATAATATATAGGTATGTGTAAATACTTTTGAATATTTTCTTTAATAATACTTTTTACCATATTATGTTTTTATAATACCTTCTACCATATTCTATTTTTACTACTACGTTGTTTTTTTCATACAAATTCACTAAAAATACAACTTCTTGTAAATTTCATTGGGCTTTGTATGAGCTAAGAAGGCATGAACAATTTATTCTCATTATACATCAAACTATGTCTACCTTGATTGAAGTTGAATATCACCTTTTCCGCTATACACTAGATTTCTTTTCTAAGATGAGGGCATCACTCTTCCATATTGAACGTATTTTTCAAAACTACGGGGTTGATGTAAATTGGCCTTATATATGTCATGGATGTAGCATATAAATATTTCTCAACTTTTTCTTTGAGATCAATTTGATAGAATTGAATATATCTTGTATATTTTTTATAAGAAATTGTGTTATTTGCATATTCATATTGGTTTTCCTATTGTAAGTTCAATATATTTCTATTGTACATTGAAGGGACTTATGTATACATATTATAATTCTTAATGCTTACAATAATAATTTGAATTATGTTAGATTTCAGTAATGATGTTATTTTTCAAATAAGTATTTTTAATATAAAATTCCTCATAATGATGTTAACATATTTCAAAGTGGCATTCTTAATTTCAGCTTTCCAACTTCTCTTCTTAATCTATAATTTGAATTAAGTATTTATTAAATAGATATTGTCACAACCATATCTTAGTTAATGTTGTTATCTTGATACTCATTTTCAATACTTGAAATATGGTGATGTTAAATTTCATGTAACGGTACTATAATCATTATTTGTTTACTTTAAAATTGTCCCTAAGATAATGTCAAGCTCGAAAATAACTTGCAATATCATTATTTGAATTCCATAATATTCCATTACACTCAACTCATTCAATTTATTACTTATGTGTAACATCAAAAGACGACATAATATTAAAGTGATCCATTTGCATTACTAAAGTGATAAAAGAACAATATAATATGACATACTATAATATTAAAGTTATAAAAAAAATCATAACACATAACACATATCAAAAAGTAACATAACTCATATCAAATACTGCTATTTCAACATACAAGTGCTTTAAGTAATTCAAGTACCTTTCTTCTACTTACTTTTTCTTTATAAGTACCTTAATAATTCACGTATCCTTATTATTTTTACAATATAACGAAAATTACTTTGCATTCCACATCCTTTCAGTAGAATTGAATTAGAAAAGTACTCACATCTCATTCACATATTGTCATATAAATTTGCAAACAACCTTGCTTCCCTATGACATAACCTCTTAGTAAAATAACCATATTAAATCATTCAACTAGCATAACCATCTCATTTCATTCATATTTAAGAAACATATCCTTCCATGTGACATCACCTCTTAGTAAATATCGATAAAAGAATTCAACTAGCATAACCATATTTAAACAAAATCTCTTTCCATTCATATTTAAACAACATGTCCTTTCGTGTGATGTCACCATATTAAATAATTCATATAAAATATTTCAATAGCATAACCATCTCCTTCCATTCATATTTAAATGACATCTCCTTTCATGTGACATAACCTCTTAGTAAAATTCATTAAAAAAATTATTGTTTCATTCTACGAATGCTAGAATATACCATTTTTACAAGTCTACCTTGGAATGTCTCAATGTGACATAACCATTCACTTATTTATTAACCTCACTTATAGGTTCATCAATATCCTAATACATCATCATAAATGTTGATTGTTTTTAAACAACATAGCACATAACCAATACTACTATTCATACATTCACAGAAGTTGCCACATCGCATTGTACAAGAGATGACATGTCGCATTCTTTTGTGCACTATGTTTCCCCATGGATGAAGATACTGCTCCTTCTACTAATGCCTGAATATAACATTTTTACAAGTCTACTTCATAATGTCACTTTCTGACATAACCATTCATGTACTTATTAACCTCACATAATTGTTCATCAATATCCTAATACATCATCAAAAAAAATTATTGTTGGAAAACAACATAACACATAACCACTGCAACTATTCATACATGTAAGTATGTTACATATTAAATTACTTCTTACTAATATTGACCCTGTTTGAAGATAGTCATTACGTAGAAAATAGTTGAGTGAAGAAGGAGCTACATTAAGTAGTTTGAAACTCGATGTTTCGATCCCTACTATAGTTACAAGAGCCCTTAGGATCTCAGACAAAGAACATATTAAAGAGGAAATTGATCATTTGGAAGGAGTGTTTGAGGAGAATGGGTACAATGGTAAATATTTTAGGAAGATTTTTGCATCTGCCAATAAATCTAGACTCAAAAGACTAAAGATAATAAAGAGGACAACAATGACAAGAAAATATTCCTCCCATACATAAAAGGCACCATGGACATATTGGATAAAACCCTTAAAAGAAACAATATCCAAGTCTTATTCACCCCTCCCAACACTATCAGGAATATGGTCGATTCCTTAAAGGACCCAATTGATCCCAGGACATACAAGGGTGTGTACTCCATCCCTTGCTCCTGTGAAAAACTATACATAGGAGAAACTGGGTGCTCCATGGAAACAAGATTCAAGGAGCATAGTGCTGACCTAATACATGACAGACATAAGAAATCATCTCTTGCTGAACATTCACACTTAACTGGTCACCAAATCTGTTTGGAAAACACTAAAGTCCTAGCTAGGAAAGATAACCTAATAAAACGAAAAGTTAGGGAGAAAATTGAAATCAATTTAAACCAAAACTGCCTTAATAGGGATGATGGCGCAAGGCTTAGTGACTCTTGGAAACCGCTTCTACATTCCCTTCAACCTAGAGGACCTTCATCAACTAATATCTAAAAATTCATTAAGATAACTAAAATGTACACAACTATAAGACAATCACCCCCCATAAAAATATGAAAAACTATAAATATCCCTATTCTACTATATTATCACCTTATTACACTCACCTCCTTTGGATAATTTTCATTATTATTATTAGTAAAATAAAATGATAATAATAAAATAAAATTATCTTTGAATACCTTAATCAAGGAAATAAAATTAATAATAAAAATACTATTAAAATTAAAGGAATAATAAATAAATTTAATTGTAGAAATACTATATAATTAAATATTAATCAATATCATTTATAAATCAAGTTCTAATAGGTCTTCACTCTCATTAACATTAGTATTATTACATTTAGAAGGTTATTAATTGGTTTCTAGTTAGTAAAGACCTTCATTAAAAAGAGAGTTAATTAATTAGTAGTAATAGCTACTAGTTAAATAAAGGTTCTCTTTTCTAATATTATAATTAAAAGATAAATTATTTTCATTTATTGAAAACAAAGAAATGTGAATTAAAATGATATAAAACTATTAAAACTAAATATTAACTAGGTCATATAAAAGGTGGCATTATTAATATAATAACTTTAATACTACAAATTAATAATTATTGATAATATAAACAAAAATAATAAGTATTAAATTAAAATTCTTTTAAAATGTAATTTACATCTAGATCTAAAATTACTATATAATTTGACAAAACCTAATATTATTAAAACCGACTCTAAATACTTATTAAAAATTAAACCATAAAATGTGACAAACCTAAAATTGTTATTCTAGGTCTCATATATATGGGTCATGGGCATCTTAAAATCTTCTAGGCTTCAAACGTCTCCTGATGATGATCCCATAGTAGGGATCAAAACGTCGAGTTTCAAACTACTTAACGCAGCTCCTTCTTCACTCAATATTGACCCTATTTTTAGTAAATTCTAACATGAAATTATTGTGTACACATATGTTATTCTTGTAAATAATACATCACAATGTGACATATCTTTTTTACTATGGTTCACATCGTAGTGCGCCATACCTTGTCGACCATGTTTCAAAACATCTCATCTCACAATGCCACATCATTTTGTCACAGAACTCGCCACGTCGCATTGTCACAAAACCTACCATGTCACATTCTTTTCTTCACTATGTTTCACCATGGTTAAGGATACTACCTAATCCTTCTACTAATGCTAGAATATGACATTTTTACAAGTCTACTTCGGAATGTTGCAATGTGACATAAGCATTCATCTATTTATTAACCTCACATAGACGTTTATCAATATCCTAATACATCATCAAAAACGTTTATTGTTGGCAAACAACATGACACATAACCAATGCTACTATTCATACATGTAAGTATGTTAAATAAAAAATTACTTCATACTAATATTGACCCTATTTTTAGTAATTTCTAGATCATGAAATTATTGTGTACACATATACTGTTCTTGTAAACAATGCATCTCAATGTGGCATATGTTTTTTACTATGGTTTAGGTCATAGTGTAACATACCTTGTCAACCATGTTACATAACATCTCACCTCACAATGTCACATCGTTATGTAACAGAACATGCCACGTCACATGTGAAAAAACCCGCCACATAGCTTTTTGATAGAACCTGCAACGTTGCATTGTGGAAAATATCTCCAATGTCGCATTCTTACATAACCTATCACATCGCATTGTGGCGGAACCTCCCACATTGCATTGTGACAAAACCTACCACATCACAAATTTGCATCACATTGTGAACTATCCTATCAATTATGTGATGTTGCAATGTCACAATGTTACATAACCCGTCCACTAATTTTCACATCACAATGTCAGAAAATCTTTTGGCCATAACTATTGTGTCACAATGTGACAAAATCTGTCCACCGTAAGTAATATGTCAAAATGTGACAAAAACATGTCAACCATGGTTAAAGATACTACAAATGCTATATTAAATTACTTCACACTAATATATACCAGTTTTTACTCATTTTATAACATGAAAATATTCTGAACACATGCAAATATTTTGAACACATATATTATTATTAGTATTATTATTTTATTAGTAATAACTCATGAATCCTTATTATTATTTTCTGTAAAAACTAATCTATCATTTTTGTTATTGTTGTTGTTCTTGTAATAATATTAATAATAAAAACTCACCAATGTATGTTTATTGGTAATTATTTTTATTTTCATGTAAAGAATAAAAAATTATAAATAATAATTATTATTACTAAAGTTCCCAATCCTCATTATAAATTATTTTCATTTATTATTCTTATTCTTATAATTTATTATTTTTATTTACAATTATTTTAAATAATAATTAAGTAATTCATATCTATATCTATATCTATATATATATATCTATATATATATATATATCTATATATATATATATATATATATATATATATATATATAGATAATTATAAAATATTTGAAAAATTATTATTTTATAAAATGATAATAATAATAATAATAATAATTATCAATATTATTATTATTATTATTTTATAACAAGAAAAAGCTGCGTTGCAGCATACCCTGCCAAAAGGACATTAGAGGAGAAAATGATAAGTGGTGGGCCAACTAATGTCAAAGCAAAAAAGGAGAAACCATGGCAGCAATGGGCCAAGTGATGCCATAGCAAAAAAGGACATGTCATGGACGACGTAATGCATAAGCGCAGAGCACTAGCTAATAGAGCTTTGATAAGCTGACGAAGGATTGGCATTTATTGTATCTCCATCGAAGCTATACTTTTAGCCAGCAGAGGCTTAACACTTATCATGTCACCATGGGAACTTTTCTTACAAAACAAAGGTTCAGTGTCGAGAAGGAGAAGGAGTGTCAAGAAGGCTTATTTCTTCTACTATGTACAGTGTCTTTCACGTGGCCTGCAATATGATGTGCTTGACAATGGATCGCATGTCCTCTTCCAAGTGACAGAGATCGATGGCCTGGCATAAGCTCACCAGAAATGTAGATAACATCATCTTTAAAATAGTGATGGCCTCAGTTGTCTTTCGAGTGGATATCAAGCCAATGGGATTAACATCGTAGTTGTGTTGTTCAACACTCTGTACATGAATGGTGATGGTGTTTGCGAGGGACTAGAGCTCCGAAGGTGAGGAGGCTAATGGCAGTTCCGTCAATAATTCTAAAGGATGTCGTCAAATGTTTTGCGTTGCAGCTTTCCCACTTGTTTATTTCCAATTTCATGATTTTATCATAGCAACTTTAAATTCGTCAAACATAACTTTCATTTCCAAATGCTCTTGTTTTCCTTGTGATCAATTTTACTTCACAACAAATTTATGCTTTTTAATTCCATTGAATTTCAACTATCATATAGACCATGTTCATGAGGTGAGGTTGAAACATGGGATCCCAAAGTTAATTTTATGTTTAAGCTCATTTCATTTTCCTCTGAATTAATCTACAAAAATGAACTAGATATAATCCACATCGTTAAAAGGATTTTTTTGTTATTTAATCAAATCTATATTTGAATGTTAGAATTTTTTCACTCGATAGATAAATTTATGCAAAACTAACAAAAATTAACCTCTGCCACTATAAAGATTACTAAAATGTATTGGCAATAATTAATCTATTAAGAAAATGACAAATGGACAATGGAAATTTAAATACTACACTGATCCTCTGCTATCTTCTTAGTATCACTTTGGAGAAATCTTCACATGATGGTTAAGGTGGCTCTTATGATAATGAGTGAAATCGCAATAAGGAAAGAATGGGTTACAATTTTGTGGATTTCTTGTTATCATCTTGGAGCACAAAAAGGTAAAAAGATGGTCACTAATATATTAAAGGTTATTGGATCTAGATCTATTATGTGTGTTTAATTAAGTTAATAATAAGAAGAAGAATTATATTAGATAGAGAATTATTAAAAAAACTAATTTAAGAAAAGATAAAATATGGAAATGAAATGATATTATAGTAAAACGGTGTTTTAGCTAAATGTTAATAACCAATAAACACAACAAAATAAGAAGCATTAGGTATAAGTGCACTCAAAAGGTGACTAGGGTTTATTTTTCTCTCAAAGTTAGTTATATGTGAACCTAAACTAACCTACTCTATTATAAAACAACCACAACTACTTGGTCTTAGGGAATAAGAAAGAAATAATAAAATCTAGTAAGGTTAGAATTACTTGACATGGGTGTAGATAATGATCTTCGCCTTAGAAAAGAATAAATTGTAATCTATATCGAATATAAAACTAAATGAGAGAAAGAAGGACATTACACATAAAAAAGGTATATCTATTAATCTTAGATGTATGATGACTGGTATGCCCTGAGTGGAGAAGGTTACCTCTTCTTCCACATATCTATGTTGAATATTTCTTTGAGACCACGATGAAGGTCGAGTGAAGTGTAAAGGGATGGAGCCAAGGCACCATAAGAGGCAATTGGATCTAAGACAGCAAAAGATATAATTGATTGATCCATCGAAATGAGATCCAATGTAGCAAGGAGGAGACAAAAACTATAAATTCCTATAGTAGATGAAAGGTTGATGGAGATAGAGTACCCTATCAATCCCAATAGTGTGGAAGAAGATCACAAGTTCAGAAGTGACCTATGAATGTAGTATAATTTTGGTATGCAAAAGAGAGACCCCAAACACAAAGCGAAAGTGAAATGAAAATAGATTTAAGAATGCTTGGATGACATAGCTAGCCATTACACACAATGTGTAAGTGTCACTTTCTTTGTAATGATTGAACTGTAAGTGTTGATATTTTGAACTATATGAGTTATGTCAAATCACTAAGACCAAAATGTTGGAATATAGGGGTATAAAAGTAGAGCATATCAGAGTATCTTTTACATAAAAACAAAATGTGAGTATGAATATTCTTTCATGGAATATGAAGGGATTAGAATTGAAAGAAAAAATAGTGAAACTAAAATCTCTTATGTTTTCATAGTAACAATTATATCACTATATTGCAATATACAAATCTTGAACACATTCACACTCTTCTAGGACTTCAACCTAATATTTTGGTGTGAGGTAAAAAGATTCAAACCCCTCCTCCAAAACTCTTAACGTCCTCCCCCGAAATAAGTATATATATACTCCACATATATTACTTTTTTCTCATCTCCAAAAGCTTCCTATGAGGTATGAATCCTCTATAACCTAACCTTTTTCTCCAATGCTACACATTCGGGTGTCTCCCATAGGACTTGCCAAAGTATTAAGTACATTTTTAAATTAAAACAATATATATAAGGATTCATAACCATTATATTAATAATATTAAATAACTCCCCTGGATTCTAAACTTGCAAACCCCAAGCGCATTTTCAAGCAAACAACTAACTGAAACATCATTGTGATGTCAAAATTTCAACATTAACACCAAATTTCAACGCAACAGGTAAGGAGAATCAAAGATGCAGCTATGGTGGACGGCCAAAAGTACAGTAATTAGCTATCTACCAATGGAAAGCACTCCAAATATTTGGCTATCTTCTCAACCTCAATCTTTGAGTCTCCTCCTACAGCCTTCAACCTTTAAGTAATAACTAGAAATAGAACATTGTATGAGTTGTTAAAGACTAATGTTTTGTTTAATTTTTTTGAGATGTGAATATACTGTGCAAGAAACACGTGAGAAAGGTGGCCGTAGTAGGTGATTACATCCTTCATGATATTGGAAACGAAAATAAAATTTTTAAAAGCATTTTAATATTGTAATGATCTAGTAATGATCTAAATGCATTTTAATATCGCAGATGAACTTTGAAAGAAATAATCTTTTGAAATTTATACCAATTCTCAGGTTGATTCTCTTCAATTCTTATTGCAAGTGTCATGCAGGCGATACCCAGGACCTGTAAATGAGTATCATTTGTAAAATTTCCTTTAGACAAGAATCTGTCCAGTAAATTCGTGGTGATGAAGAGTTTTTCCCACTGAAGCTGATACGAAGTTGTGTACTGGGCCACAGCAAAAGTTATGAATTAATTATTAAAACATTCATGGACTGTTTCAAAATTCCAATTCAATTTAAATTGTGCAAAATTCTTGCCTCCATAATCCAGTTAACCATCAAAAATCGTTGTTTTCCTATGGTGTCAGTCAACTAAGTATCAATACAGTTCAATAGATGACTTTTCAACTGAGGTTTCTTACGCTCTCTTGCTTTAAATTTCTGAAATGTATCATCGTCTTCATCCTCAGTGCAAGTATAGTCCCACAGATCAGTAGAAAAACAAAAACATTATGAGTTGAAATTTCAAACCTATAAAGAGTCTCGCTTTTCACATCTTGTTTCATTGCAAACTCATTATAAATCTCCTTTAAAAATAAAAATAATTTAATCTTCCTCAAAGATGAATATGAGACTGGCAAGAGATCAATGAACAACTTGATTTGCTAGTTATTTTAATTTACTCTAACAAAAAACAGAAATTGTCTCTGCAGTAAATGAAAATAAATCCTAATGATCAATAATTTAAGCTTTACTAGTTCTGGATTCTCATTTTTTAGTGTCAACAAGAGAATTTATTAACAGACACATAAATTTACTGAATAAAGTTACCTGCAAATAGTCCGAAAATGCTTCATTACAACGAGGGGATTCTGTAAATTCTGGGCATGCCAGATCAGTTTTACTAAACGGAAGCTTCGATGGGTCATTGGAACCATTGGCAGAAGCATAATCACTCCACGACTAAAATTTATCTTCAAATTCAACAATTAATGGATAACAGGAACTGGGTTTTCTGTTGGTTTGGAGAATCAAAAGGCGAAATTCACTGTTCTGAATAGACTAGTAAGGAATTATGTTTTCCACCTTCACGTTCCCAGGAACTTGCCCAGTACTGTTCCTGCACGAACACGAGAGTTGTATAGAAGTGGGAACATGAGAGTTGTATAGAAGTGGTAGCAACACCAACTTCCAAGCATGAATTTCGGGAATTAGACGCGAATTTAGTTTCAAGAAACGGCCTCTTCGTTGGCGAGACGGATTTAAATTGATCTTATTTTTCCTTGTAGATGAGCGAATATCTTTTCTTTGGCCCCCTGGAATTCTTCTTCTTGTTCAGTTAGAGTGGATTCCGACGTAGAATGAAAGATGGCAGAATTTATGTGATGGAAATGAGAGGAAAACGATGATGCGGCGATTGTTCCAAAGCCTTCTCGGCCTAAGATGAAGCTATGTGAAATGAAATATTCAAAGGAAAACATTCGACTAAACTTTCGTTTGTCGCAAATAACGTATTTAGCTTTGCAGGAAATATTCATTTGAATGTTATTTGTTAAACATTAGGCTGAAATTTTATTTTTTTTATAAGTATTATGTGTCTTTCTAATTGTCCGCCAGTGAATCCCTCCCTATTCAGGTTGAAAAAGGGGCTCGAATAACTGGAGCTTCCAGAATCATTGGCATCGACATCAATCCAGAAAAGGAACATGTGGCCGTTGGAAGCTGCGGGCATACATAACAATAACCTTATAACATTCTAGATACAAGATAATATACTGACCGGCTATTTCCCATTTGCACATGGCTATGGAATATGTGTTGAAATTGATAGCTGCCATGTCTCTTTTTTTAACAGCTAAACTCTTTGGGGTCACTGAGTTCTTTAATCCATCCAATTTCGATAAGCCCATTCAAGAGGTAGTCTGCAAGTTGAGCATTTGTTACAACCTTAACTGCATGATCTGCACCAGCCTTTTCTGACTATGTATTATGCTGACTGCAGGTGATTAGAGAGATGACTAAAGGAGGAGTCGATTCAAGCTACGAATGCGTTGGAAGAGTCGAACTTATACTTGCTACACTTCAATGCTGTCACCCGGTTTGATTTTTTATATCTTATAAATGCTTTGTCACCATTTTATAAGTTAATGACAGGCGTTCTTCAATGATCTAACTATTGTCTAGAAAAATGAAGCATTAATTAAGTCTGTTAGCTCCTCTGTCATCTTGAAAATCTTACTCGGCATGAATGTGCTTTGCGTTGCAGGTATATGGGGAAGGGCAATGATATTGGGTTTAGATGAAATGAATAAGAAGATGACTTTCAGTCCCTTGGAGCTTCTAGAAGGTCGGAAGCTAAAATATGTAGGCTTTGGAGGTTTCAAGAAATCTGATATACCCAAGCTGGTAGATAAATACATGAACAACGTACGTAACTTCTCATTCTTTCAATCAGAAATCGTCGTAATGAAATGAAATGACACGGAATGGCAGGACACGACCGGATTACATGGGACCGGACAGAACATAACAGTACCACACAGGAAACATGTAAGTTTTTTGGTTTTTTTTTTTTAAATTATTTATATTTATTTTTAAATTATAAAAATAAAAATGATTCCTTCAAGAATTTATGTCCCATCTGAATTGTACTTATCCAATCAAAAAATTAAATTTTCATATTTTAAAAATTATTAAAATTATTTTTATTTTTCACAATATTATATTTAATATTAAAAATATTCCAAACATTACAAAACTATTAATAAATTTTGTTTCAAAATAAAAACTAAGTGAAAAAGTTTCCACTTCTTAATGAAAAATATATACCTGCTTTGATAGGATATAATAATAACAATTATTATTATTATTATTTTATAATAAGAACAATAATCATTATTATTATAAAGGATAATAAAAATAATATGAATATACATTTTCATTATTATTATTATTATTGCCAATCCTCATTATAAATTATTATATTTTATTATTATTTTCTTCTTTTAATATAATTATAGTTTCATATATATAATGATTATTATTATTATTATAATAGAATATTATTTTTTTATAATTATTATTTTTATTCTAATCAAATATTTTAATATTTATTATTATTTTATAATAATAATAATAATAATTGTTATTTTTATTATAATTAAATAATTATTATTACAAAATATATAATTACTACTCTAAATTATCTATAATAATTATTTATGTTTTATTAAACATAATTATAAATTGATTATTTTTATAAAATAATTTAAATAATATTTGTTATTAAATAATTAATTATTACTATAAATTATTTATAATTTATTAATTACAATTCTAAAATAACTATTTTTTTTAATATTTAAAATAGTATTACTTATTATTGTTAATATTTTCAAACTATAATATTAATATTAAAACTCATGAAATATTTCCGGGTCGATTGTCAACTACCAAGGTATATTAATTAATTAATATGACTTATATATACCAATTGAAGTATATCAATATACTCTGATTACATATATCAACCCTATTTAAATTTGTAGGCATGATTGATATACATCAATCGACATATATAAATCATATTAATTAATTAATATACCTTGCTAGTAATATAGTTATAATCATATCTAAATTTAACACATATTCGATCAAAAATCACAATGTAATATTACAAACTTTCTTTCCCAAACACACATTATGAAATGTCATAAGGGGTACATGACCTATATCAATGGATACATACCGTGAAAATATCATGAAAAAAAACTACGAAAAATTGTTCAAAATGTAGAGAACTTAATGATAGCCATCAAAGCTAGAGTGTTTTCTAAAATTATGGATATAGATAATTTAATAATAATTTTTCTACAACTAAGGTGGTATATGATAAGATTAAAGTTGCATAGTAAAAATTTGTGGACAAATTTCAATATAATAAAATGAAATTTAGATAAGATAGTATTGTGATCTAAAATGGAGGATGAAAATGAATATTATTATAGTAGTGGATAGTCTCTCACTCTAAGCATAGTAATCAACTTTAAAAACAAGAGGAGTGATTATTGAGAAAATTAACATAAGTGTCATGATTAGTATTGTGGATAAAAATAAATTTGGGCTCAATTATGGTGTGGTAGCTATTCATGAGATGTCTTGTTAAAAGAAGAAAAGTCATAGTTGATTCACATTAAAGGAGGGATCATTGAACAATGCAAGTATGTTAAGAGACGGAAGTAAGTAAGTATTGATAAGAAGACAAACATAATAGACATTGGATGAAGAGAAAAATAAAAGAACCGAAAGAAAAATGGAAGGACATAAATCCTTGGTTAACTTGCATAAAATTGAATGAGAAAAAAGGAAAATAAGAATGGATAAAATTGGAGTGGTTGCGGAAACCCTCGTTAAACCAAAAGAGAAGAAGATCCAAGTTATAGATTGATCTAGACGCATAACCCTACTCAAATCAAGGAATGAAAGGGAAAATAAGAAGAAACCATGATGATTGTTAATCTAGAAAAAAAAATATAGATTATAGAGGCAATCTTTGGAGTCCAATGCTATGAGAGGATAAAGAAAACATGAAGGTCGAAGAGTCGGGACTAGCAATAGAATGTGTTAACACCAAAAATTTGCACACCATGCTCATCCCCTAGTCATATCATCCCACTCTTCATTTTTCCCACATTAAACATTCACTTGCCCAAAAATCCTAAAGTTAAAACCCAAAATTGGCCCACAATTATTATTTCTAGATATTTACCTCTCCAAAAATCGGCAAATGTGACATATTTCTCCCAAAAAGAAGGAAATCCCCCAAAATAGGGATAAAATCCCTAAAAAAATCATAAATAAAATAAAAAGGGGGGAAAACATTAAAAAGGTCAAAAGGAGTAGGAAAGCCATAAATACCACCCAATATCAAGGGTCAATACCACATGCCACTCAATACCATTGGATAATACCTAGGGCCATTTTTTCCTATTTATTAATGGTGAAGGTCCCTTGTTACACACATCATTATCTCCATACATTTTCTAACAATCACTCTAAGGTCCCCTATAATGTATAATGTAGAGTGTGGTTAGGTCCCTTATAATGTGGAGTGTGGTTGGAGAGAAACAAGATTCATGGGGACCAAGGACATGCTACTTCGGACAACTAGAAGGGCCACCATTAGCTCCATTGTCTCAAGGTAACTTTTGGTGTGTAAAAACCCATTTTTTACACAATAAAAAAAGTAATTGTTTCTATTGACCTTTTGTTGATAAAGAACACAAAAAGAGTGTTAGCTTCAATTTATTTTTTGTGAACATGCATTTTAGTAAAAAAAAAATTTTGGATTTGCTTGGATTAGTTTATAAATTTTTATTGTTATTTACTGGGTTTAGATAGCTTGTTCTTATTTCCATTTTTAACTACTACTAAAATTTCCCTAAGTCTTACTACGTGCTTTTAACACATACTACTTTGAAAAAACCAGTAACAGTTTTGGCAAATCCAATGAGGAGATCTCCATTGATCTCTATTTTTGGTGACCAAAATAGGGAGATCTCCATTGATCTCTAGTTTTGCTTGACCACCCTTCTCTAGATCCCAAGAAAATTTTTATTTGAATATTTCCTCATACTTTGAGTTTTTCTTAGTCTAGGATTTGGTTTGCAGTCGTTTTTATTCTCTTTGTGGATCTGGGAAATGGTCCTTGTCATATCTCTCATTTTCGAGTCAGATTGATAATTTTTTTCCCCAGTCGTGTGCTCGATCACACCTTCTTATACCCCATAGAACGAACGAACCTCTCCAGACAGACTATTTCTATTGGCATAGGGAGACCAAACCGATCGTTTAGTCACACCCCCTCAGTCCCCCATAGTGCGAATGAACCTCTTTGGTCAAAGTTTTTCCTTTTAAAACATGCGACCAAAGCACTCAATCAAAGGATGTTTTTCTTGGTGGCTGCGACCAAAGCAACCAAGCCTCCCCGATCATATTGTCTTCCATTCGTCTGGTGCGATCGAACCTCCTCAATCTCCTTGTCTACAGGTGCAACCAAGTCTCATCTGGGTCTGTTCTGTTGTAACATTTCCCACTGGACCCCCTATTCAGCCTTTGCCACTTGTAGACTGTTCTGGTTTTTTCCACACTTATGTGTTTGCAATGCCCTTTTGTTGTGCTTTTTTCCATTTGCTTGTTGTAGATCCCTTTAGATATTCCTTTGTGGATGCCCTGTAGTGAAGAAAATCATGATTGTTTGAGTACTTTTTGTTGTTTTTATGCTTCTTCTCAAATCTTTTAGGACTACAGTCTTCATTTTCAACAAGCTATGTGTTTAAAAACCTAGTGCTTTCTTTGATTGAAATTAGATGCTTGATTGTAATTGAAACATAATAAAATAGAAAAATTGTTTCATCCAGTTCTTACATTTAGCATTTATTTTTCATCTACATATCCGGGGACACACCATGCATGCAAAAATTTCATACCTTAACATTAAATGCTTGATTCATGACCCCAAGATCAGCCTTAAAATTAACCCTAAGTCAATACACATTAACCTCACTTAAGGAACAAAAATAATTTGGTATTTACGTAGGACATTAGGGATGGACATCCAAATAATTCCCCTCTTCGATTTACATATGAGACATAACTATTGTCCTTTAGGGTACTAAAATACTAAAGTATTTGTGGACACGGTTGAGACTGATTTACGAGGGGGCCTCTCATCTAACGAGTGCAAGTGGTAAGAATGGAACTGTAAGATTGGGTGGAATGTCACTCTACAATCATTATTAAAGGAATTTAGCACATAGTCTTCGGACTGAAATCGCAGGAAACCTTTCCCGACATGTCTTGAATGAGGTAGTCTAGAATCATTTTCTTCTTAGGATTCTTTTACCCAGGATCCCTCTCGGTAGTGGGATATCACAAAGCCTTATTGTTATTACATTTCATTTTTTCTGACTATGGATTTCATCATCCTACAGAGGAAATTATTTGTCAGGGATTCCATATTTTAGTTAGGTGACTGCTTGCCCCTATATCTGATAGGTTAGTGGGCCATTTTATTTTTCTAGGAGTGTTGCTTGTTGATTTTCTGGCCACTTTGTTTCTTCTCACCTACTGTAGCACACAGCTTTAGTAGGTTTTTTTAGCTTGTTTTTTTCCTAAGCACCTCTTTGTTATGAGCTCTCCTCTTGCACGCTCAGTTTCATTAGGATTTTTTGAGCCTATTGTCCTGAGTTCCCTTTTGTTGAGAGATATCCTTTTACGCACTCAGTTGCATTAGGATTTTTTAGCCTATTTTCCAATACCTTACATGTGAAGAACCTACAATAATTAATTAATGCAAATACACGAGATATCAGAAATAACAAAACTCATAATCACTTTTATATTGATCACAGGCCATTTCTAGGGGGCAACCTCCTTTAAGCAAGCTCACTACAATTAACTTCATGGTGCCTTCAATGACCTCAACACACACTTATATACTAAGTCTATGCCCAATACTATGAGTCAAAACCATGGTACATATAATACTACAGGATGACTTACAAAGCATATGCGTCCAATACTATGGGTCAATATTATGGGGTAATATAAACTATGGATCAACAAATACTACGGGACGACTTACAAAGCATATGCATCCAACAACAATATACTAAAATAGTAAAGAGAAGGGTTGACACGGGTTCCTAACATCCCCTCTCCCTTAGAAAAAGGTTTGTCCTCAAATCTTTGGTTGGGGAAAATGCTGCAAAATCTGAAGGAGTTGTTCCCCAGTAGCATCCGTGGGTTGCATTTCAGGCCACTGACGCCTTTGGCATGTCAGGGAGGATTTCTTGGAAGGCTGTAGACGAAGAAGAACCCTATCAGTTGCGTGGAAAGTCACGGGGGGTTCACTAGTGAGGCAATATCATATCACGTCCATTCATATTGGGGGGGTTGAATACTCTTAAAAACCTCAAAAATATATTGCCCCGTATTAAGGGGTCAAGGGGTTTTTTTTATTTGACATAGTAATATAAATATTGGGGGTTATTTTATTTGGGAGTGTTGAGGAATAACCTCCAAATCGTGGGATGGATTCATACGTCCAAATCACGGGCTCAATTCATACCCACCTAAGACTTAAGGACCTTCCATTTTTATTTGATATTGCTTATGATCCTAAGTTTTGAATAAATTTGATAATAGTGTACCAATGATAATATCGATAGAAGTCTCTTTGGATTATTGTCCTTGAGCATGTAACATCCCGATAATTTCATAAAAAATTTAAAAAAAATTATACCAGCATTAAATGTTAAAATTGTGATTGTGGAAGTAATAAATGCTTGTTAAGGCAGTATTAAATAATAAAGTCATTAATGTATATAACAATTTAACTACTATGTCCTTTTAACTAATGATGCTTTAAGACAGTGATGTGTCTTACCTCCATAAAAATGATTACGACACTAATTTGTTTGTAGTTGTAATAACAAATAAACAACATACCCATATAGGCCTAAGTTCTATAATTACAGCTCTGAAACCATATGCAACATACCCAAATTTGCTAAAATAACAAATAAACAATACTTTCTATTCTATAATATTTTATCTGAATTACTCTTGTCGTTGATAGAACTATGGCTTACTTATAGAGTTCTATATCCCTATTCAACATTCTTTACATTAGTTAAGAATAGTCTCCTATGTCATTACTTGTGACAACGATAACCAAATAGGACAATTACTTAACCTTGAAGTATTATTCCTATGAGTACTTATACAAGAGTATGCCATTAAAACCCATAACCTGCTATGTAGGAAAAGTTGCACTACTATTATATGGGTGTACATATATCCAAATACTAACAGAGTCATCACAGTGACCATTGGGTATTAATTTTACCCCTAATTATTTGTCATGGTCTACGATACCATCTTAAGGCTTAGGCTTTGACATTGGTACCCATTGTTTAGTCAACAAGGTTAATTTAAAGTTTATTGTAATTTATTTTTTCTTATTCATTCCCATTTAATAGATAATTTATAAATAATTATTGGTTGTATTTTTGTTGATTTCATGTAGTAATGCCATCTTGATTTTATATTTTTTGGCCTCAGGTGCAGTGAACCCTTCGAATGGTGAATTTTGGGATAAACCAACCTAATTTTTTCCACCTACTTTTTTGTGTAAGTTTCTTTGACCATTCATCTTTTGTAGTTGTATTTCAGCTTTCAAGATATATATTGTGCTAGTGTAACCATCCATCTTATGATTTTAAATCGGATTTCAATACAGATTTGGATTTCACATGATGATTTGATTGTTACAGGTACCCGGGTTGATGCAAATTCATGTGTCATTCATGATGTCAACCTCATGTCAACGAGATTTAAAAATCAAGGCTAAAGGTGTTGGAAGGTTTTCAATCAAGCAAATTGACATTTTGGAAGTTGGATAACTTGCTTTCCTCTATACTAGTGGTCATTTAGAGCTGATGTCAAGATCATTTGATCAAATACTTTATATTTACATGTTTTCAAAATTCAGGGCAATGCCCTCTTTAAACTTTTAGTAGTTTTTTAGTACTAGAAATGGAGAAGGTGACTCTTTTGAGTACAATTTATATCATACATAGCATCATATTTATAAGATAAACTAATACTCTTGATTTAACAATGATTTTGACTTATCATATCTTCCGTTTTGCTTAATAAAAATATATGTGAATGTTTATAATTAATTTAAACTTTATGGATTTATGTGTTAGTTAATTTTTTTCATCCTTTTCTTCTTCCAGCAAAGACTTGAAGGTCTTTGTAAATATCTCGGAGCAAATTCTGCAATGTGTTTGGATTTTTAAAATTTCGATAATATTGCAACTATTACTATTAACTCTGCTCTATGTTTTATTTTTGTGGGGTTACTCTTTTTGTTGCTTGGCGAAGTTATTTAGATATGAGGTATGATTCTTGGAATAGCATGCATTACAATATTAGAATTTTGTGGCACTAAGATAACCATGGTGGTAGTATTTTGTTTTTTTTATGTAGAATGTTATTGATGTGATGTCCAAAAGATCAATGTTACCACTTATGAATATGTATGCAAGATTTTACGCTTTCTTTGTAATTGAGGTTGAGTTTTCTAGTGTTAAAAGTGAGTAAAGCTTGTAACATTATACCTTTTGTTGTTCTATATGAGGCCAATTTTCAAAGTGTGTTTCTTTTCTAGCTATAAGTCACGTTGTAGCCTATGAAACTGTTCAGTATGTTTGAGTGTGCTTTTGGTTCCTTGTCAACTCCAAGGTTAAGAGATGTAGTTAATCGAGAATTCTGGAGTTGAACAATTATATTGTAATTTTTGTAGGCATTCTAGTAAAAGATCTAACTCTTCATTTTTTAGGTTGGGGTTTAGGTGGGTATTGAGATTCAATCAGACCTTGTTTCATGACAAGAAAGAAAAGTGAGATCAATCGTTCTTGGATCACTGGAACCAAGAAAAGTGAGATCAATCGTTCTTGGATCACTGGAACCAAGAAAAGTTAGATCAATCTTTCTTGACTAATAATTTCTTTCAACTTTTTGTATTCTTCTTTAACATTTTCACATTTCCAGTTAAGAATAGTTATTAGATTGAGTTATATTTGGCACATTCATAATTGAAATTTCAATTCTTATATGCAAGGCATCCTTCTTAATATTGTATTGGAACTGACATGAACATAGGTGAAAATCTAAATCCTTGTTTACATACATTCTATGTTATTATTACCATGAAATGGTATCATATAAGTTTCACCATCTGTGTATCTTTATATCTATTGCATGATTGAAACTTAACAATGGATATTTTTTCCTCTCCCTTAAAGATAAAAAGAATTAGATATATTAACCCACGAAAAGGTAACTAAATGTTTCTAATTCCCTTGATTGGAAGAATAAATGTAGAGGAAGTAGAGGTAATTCATTGAATCTTGTGAATGACCCAAATCCAAGATATGCACATGATCATATGGTGTTATTGGAAAGTAAGAGGAATTTTTCTATGTTCATTTGGGTTCAAACATCAATGATGATTGTTTTGATAGGAAGGTAGGGAAGTCCATCCACGAAAGGGTTTCAATTTTGTATTTTTATGGAGTTTATTTTATTAAGCTTATAAAAAACATGAGCTCTCTAAGGCTATATTTGTATTTACATGATATAAAATTGGTAGATTGGTAGGTTGTGGTTTGAAACATATGTAATTCTCATCTTTTATAAGCATTGCACTGACTATTGGACTATCTATCTTTTACTTTCTTTGTTACATTGATCTCTTAACGGGTTTCCTTTTACTCATTTTACCTTCCCCATTACTATTTCATTGGGTCTTCCACTATCCAATGCTACAAATTGATCAGTCGCACCTACAATCTTAGTGGGATCATTGTTAGCATTATACTACTACTTTCTTTAGCATCTTGTTTGGTTATACTAAGATGCATTAGGATCCTGTTTGTTACACCTTGATAATATGATATAAAGGGGGTATTAAAAATGGGTTGATAAAAATGGATACCTACAATATCTGGTGAAAATAGGGGTTTTCTTAATTGGAAAGGTATATTGGGAGGGGGGTTCAACAATACAATTTCAGGAGGGATTTTCTAATATTTAGTGAAATTAGGGATATTCTTTAATATTCTGCGAACGATGGTGCTATGTAACAAGTTCACTGAGTGAACCCCCCGTGGTGGAAAGTGCACTCAGAATGGTGTTGATCGGCTTGTTGTTTCAGTCGAATTTTGGCCATGTGAATATTGTCCTGCAGAATGAGAAGAATCTAATTGCAGTTTCAAAGAACCGAGTCAATTTCCTGAACTGGGGAGCTACTAAGGGTGTATGGAAGAAGAATTGGTGGTGTCTGTCCATAGACTACTTCATATGGTGTCCTTTGAGATGTGGTATTGTACCACCAGAGCGCTTCTAGAAAATCCATAGAAATAGTTGGCCAAAGCTATGTAGGGATGGGCAAGGGTTTGAGCAATCCCGAAAGGAGTGTTGTTTCACCCTTGTTGACCTGGAAAGTATCACAGTCAGCCACCATCTATTGAATTATCATTTTCAGTCCTTGCCAAAAGAAGTTACATTGTTCTCGATCATACATTTTGAAGAACCCAGAGTGCCCTGCTGATGAAGAAGCATGGAGTTCATAGAAGAGATATCCCTGTTGAACATATCGCAACCAATTTGGAACAAGCAGAGAAAGAGCTGTAAGAGAAACTGGGTCATCAATTGTGCAAGAAGGAGCATCTGCCACCATATTGTCCTTACCCTTCTTGTAAGTGATCGCATAGGGATAACCCATGATTTGGATAACCCATTTCAGGTGTGTTGGGGAGGAGACCCATTGTTCTAGAAAATTTTCCAGACTCTGGATATCAGTCTTGATGCAGAAATAATTCCCTAATAGGTATGGTTGCCACTTCTGTACTGCATGCAAAATAGCCATCATTTCCTGCTGAGAGGTAGATGCAACTAAATTCTTATTGGAAAGGTCTCTTGAAGGCGGAAAGCTCATTGGTTCAGCAAAGGCACCTGCATATATATCCAAGGAAGTAGTGGAGACTGTTGATGGGTGCATCTGAATGGAATGGAGCTGAGCGATGACACCATGTGAATTCTCCTTAAGGATTTTTTCTGGCGATGTGAACTGATGATGCGAAGAGACCCTGGTTGTAAGCCCATTAATTTGTGTTATGCCCCATTCACCGAAAACTGCATCCAAAGTTCAGCAAAATGCCATAAGATGGGGCCAAGTGTGCATAACCATTGAACGCCCAAAACCACATCACATCCGCCTAAGGACAAGGCAAACATGTCAGAGCGCAAGTTATAATATTCCATAGAGATATGCACATTGTGACACTTCCCCTTGCAACGTAAGGTGCCCCCATTGGCAACCATGACTTCAAAGTTGGAGCAAGGATGGACAAAACAATCATCCTGTTTGGCAATCCAAGGGTCAATGAAGTTATGAGTGCTACCAGAATCAATGAGTATGGTAAGAGGGAACTTATTGAAGTATCCCCTGACCTGCATTGTTTGTGGGGTTGTGACGCCGGTTACAGCATGGAGAGAGATCGCGGGTGGGTCGTCTTGAGATGGGGTGTCAACAGGCGGGTGTTGAATGTCGACCTGATCATCTACTGTATTTGGAGCTTCTTCACCAAGTTCAGAGGCAGGCAGAGAATCCACATCCAAGAGATAGAGATTTTGTTGAACACATCTATGTCCCTGAGTGAATTTATCATCACAATTATAACAAAGCCCTTTTTCTCGGCGTGCCTGCATCTCAGTTTCATACAAATGCTTGACGGGAGTTGGTCGAGGAGCTAGCGCGATGGGAGGTCGTTGAGAACCCATATTTCGGAAGGGAACAAAAGTGGGTTTGGAGCGCTGTTGGGCTGCAAGCTTGTCTTCTGCCAACTTATCCAAAACTAGGACTTCCATCATTATGTTGGGATACAACATTTTAACCTCTGACCGGATTTCATCCTTAAGACCACTGATAAAACAACTCCTGTAAAATTCATCAGACAATCCTTCTGTGTGATTGGCGAGTTTCTTAAATTCTGTTTGATACTCTCTCACTGTGCCATTTTGGTGAAGTTTAGCGAGTGCTCCTATGAAGTCATCAAAAGCACTGGGACCAAATCGTGGCAAAAGGAGTTAGCAAAAATCTATCCAGTTTGGCTCGGGATGAGCTTTGATGTACCAACGGTACCATTGAGGGCTTCCTGTTCCAAATGAAAGGATGCAAGTGGAACTTCCTGGAAATCAAAAGTATTATGCAGACTGAAATATTGTTCTGCGCGGTATATCCATCCAGTCGGATCAATACCATTGAAGCGAGGAAAATTAAGCTTTGGCCCATGAAAATTGCTGGAAGAAGAGAACCCAGTGGCTGCAAAAGATTGTGGTTGTTGGTTATTGTTCATGGCTGAATGCTGAAGATGGAGGCTGAGAAATTTTTCATCCAGATCTTAGAGTTTGGTTTGGATGGCTGCAAGTGCTTCCTCCATGGTTTTTGCTCCTGCGCAAGTGACAACCACAACCAAGAGTTTTTTTTTTTTTTTTTTAAATGGATAGAAAAACACAAACAAAAGCTTATTTAGTAAAGAAAGATTTGGATTTGGGAAAAACTCGGATGGGTAATTGGGGTTTGACTAGGTTTTGGACACTTTCTGATGGATAGGGAAGCAAAAAATGGGGATTTCAGAAGCGAGGTGAAAGAATGAAAAAATTTGGTAGAGAGGGACAAAGAAGCAGAATTAGGAAAGGAACACGGTGGCAAAATTTGAAGGCGTTTGGGTGAAAATTGAAGGATTTATGGAAAACCCTAAAAATAAACAAATGTGGGATTTCTGGTCTTGGGAAGTGGAATTTGGGATAGGGTCTTCAGGAATTAAATATGTAGAATGGGATTGCAGGGATGTCAGTGAAGTTTCAGGGAAAACAGAGTTGAAACAAGGGAGATATGGCCGAAAAACAAGATTTTATTTATTTATTTATTTTCTTTCTAGAAATGGATCGGCAATAGTGGCGCGGAAGGGATTGAAAAGGGCTGGATCTGGAACGACTTTCAGAATAGATCTGAAATGGCTGGATCTGGAGCGGAAGTGATCGGCAATAGTTCAGATAAAAATAGATATGGACCCTAGGTATGTGCGGCTTCCTATCGGTTCAAGGGATTCACTCGGCCACCAATGTTGTATGACGGCTTGCATATTGGGGCAGTACCCCTCACTCCACGGCTCAGGTAAAACTGATAACCGCTTTGCCACAAACGACAACTCTTGGTTTACCTCATGGGTGGGAACTAGTCAATCAGGTAGAGGTCGTTGCCCTTTTTGCTGGCAGGTCCTCTCAATGGGCTAGCTACTTTGGGGTTCCTGTGGTACTCCTCACAATGAGTTTTAGGGCTTATGCCCAAGTACTTCCCACAGTTAAGCGGATAGGGGTTATTCCCAGATCCGAACTTGCAACAGATGCGAAAAAAAATTTGGCAGAAATTCCACCCAACGAGCCCAAGAAAGTGCTCTGATACCAAATGTGAAGAACCTGCAATAATTAATTAATGCAAATACACTAGATATCAGAAATAACAGAACTCAGAATCACTTTTATATTGATCACAGGCCACTTCAAGGGGGCAACCTCCTTTGAGCAAGCTCACTACAATTAACTTCACGGTGCCTTCAATGACCTCAACACACACTTATATACTAAGTCTATGCCCAATACTATGAGTCAAAACCATGGGACATATAATACTACGGGACGACTTACAAAGCATATGTGTCCAATACTATGGGTCAATACTATGGGCTAATATAAATTATGGATCAACAAATACTACGGGGCGACTTACAAAGCATATGCGTCCAACAACAATATACTAACGTAGTAAAGAGAAGGGTTGACACAGGTTCCTAAATTACCCATCTAGACTTTTCATTCTTGCTACTATTTCTCCTTCGATATACTCTCGTAGACTTCGGGGGTATCCACCATAATATGGTTTCTTATACCATATGCGTCGGACCCTTGTTTAGAACACCTCACAATCCCATGAACCATTTTCCAAGATATTTGATTTTGATTCCAAATCCTCTCGGTCAGAATCACCCACATGCTCACCCACACACTCATCTACATATA
Organism: Larix kaempferi; assembly: GCA_027924585.1. Taxonomy (NCBI): domain Eukaryota; kingdom Viridiplantae; phylum Streptophyta; class Pinopsida; order Pinales; family Pinaceae; genus Larix; species Larix kaempferi. The sequence goes on from BSBM01000131.1 coordinate 1,837,314, forward strand.
GCCATATGACAGGAAATATCCCAACCCCTTTCATTGGGGGTACCGTTGGTGGCGGAAGTGGCAATGACCTGATGGCTGCTTCCACAAAAAACCCAGTCATTGGTCCCACATGAGCCACCATTCCCAATTCCATTGTGATTGTGAATCTAGGGGGAAATATCCCCATGATCCCATTCATAACCACCACAGTTTGCAGATCCACACTTGCATCTGCATCCAAAACAATCGTTGTTCCTACCATGTCGCATCCTACTGCTAGCTATCCATTCATGTCCATCCTTAATGTACTTGACTTGTCTATATTAACCAATGACCCTATTAGGCATGACCCTGCATGGCCTCCTATTCCCACCAAGTTCCCCTTGAACATTCCTATGTTTGAAAGGAAGACAAGGAAGGACCTCTAGAACCATATCATGTCCTTCTGCTTATGTTGTTCCTCTAAATACATAGTGGATGATTCCATTAGACTACATTTCGTATAGAGTACCTTCATTGATGCTACAACTAAGTTGTACATATATCAACCCCATGGGGTGCAATCCACCTTGACGACCTTAGCCTCCACATTCCTACAATTCTTCCAGTTTCCTATTCGATATGATAATGGGGTAAATATCCTTATTTCTTGCAGACATACTACCGCTATGTAAGATCAAACTTGATGACTGGATTTTCCTATATTGGTTCGTAAAGTCCCTTATCCCAGCCATTGCGAAGGATGTGGCATTAGAAGGCACTCAAACTGAAGAAGAGGTTATCCTCAAGCCCCAGTAGTTTGATCTTATAAATGCACATTCAGGATACCTATATACCATTCTCCCTTATTCCCCTCGTGGAGATTCCTCTTGAAAGGATCCACCGGGGGCATCACATGCCACAGAAAATTTCATTGGTACTGTCGCATCCATCATTATACCATATTTGGCTTTACATCGTATGATGACCTCAGCATACGGAAAAAAACCTAGTGTTGCAGAGTCATCAATGGGATCATTTCCCACTCCAAGTTGTGTCCCTAATCTGTCCCACATATCATCCCATTCCGAAGTAATACCCTCCTATGTACCTTCAACTCCTGTTTCTCATGTCTATGGACTAGCCTACCAAGGACCCTCATACTACAACCCTCCTAAGAGTTACATACCTCCTCCGACCGTTAATCCTTATAACTTTGGCCCCCCGTCAGTAGCTCCTACACAAGCCTCACCTCAAGCTCCTCCCATTCCACAAGGGAAATTTTACGCCCAGCAAAACCAAAAAAACTCAACCAGACCACTATAAACAACAAGGGAAATCCAACTAGAAAAGAGGTAGGAACCATGAAAACAATCAACTCCAAGGAGGAGGCAAACAAGCTCCTAACTCCCCTATAAATAATGGAGTCAATTCAGCCAGCCAGAACCCCAACCAACCACCCAAGCAAGGAAAGAATCCGCAGTCACAGACTAACCATATGTGTTCTTTCTACAATGTCTACAGACATTACACGCGTCACTATCCCCATTTGGCCAAATCCTGTCAGCTTAGGGATAAGGCCAATCACCAAGATGCCACTACTGCCCCTCAAGCATAACCTAATACAACTCTAACAGTTCAACAACCAATGGTTTTGAAAAACCCTTTACCCACTCGAGGGGTCATCACAACACAACCCCGAGTTATGTGTGTCTTGTCTTCAAGTTAGCCCCTTGATTCAAGAATACACCACCTTTTGATGATGTCTTATGAAGTTAACCTCCATGCTCATTGAAACCAATATGATTCAGCTACCAATACCATCCCCATTGATAAGGTCATTGAATCCAACCCTATGGGTCAATATCTACATATACCTAGACCCACAACCAATGGGGATCCCAAAGCCCCAAAATTTCCTTTGCATCTCATCACAAACAATCCCAATGCTTGAGTTGCTCTTAATTACAACATTGTGGATGATTTGTCCCAATCTCTTGCCACCATGTCAACCTTGGAAGTTCTTAGGAACTTTCCCATGCAACATAAAGCCATAATATTAGCCTTAGGTGTGATTAATCCATCAGATTCACATTTGATGAAATTCGACTTCGATTAGTCAGAACCCCGCATGCATTCGTCCATTGTATTCCAAATCCTTGTCTCAATCCAAAACTTAGTGATCCATCGATGCATTTTCAATGAGGGAACCTATAGATGTGTCATTTCCACCTTTGTTTGGAAGAAACTTGGGTCCCCTAAGTTACAACCATCCACGATAGAATTGGGTGCTTATGATGGTCTTGCGGTCCAACCTCAGGGAATTCTTTCGAATTTCCTTGTTGAGTTATCCAGTAAAACCATCCTGATCGACATTAAGTTTGTTAACCCCCAACTTAATTACAACCTCCTCTTTGGGTGTAGCTACATGTATGCTATGAAAGTACTTGCTTCATCAGTATTCCAACTCATGCCATTCCTTCATGAAGGGAAGGTCGTCAAAATTGACATATTGACATACTATGACCCTAAAGGGCCAACCAATCCAAAAACTTTTCTCCCCATGGTATACAACACTATTCCTATAATTTCCATCTCCTCTATTTCCACCACAGGGGCGGGTCTTTATTGTGATTCTCCCATGACTTCCACTTTTGAGGCCCTACCCCCACACCCCTTTGATTGTAGAGATATCATATCTATGCACCATTTTTTCAAGAAAATAGACATCCCAACCACAATTCATGCCTCAATGCTTCCCCAACCACAATCCATGTCACAACTGGCATCAACACCTAGCCATGTGGGAGCTACCCCTATACATTGATCCCATTCTTGTTTTAACTATCGAGCATTGTCAGCATGCTTGGGATGTAAAATATTAACCTTTTGGGATTAACGTTCGGCATCCCCATTTGGTACCTACCTATTCCAAACCCACCCACAACCCCACAAGTGGTTTTGCAACCTATACCACCGATTGATACTGCTAATCATCTTCCTCCCATGGTAGCACCCTTAGCCCCTGTACCTCCTCTAGCAAAGAATGTTGGGATAAATACTACCAAAACAACCACATTGGAAACAATGAGCAAAGACGTGAACCCTCCCCCCACTACCTTAGTGTGAGAACCTACGCCTTATGCCTTGGGCAATGCTATGGGTCACACTACATAGAACTTTCCTGAGTGTCGATGTTACACATTCCTCTCCAAACATTAGATGATGACCCCAATGATAAAATTGCAGTGGTCCAAGTACCTGAAAATCCTAAAGTGGGCAACAAATCCTTATGTACAAACCATCTTTGTGTAGTCTATGGCCTCTACAGTCACTACTCCCACCATTTTCTAGATCTACCAAAATACATATTTGTGCTAGCTTCCTTTCATAATATCTCATTGGAGTCTTAGGTCACTGCTATCGAATAAATCCACCCGCTCCATCTTCTTTAAATTAGACAAAAAACATATATGTTATCTCACCACATGAACAGCCCTTCACGTCATCGACACATGGTGACCCCTCTGACTTGTATAGCCAATGTTGTCGAAGGAATGAAGAAATAATCAAAGCGCTAACTGAACCATATTTTCCTTGGGATGACATGCATAAACATGCTTATTTTCTTGCTGAGGATTCTACCTCAAATTCGGTTGATCAATTTTTGGTCGATTCAAAAGATTTTATTCCTCATGGAAATTTCAATTGGTTCAAGAATCCAATACTATCCACTGATTCCTTCGAATAAGGGAACATGGCCAACATATTGCCCACCATTTAAGTGGATATTTTGGTCAAAGTAGACATCATGTTAGGTGCCTCTTTCACCCCAAAAGAAGTCACCGCCTATAAAGCGCTCGACCCTACCATCATTGAGCATCATATTGACACATGGAATGATGTTGTGCCCATTCGCCAAAAATAGAGGCCAATACTTCCCTCCAAAGCGCCATCCATCAAGGATGAGATTGAAAAACTGCGTAAGGTGGGATTTATCTACCTAATCGCATATACCACTTGGGTTTCTAACCCTATTCCAGTCAACAAAAGCTAAGGCACCATTCGTGTTTGCACTAATTTTCAATATTTGAATTTGGCATGTCCCAAAGAGAACTTCTTGACACCATTTATTAACCAACTCATTGATGCCTGCGCAGGTCACGAGGCTCTTTCCTTCATGGATGTATTCTTTGGATGCAACTAGATTTAGATCTACAAAGAGGATTAGTATAAGACCGCCTTTACCACCCATTTGGGAACCTTTTCCTGCCAAGTTATGTTGTTTGGCCTAAAAAACGTTGGAGCCACCTTTTAGTGGACCATGACCTTTTGTTTTCACTACTGGGTCCATATTATCCTAGTCTACTTAGATGACCTCAGGACTTGATCCAAGAAAATATCCCAACACCTGGAAGACCTCCAACAAGTTTTCCTTCAATGTCAAAAATATAATATCTGCTTGAACCCCCTCAAGTGTGTATTTTGCATTCCTTCCGACCGATTATTGGGATTCATCATTTCCGAGAAATGGATCACTATTTATCCCTTGAAGGTTCAAGCCATCCTTAACCATCCACCCCCACGTACTTTGCACCAGTTTCAAATTCTTCAAGGAAATTCCAACTTCTTACATTGGTTTATCGCGAACAACACTACAAAATTTCAAGGTTTTTTGTGCCTACTCAGGACCGAAATCCCTTTTGTTTGGGAAAAACAAGCACAAACCGCTTTCAATGCGTTGAAATAAGCTTTGTCCTCTGCACCCTTGATATTACCACCATATTTCATGAAGAATTTTATCCTTTATGTTTTTCCATCCGAACATGCCATGGTGAGAGTGTTAGTCCAAGAAGACATTGCTCGTCAAGAGCATGTGATCTACTACGTGAGTCAGACTTTATCTAGCCCACCACTTTGATACCCTCATGAATAAAAAATGGCCTTTGAAATCATATTTTTAGTTCAAAAGCTGTGTCACTATATTCTTATGAGTCGAACCATAGTTGTGGAAGACTCCAACCCCATGATTTAAATATTGAGCCGTCGTCTTGTCCAAGGCCATATTGCTAAATGGATCATCATCCTTCAAGAATATGATATGGTTTTTTAAACCCCTAAGAGTACCAAGGCATTGACATTGGCACAAATGATGACAGAACTACCATATCCATATGCAGTATCCCCAATCACCATCGACCTATTCAATAACCATTTGTTTACCATTTCGTCAGAGGAACCATGGTACAGAGACATCCTTGTCTAGCTGCGCACCCAAAAGTTTGGTCCCCACCTTATCCTTAATGATCAACATCATATCCATCACCAAGCTCCTTGACATCTTCTCATTGGCAATGTCCTCTACCGATGCAACATCGAAACCATCCTACGCAGATGCCTCACTCATGATGGATCTTAGCAAGTCCCGAATGAATGTCATAGCAGATCCTATGGAGGCCACCTCTCCGGTATGGCTACCACCCAAAAGGTAACCCGAGCTATTTATTTTTGGACAACTATTTTTACCAACTGCATTATGGCAGTTAAGTTCTATTGCAATTTCCAACCCTTTTCCCTAAAGGTAAGAACCCCTCTCGTGGCACTCCACTCAGTCGTCATTGTTGGTCCTTTTTGTAAATGGGCCATTGATTTTATGGATTGTCACCCTACATCGGTCGACAACCATAAATACATCATTTTTTTCATTGACTACTTTACTATATGGGACGAGTCCATGCCCATGTTCAATTGCTAGGCCGAGACTGTGACGTGCTTTTTCTTTAACCATGTTATAGCTTGTTTTTGTGTCCCCTGCCAACTCGTATCCGACCATGGAAAATGTTTCAAAGATGTCATTTGGAAGGAAACCTCTAACCTATTGAAGTTTGAGCACCAGTATTCCTCCTCCTAATACCCATAGGGATGGCCAAGTTGAGGCTGCCAACAATATCCTCAAAACCATGCTCCAACAGAAGGTCGATCAGCACAAGACCAATTAGCACCACATGCTCTTTTCATCCTTATGGGCCTACCAAACATCTACCAAAACCGTAGTGATTTGCACACCATTCTATTTAAACAACATTGTGGAGTCAGTCCTCTTGGTTGAATTCCAAATCCTATCCGTATGCATGGCTGTCGAACTTTTACCTAATACGTCTCCCTTACAGCAATGATTGCTCATGCTTGAACAAGTGGATGAACATCGATGTGCTTCCATCCAAATGATTGAAGCTACAAAGAATCGGTCTAAATCCCATTACAATGTGCATGTTCACTCGTGTACCTTCAAGGAAGGGGACCTTGTCCTCGCATATGACCAAAAGAGAATTATGTAGTAACTTCCAAGTGACTTTATAAAATCAAACATGTAGTTGATGGAGTATTGAAAAGTATAAAGCAAGATTTGTGCCCCATGGTTTCTCACAGAAACTTGAAGGAATAGACTATGATGAAAAATTCGCTCCTGTGGCTAGGTACACTAGTATTCGAACCATAATTTCTCTTGCTTCAGTTTTGGGTTGGAAACTTCGCCAGATGGATGTGAAGACTACCTTTCTAAATGGTTAAGTTGAGGAAGAATTTTACATACAACAACCTCAGGGATTTGTAGTTCATGGGAAGAATTCCCATGTATGAAATCTTAAGAAATCATTGTATGAGATTAATCATGCCCCGAGGGCTTGGTATTTGAGGATTGATAGCTATCTTCAGAGCTTGGGATTCTCCAAAAGTGAAGCTAACCCCAACGTGTACTTCAATATTGTGAAGAACCAACCTCTAATATTGGTTCTCTATGTTGATGACTTGTTCCTTACTGGAGAGGAACAATAGATAGCTTGATGCAAGAGGGAGCTCACTTCTGACTTTGAAATGAAAGACTTGGGTATTATGCACTACTTTCTTAGTATGGAAGTTTGGAAAAGGAAAGATGAGACATTTATTTCTCAAGGAAATTACATAATTGATGCATTGCACAAGTTTGGCACGATGGATTGTAAATCCATGTCTACACCAATTATTTCTAATCTAAAGATACTACATGAGTCAGATTCCATATTGGATCTAGTGGATCCTACCATGTATCTAGAAAGCTCATTAGTTCCTTTATGTATTTGATACATAGTAGACCAGACATATGTTGTGCAGTGATTATCTTGAGTCAGTTCATGTTTGAGCCAAGATATAGACATTGGGTTGCTTCCAAGCATGTGCTTAGATACCTTCATGGTACCTTTGCTTATGGACTCAAATATGCTTCCAGTGGTGGAGTGATGTTACTTGGATATGCTGACTCTGACTCGGGTTGTAGTATTGTGGACCGAAAGGGTACATCTGGATTTTGTTTTAGCTTGGGATCAGCTATGATCTATTGGTCCAGCAAGAAGTAGGGCTCCGTAGCCTAGAGTACTACAGAAGCAGAGTATATTGCAGCTAGTACAACCTACCAATAAGTTGTGTGGATTAGGAATCTACTTGTTGAGTTGTTCGGTGAGAAACTTGAGACTACTGTCATTCACTCTGACAATCATAGATGCATTAATCTCTCATAAAACCCTCTGTTTCATGGCATATTGAAACACATTGATATGAAGTATCACTACATCAAAGACATGGTCCAGAGAGGTGCCATAAGACTTCAGTAGATTGCTACTAGTGAGAGGATAGAAGATATGTTGACTAAGCCTCTTTCCGTGATGAAGTATAGGTACTTCGGAGACAAGCTTGGCATGTAAGAGAAGGCCTCCCTCGCTAAGAGGGAGTGTTCAAGTTACAACATTATGAGTCATTCTCCAAGTCAATATTATCTATCAAGATTGAGCCTCATGTGTCAAGATAGTTCCTTATAGGAGCCTAATTTGGACTCAATAAAATTGGAGAAGAATCTTGAGTTGGACTCAAGAATGGATAAGCTTCATGTGTTGAGGAAATTAATTTGTATGTCAAAGTGATGATATTCTATAGTCTTGCTAGTTAAGGGGAAGGTATCGTGTGTTGAGGTGATGCTTTTCATGTCAAAGCATGAATGGTGTCTGATGTACTACTAACCATGGTTGAGTTATTATCCTCTAGAGATTGGCCACTGTTGGCTTACACTGACCCAGAGGTTTCCGATTAGACCCAGGTTCTTTGCGGTTCTCCCTTTGACCAACAAAACCCCTTCGCACCGGCCCTTTCGGCAACAACCTGCGAGCAGGTTGAGGTCTCACCTGAGGTGTATCTTTATGGGGTACTGCGGAATCAGGTTTCCACAGTAAATGATGAGTTGTTTATAAGAACAAGTTGTGCAGCGCAGGACAGAAGGATGGCGCTGCGGGTAGAGTGATGCAGTACGCAGCAAGGTCTATGCTATGAGCAATATTGCGCGGTGCAGGAAACACTGCAGGCCATAGCAATGGTTTCTTACCACTGCAAATCTTCTACTGGAACTGCGAATCACCCACAACTATCCTCTACTTGGAAAATCTCGGAAACGTTAAGGCACTGAAGTGAATATCACTCATCCATTCATTCAGGCATTTACTGGTTATCTTTCTGGCGTTCATTCTAGAACTTGGATTCTTACAATGTGAACCAAAAGGATAACATGATTAACTGTGCTATGTTCCTTCACTGTGCTTAAGAAAGTATTTAAACTTAAATGACTGATTCATGACCTTAACATAGAATTGAAATGTTTGCCATTCATCTGCTTCCGTGGAACGTAGCATATCATTCCCAAACTTCTATTGGTAAATGCATATCAAAGTTCTCATATTACAACATGCAAGGAAACATTCAAGCATTCATTCTACAGAAAACACAGATAGTCATTCATTCATAAACATCATCACATAACACAGGATTTAACGTGGTTCACTTCCCCATATGGAAAGCTACGTCCACAAGAACGGTTGGTAATATATTTCTTTCAAAAGGGATGGGGCAACCATTCTTAGTCTGAGCACTCAGCTGCAGACTCTTCTTTCTCTCGGCTAGGTCTCTGCGCACACAGCTGCAGAGCCTTTACAATATTCTTAGCTTGGAGATATTCTTCAATCCAAAAAAAAGTTATCTCCTTAAGTTCTCAGAAACAACAAAAGAATAACAATAATATAGAAAGAGAACAACCCACAAAGCGAACCCCCATCCCATACAAAATGTATTCTTAGATAGATCATGCTCGAAGGTCATGTCTGTACAATGTTGAAGACCTAAAGCCAAAAACCCTAAAGGTTTCCAAAACTATGCCAGTTTTCCAAACCGACTTGCTGGCTCCTGGTAGCATCTGCTTGATCATGGCGGATCTCCACGTCCTCATTCTGTCGCTATCGGCCTTCCTGTCGCACGCGTGCCTGTAGGATGATTCTACCGAACCATTTCTCTCTAACGGTTTTACCTTCTAAGCATGCCAAACGTCACTTTCCTTAACAACCCACGCTTGGCCGCCTTCCTGTTTTGCCTACGTCCGCTGCTTGGCAATCCTAAAATATCTTTCCAAAAATGGCTGCTTTCGGTCAAGCCGGTAGCTACACTTGATACTTGTCCAGCACACCACTTTTCTAGCTCCACGTGGCCTCCTAACTCCGCAGCACTGCTTCAACGCAGTACTGGTCTTCGCATCACGGCCAAAACTTCGACGTTGCGCGCAACTCCGCAGTCTCATCAAAAGTTGGATGCTGCGCACAACTTCGCAGCATCCTTGATACTTAGCCAAAATTGTGTTTTTGAGCTGCGCTTAGCTCAGCTTTCCCTACTTGCCTCAAAAAGGTGCTTCCAAAACTTCATCTCAACCTGGGCCCAACATGCCCCTAACACTTACATGTGGCTCGTCCCCGAGCCACTGATTGTTTCAGTTGTCTCACTCTGCGCCGTGACCGGTGGAATGAACTTGGCCGCGAACTTGTCATATGTACTGCACCACTGCTTCTCTTGTATCCTCCTCAACCTGTTTAATTGTCTCAAGCAGTGTTGGAGTTATTTCTTGTCCAATTTGATCTTGTACGTGCTCCTGGTTATCGCACAGTTCTACTAACTTATCTTCAATTTGCTGCGATACCACCATGGCATTCTCCAGGAGCTGCTGCGACTAATTATCCATCTCAGTCTCTTTTTGTCATAATTCCTGTACTTCTTTCTTTAAGCTGGATATCTCCTTCTATCTCGGCATCCTTTCTCTAGGTGGCAGAGCTTTCACCTCTGCATTCAACTTGTCCAGCGCAGTCTGTTTTTCTTGTACCGCTGTCTTGACCTGCAGCAACCCTTGATCCTCTTAAAGGGTCGCAATTGCCTGTGAAACCTTATCCAGGAGAGCTTGGCACTTAGCCATCTCACTTGTGATGCTTTTCGAGGCGGTGCTCACTGCTTTCTCTCTGACTTGCTATTCGGTTAATGGCGCATGCTTATTCAGCTTATCCTTCAATGTGGCAATGTCGGCCTCATAATAAATCTCTTTATCCTGCATCTCTGTCTGCAAGGATCTCACTTTATCTCCGATCCTCAGAACTGTGTCTGCAGGATCATCCTGGATTTATATGCCTTTGATATCCTTTGCCACATTGGATATGGTGGTCTCCAAATTTTGTCAGTGATCATGTTCGTTGCGTAGCTGTACTTCTGTGTTCTGTTGAATTTGTCTGTTTGCTGCAGTGAGCTCTACTTGTAACTTCATCACTTCAACCATCTATTCATGCATCTCCTCCACGATCTACGTGTGGATGAAGTGCAATCCTGGCAAAGGGATTTTTTCTAAGTCGAGCTCTACCCTATTGACTCCCTTTGTGTCCAAGACAACTTGTTCTACCATTAGCAACACAACATCCAATGGGTCCAGATGGACAATTCTAGTCTTCAACGGCAGTGTTATTGCTAGTTGTTGGCTTCCTTGCTGTGAGGTTCCTATTGACCTCCTTTCAGCCCCTACTTCCTGCGGCAAAACAAGGCTTTTCTGGACATCGTCCATTTTCTTCATTAGGCCTTGCATTGCGAGCCTCATCTAGTGCAGGTCATCGTGGATGACATTGTCCTTATTTTCTTTAGCCGCCACAAGCTCCTTCATTTGCTCTGCGACTGTTTCGGCTATCATCTCGTAGTCATCATCATTGAGGACTACCTCCAATTGAATCTTTGTAGCCTTCACCTTTTTCCTCGACTTTGGCTTCTCCGAAGTCTCAGCTTCTTTTCTCTTCCCTGTTTCTTCAATGATTGGGCATGAGAGCAGGATCAGCTCATCTTCTACTGAATCTGTCTCCACGTCCATGACCTCTACACGGAACTCTGTTGGCCAATCTTTCATGAGGTCCTCAATATCCTGCTTGTACATGATGTACTTTCCTGGGAACCACTCCGGTTTCCTCGTTTGTGCTTTCGGCGATATGAAGATACATTTCATATCCGCCTCAAAGTTGATTATGCGGATATACTTCGTCGTGACCTACTTTGTAATACGAGGTGTCTTCGTGATTGCGTCGCACAGATGGATATAGTATTGGTAAAATACTTCTGCTATCGCATGCTGGTGCTCTGCATTTGTGTTTGCCCAGAGGTTAACGAACTTAAACCCTCTAGGATCCTTGGTATCCATAATGATGCCTGCATAATCGCGTGGCTCCTTCCATCCACACAAAGAAATCAAGACGATGAGCCAGGTGAAATGGAACTGGCCGCCATTCACCTATGTGTCGTTGACTTCTTCAAGGAACTCATTCAACAGAAACTGACACCAATTGAAGCTATGGCCTTCGGCCGCTGCGGCACCAAGGAGTATTGCGCCCGCAGGCACTTCCGAAGGCCTAGCTGTTTTGAGCATCTTGCCTGTGAGCAACTGCGTCACAAATCTTGTTGCTCGGTCCTCTATATCTTATGTTGGGAATCCTCTTTTTTCCTTCACCACCGAGTGGGTTTTCTTCATCTTCTCAACAGCCTCTTTTTCTTTGCTCTTCCCCTGGAAGAATTGCTTCAGATCCTTACCGCGCTTGCTTAGCTCAGTGATGCGGTGGATCAAATCAATGTTAATGTCCATGTTTATGTCCAGCCACATATAACCTTGGTGGATTCGCGCTATGAGTGTGCAAACCATGATATTCAATTCTGGGGAACGGTCAAAATGTGGCATTCTCAATTAGTTCAGTAGCCCCGACTGAACGATAGGTGCTAACCAACTGTCAGCTACCAAGTTCATATTTCCCTTAGCGTCCTTTTTCCAGCACATATACTGGTCTGGTTGAAAATCCGGGTATTTGGGAACATCTGGCTCGTCTTTCTTCATTCCCAAGAGGTCATAATCCTCCCATTTACAATCTTATCTTTCCCAGCAGATTCTTAGCAACGTTTACATGCTTTGACATAGGCGACAGAGGGATGTCGTATCTCGCATTCTTAGACAATTTAAACACAAGGGCATTCAGTGCCCGCGGGGAGATATATTCTGGTGTCATCTTCAAAGGTTCTATTTGAAAGACTGGTGATTTCTGTGTCAAGGATCCCATCTTTATGATGTTGGATCAAGGTGCAATTACAACTTTTCCCTTATCTTTTGCTTTTTCCTGCATGGTTGGATTAATTCTTGGTGATCTGCGAGATCCTTCACCTTGTTCTACGGCGACCTTCTTAACTGGATTTTTCATTAACTGTTGAATCCCTCAGTGCTGAAATATCCTCAATGCTTCTTCAATGGTCAATTCTTCTTCTCTATAGGTAGGTTTGGTCATTCACAAATGAGGTAGCGGCTAAGGTAGACAGAATACAAATGGCTACTAGCTCAGAGAGGTTAATCGCAAGAAAATTCTAAGTGCTTGGTAACACCCATGAGTCTCCCAACGGTGTTATTTATAGGCACAACAGACCCTCTCCCATGCCCTTCAATGGCTAGATAAGCATTTAATGTGGTGTCCGTTGGTGAATTTGAGCATATCCTTCGGTCTTTTCTGCCGTCAGTGTGCTCAAAACGGCTATCTTTGCTTTAAATGCTGAAGTGGTTGCTGCAACGGTCATCTAATGGCTATTTTTTGAAAAGCCATGCAACGGTTATTTTTCTCTGGGTGTTGCACCGAACTGCATGGCAAGCCATCTGCAACCCTGTGCGGCTACTTCGCAGTGCCAAAAATTTCGAGCTGCGCGGCTTCTTCGTAGTGCCAAAAATTTCAAATTGCGCAGCTTCCACTATACATATATATTTTTCTTCTTCTTCTTTTTTTTTCCCGCGCAACTCCAACAGTGATGCGCGGTACATAGATCATTCTTCTTATCATACCATCTCCCTTTTATCATACATGTACAAACTCATTTACATTTCTAGTGTCCACTTTCAACTGTACTTGACACTTAGAACTTCCTTCCTTTGTTCGTTATTCAGGGTTCTTTGAAGCAGTGCTATCATGGTATAGCTTTAGCCTGCTTCCATTTATCAAAGTTGGCAAGGTATCACCAGCTAAATTGGCTAACTGGACTGCACCAGTGTTAGTAACATGTATCATAGTATATGGTCCAAGCCAATGCATCTTAAATTTACCAGGAAATTTCATGAATTTGCTATCATACAGGAGGACTAGATCACCTACCTGAAAACACTTGTTCTTTATGTGGTGATCATGCCATGCTTTCTTGTGGTCCTTCTGAGCTTGTTGGTGGAAGCCTGCAATGAATCGATCTTCCTCCAAGCCCAGTAAGTGTAGTAATCTTTCTTCTAGAGCTTCGCAGTTTGCCATCCCTGTAAATGCAGTGATTCTCAAACTAGGGACAATATATTCCATAGGCATTATATCCTCCTGCCCATAAACCAACCGAAAGGGTGTCTGTCCTGTCAATTTCTTGCATGTGGTCCTGTATGCCCATAGCACAGATGAGATGCGCAAGTCCCAATCGTCTCTATTTACATTGCACACCTTAGTGAGTGCGTTCTCCAATATTTTATTGAAAGCCTCTACAATACCATTCGCCTGTGGATGATATGGGGTACTGCGCTAATGATGAATGTGGAATTCCTCTGTAAGCGCCTCAATCGTCTTATTCAAAAAGTGAGTACCTTGGTCACTTATCAAAATCTTCGGACAGCCAAATCTAGTGAGTATTTCTTCGAAAATAAACTGTGCTGCAGTCCTTAACTGGTTTTGCTTCTGCCCATCTAGTGAGGTAATTCGTAGCAATAATAATATACCTTGCACCCGTTCTTTTTCCTGGTGGGTTTATAGGACCCACAAAGTCTATTGCCCATTTTTCAAATGGCTGCAGTGTCAACTGTGGATTCAATGGCATCTCATCTCGACATGATGGTTTTCCTGTCCTCTGACAGACGTCACAGTTCCTACAATGTTCTTTGGCATCTTTATGGAGCGTAGGCCACCATAGCCCTGTGCGCAATATCTTCTGCACAGTAGCCCTTCCTGCATAGTGACCTCCCGCAATTCCTGAGTGTGCATCGGCTAGAATAAATGGCTTCTCATGATCGAGTACGCACCTGCGCAAGACTTCATCCGGCCCAAGTTTGTATAACTATCCTGCAATTATAGTGAAGTCTGCGGCGTGCACCACTAACTGTTTTTTCTGCTGGACCAAGAATTCAACCCTGTGGTTAGGAAGTCAATGATGTCCTTGTAATAATCATCGGCAACCTGTATACTAAACAACTACACATTAGGCAGACTGTCTTCAATATTCGTCGGCTCCTCTCCTGACTCAATCCTTGATAGATGATCAGGTCCCAAGTTTAGTCTACCTGGCTTGACAATAATTTCAAAATCATATTCCTGGAACAGCAATAGCCATCAGCATATGCGTCCCCCTAACACTGTCTTGTTGACCAAATACTTCAACGCAGAATGGTTAGTAAACATAAGGAAGTGCGATCCCAGCAAGTAGTGTCTAAATTTCTATAGGGCATATACCATCGCAAGGCCTTCCCTCTCAGTAGTAGTATAGTTCTTCTCTGCTGTTGAAAGCTTTCTGCTAGAAAATGCAATAGGGTTGTCAATACCTCCCTCTCCTAGCTGAGCTAACACGATCCCTAGCGCAATACATGATGCGTCAACAAGGACTTGGAATGGCTTCATCCAGTCTGGAAAGACTAGAATAGGCGCAGTGACCATCTTTTCTTTTAATGTGCAAAACCTTGTTCGCATTCTGTGTTCCAAATGAACGGTGCGTCTTTCTTTAGCAACTTCTCCATTGCTGCGGTTATCTATGCATAACCCTTTATAAATTTCCTGTAATATCCAGTATGGCCTAATGTAGATCACAACGTCTTGACTGAATTTGGTGTTGGTAAGTTTGCAATAACTGCAATCTTCGCAAGGTCTACCATCAATCCTTTCTTACAGACAATGTGGCCAAGTAAAATTCCATAGGGCACACAAAAAAATACACTTTTTCAAATTCAAGGATATTTGATGCTGTCGACACTTCTCGAGCATCATGCGGAGATTCGCGCAATGATTTTTCAATAGACCAAATATAGTCCAATCATCAAAATACACTTCTAAAAACTTATGCATAAAATCTTTAAATGTTGCGACGACAACTCTAGAGAATATGGCAGGTTCGTTCTTCAGCCCAAAAGGCATGACGGTGTACTGCAATGACCCCCATTTTGTAGCAAATGTCGTCTTATGCCTATCCGCAGGATCAATCCTAATCTAATGATAACCAGAGAAACCATCAGTGAAAGAATATGCCTCATTTCCTCCAACGTTATCAAGCACTTCGTCTGTGAATGGAGTGGGAAATGGGTCTTGCATGGAAGCATCGTTCAGCTTTCTGAGATCCACACAAATCCTGATCTCGCCTTTTTCTTTCTTGTCTTGAACAACCATGGGGATAATCCATTCGGATTCTTCGACTGGTTCAATGATTCCTGCTTCTAGCATCTTATCTAGCTCTGCGTAGAGTTTTTCCTTATAGCGCGGATTCAATCTATATGGCCTCTGCTTGACAGGCTTAGCACCTAGTTTTAAAGGTATTTTCATGACCCCTAGGTCTCCAAAAATTCCTTTCATTTCTGTAAATTTTGTTGGAAACAGTTCCTGATACTCATGTAAGGTATCTGCGATCTCTGCAATAGTTTGATCATCCCAATAATCTCCTATTGATGCGAACTTCAGCTCTTTGTCTGTGCCAATGTTCACTTTTTGTGTTTTTACTGGTCCAATCATATTTTGGATTTCCAACGGAGGTCCTTCTACCTCATGCGCTCCTTCTGACTCTGGTATATCTATGTTGAGCGGGTCCTCCTCATCGTCTTCATTTGTGTCATTGGTATCTTCAACTAAGTTGTAACACTCGATCAAGTGCTCTTCATGTTCCTTCCATTCTGATTGTAGGTGCGCGGGAATGCACTTTGTCCCAAAAAACTCCTGTAATGTTATGTTTTGATGAGGACAGTCGTCCTGGAATATGCGCTTCTTGATTAGCTGTAATGCTTCATGGATTAATGGATTCTCGTCTTCAAAACTGAAGTGCTTCCAGAAGTTTGTAGCAAGCAGCTCTCAATCAGTGAGTTCACTGCGCAACTCTAGGTCGAGGTACCATTTCTCTAGGATACCCGCATCCAATGTATGTACAAATAAATGTACCCATTCTGTAAGTGGTCTTTCCACCCATGCCTTTGAACAAATTTCAATGTGCTGACTAGGGTCTTTCTATCCATTATACTTTTCAAAGGGTGAAGTAACCTTTTCGGTGAACCGGATCAGCATCTTAGTTCTGCATTGATCCCAAGTGGTCAATGTTTTCTTATGTGCATTCCACCATCTGGAAGGTGTATCATGCAATGCTATATCTAAAGCTAGCAGTCAATGATTGTCTGGTATAACTGCAGTATATTCCCTTATGAAACTATAAACATTAGCAGAACCATCATATGTGGGAATAGGACTCACCTCTTTTCCGATCCAGCGTAGTAATTTTGTAACCTGCGCACATCTTCTTGTTGATACTTCATGCATGTGGCTTTGCCAATTCTCCAATCCTGTATCCGAGTCAGAGATACAAGAAGTGTCACATCGCCAGCTAAGAGTACCATATGCAGTAGGATTAATGTAGTCTTCCTTGTTCGCAGTCAGCTGGTATAGTCAGTCTAAATCTGAGCTTGGGATTCCTCCTGAATTGGCTCACTGTATCTATCACCATCTTTAGGATCCAATGCTGCAATGACCCTAAGATGCTTCCCTTCAAAGATCATCTTCTTTGTCTTCAAGTCTATGATAGCCAAGTTATCCATAGCCCAATCAATTCCCAATATTGCTAGAAAAGGTTGACTATCATCCACAATTTCAATAACCTCAAAGTCTGCATGACTCTGTACTCCGTCAATGTAAACTACTACATTAGTTAAGCGGCCAAAAGGTATGACCTTCTCTTGATTAGCCATTCGTAACTGGATAGGTGACCAGATCAACTTTGGTCGACCCATCTGCTGCCATGTCTGCTTAGTTAAGACATTCACTTCTGATCCCAGATCAAGGATGACTTCATCCATTTCAAAATCTCCTATCTACACAGTAAGCCTCATCTCTCGGCCTGTTCTTTTGTGCTTCTTTATATGATGTACAGCGCTATCTGGAGTCTCTGTTGCAATCTGAGGTTCATACTGGCTGATAAGCTTCTGGAGCTCTACAATGGCTTTTTCACTTTTTAGTAACTTCATGCAACTTCGCAAGAACTGTGCAACAGAAGTACGGACATCTGTCGCAGTACTTGTTTTGTCATACGGAGCCGGCATGTCTTCAACATGCGGTGTTTCACCGCGCAGCGGGATCCTTGATGACTTATCTGCTGGTTCTTTAAAGGTATCTCGCTCGTTAATGAAGATCTCCTTGTTCTTCTATAGGTTAAGAGGGGTTTCTTTTCCTGGAGCTTTCCTTATCCATACTATTTCAAGGGGATCCTTCTTCATATGTGCCTCCCCTGATGTTGAAGCTTCCATTCCTCTGTCGTGGCTTGTCTCAGCACCATTGCACGTGACCACGTTAATGCTCGGATCCACTAGTCTATTCTCTATTGCGATCCACTAGATGTTTGGATTCAGAGCCTCTGTTCGTCTTCTCTTCTGCATTTCCACCTCTAATACTGGGAAATCTTCAATGACATGCTCAAACAATTTACAATAGTTGCACATAGTGCATGGGTTAACATAATCTCTAGACACATTCCCAGGTTGGCCACAATTATAACAAATGACTTGGTCGTGGCCTCTTCCTTGTGTTGGACCAGCATTTCTTCCTCTGCCGCAGTATCCACCACCACGACCTTTGTATCCTCCTTGGTCATATTGTGCATTTTCTTGTTTCGGTTGGGTCTCTTCTTGTACGCGATACAAGTCAGCGCCTCGCATTGAGTCCATATCCCTTTTTCTTTCATTCATTAATTCATATGCACGGCAGTTGGATTCATCATGTCCAACTGATTTACAAAAATTGCTGTATAAATTCTTAGGAGTTTTCACATATTTCTGGATGAGGTAACAGTCTTCAGGTCTATGTCCTGTGGTTCTGCAAATTTCACACCATGGGGCCTGATTCTGATTTAATGGGTTAGGCACACCATTGTTAATATAGTCATGGAATAGAGGGAAATGCTTATGGTCATGACCTTCTCCTTTACAACTTGTACACCAAACCTCCTGTTTAGGTTCATATCTTTGTTCTTTACCATTTTTCATACTTTGCAGTTCAAGTGTGAGGGTGGTCAGCTGGTTCTGGATCTAAGACAACCCAGAACTAGTATCCCCAATCGGTGAATCTTCTAGCTTCATTGCAATTTCCAAGGTCTCTGCCTGGGATAGAACCTTCTACTGCATCAATGGTAATCTGATATGAGGTAATAGCACAGTAATGAACCATTCTTTATGCTGTTCTAGTGGTATAACAAAACTTACTGGGTCTAGTAAGGTCTTAAATTTCTGATCAAATTCCCAGACCGTTTCAGTTGGTCTCTGCTTTATTTCCTTCAACTTAGTTATACACTGAGACTCAGACTTAGGTTTATTGAACTCTGCCACCAGCGCGACTTTAATTTCTGCGAGGGTTCTCAACTGTACGGTAGAGTATTTCATAAACCAATGTAGTGCTCTATCCCTAAAAGTGGTGATGAGCTGTGCTTGCTTCATGGCATCATCCTGGATTTGTCTTACACTCCATACGGATTCACAAAGGAACCAATGCTGATCAGGGTCTTCTATGCCAATTCCTCTGAATATTGGCAGTTTCATATCAGTGTTTTCCATTGTGCTACTAGGTAGTGGGACGCTGGGATTAGTGAGCGGCTGCTGTAAAGGGATCTGCACAGTAAATACAAATGGGACTATCGGGAGAGATGGACTAGGTTGAGTCTTCTGCGGGGTGGGCTGCGTAGCGGGTGGGTTCTGCGGTAAGGGTGGCACAGTTTGTACAGTCGACGGATTCTCAAGGGTAAATGGTTGTGCAACTTTGCTATCAAGATCGCAGGGGATCTCAGTATCTATATGAAGTTTAGGGCCTTCTAGATTCTTATTAATTTTATATCTCTTACCACTTCTAAGAGTATGTGTCTCTTCATCAGAATCAATATATGTACTATTTATCATGACAAACTTCAAGCATATTACTACATTCTTAGGACACATTTCTCAGTTAACAGCATCTTAATGTATAGACTGAGATTGTTCAGAAACTTACCTTGGAATCCTCCGAAAAAGTGTGCTTCTACTTGGCTATAGGATTTGAGTGTGTCTACAGCAAATTCTATTACAAATCCTTCTAGCATATGATCGACCCAATAATCCATTGCGCGTGACAACGGTTTGTCTAACGCTTTAAGCTGCGCTGTGAGCTCGGGATTCCACTCCGTAGGAACTCCTCCTTGGAAACAGTTTTTCTTCTCTGTGAGCCGCGAGATCCACACATGCAGCTCGTTTGGAAATGATGCCCAAAAGATCTCGTGAATGTCGTCCAACAGATATCTATCCGACCACTATGTGTCGCTTAGACACGGATGTCTATTTTCTTGTCTGTTAAAATCGCTTATGGTCTTATCCCACCAAGCTTGGATTTCTGTCTTTTCAAGATGCCAATAGTCAGATCCTTCGGGGAACTAATATTCTTCTTCACACATCGTGATTGCAACTCAACGGAAACATTTCAACTCATCATGGATTCTAGCGCGACAACGGAACCATTTGTTGGCTTAAACTAACCCACAGGTTTCCAATTAGACCCAAGTTCTTTGCGGTTCTCCCTTGACCAACAAAACCCCTTCGCACCGGCCCTTTCAGCAACAACCTGCGAGCAGGTTGAGGTCTCACCCGAGGTGTATCTTTATGGGGTACTGCAAAATCAGGTTTCCACAGTAAATGATGAGTTGTTTATAAGAACAAGTTGCGTAGTGCAGGACAGAAGGATGGCGTTGCGGGCAGAGTGATGCGGTACACAGCAGGGTCTATGCTGCGAGCAGTACCGTGCGGTGCAGGAAACACTGCGGGCCGCAGCAATGATTTCTTACTGTTGTGAATCTTCTACTGGAACTGTCAATCACCGACAATTATCCTCTACTTGGAAAATCTCGGAAACGTTAAGGCACTGAAATGAATATCACTCATCCATTCATTCAGGCATTTACTGGTTATCTTTTTGGCGTTCATTCTAGAACTTGGATTCTTACAATGTGAACCGAAAGGATAACATGATTAACTGTGTTTCATTCCTTCACTGTGCTTAAGAAAGTATTTAAACTTAAATGACTGATTCATGACCTTAACATAGAATTGAAATGTTTTCCATTCATCTGCTTCTGTGGAACCTAGCATATCATTCCCAAACTTCTCCTATTGGTAAATGCATATCAAAGTTCTCATATTACAGCATGCAAGGAAACATTCAAGCATTCATTCTACAGAAAACACAAACAGTCATTCATTCATAAACATCATCACATAACACAGGATTTAACGTGGTTCACTTCCCCAGATGGAAAGCTACGTCCATAAGAATGGTTGGTAATATATTTATTTCAAAAGGGATGGGGCAACCGTTCTTAGTCTACGCACTCAGCTGCAGACTCTTCTTTCTCTCGGTTAGGTCTCTACGCACACAGCTGCAGAGCCTTTACAATATTCTCAGCTTGGAGAGATTCTTCAATCCAAAAAAAAGTTATCTCCTTAAGTTCTCAGAAACAACAAAAGAATAACAATAATACAGAAAGAGAACAACCCACAAAGCAAACCCCCATGCCATACAAAATGTCTTCTTAGATAGATCATGCCCAAAGGTCATGTCTGTACAATGTCGAAGACCTAAAACCCAAAACCCTAAGGGTTTCCAAAATTGCGCCGATTTTCCAAACCGGCTTGCTGGCTCCTGGTAGCGTCTACTTGATCATGGCGGATCTCCACATCCTCATTCTGTTGCTATCGGCCTTCCTGTCACATGCGTGCATGCAGGCTGCTTCTGCCAAACTGTTTCTCTCTAACGGTTTTACCTTCTAAGCGTGCCAAACGTTGCTTTCCTTAACAACCCATGCGTGGCTGCCTTCCTATTTTGCCTACGTCCGCTGCTCAGCAATCCTGAAATATCTTTCCAAAAATGGTTGCTTCCGGTTGAGCCGGTAGCTACACTTGATACTTGTCCAACACACCGCTTTGCTGGCTCCACGTGGCCTCCTAACTCCGCAGCACTGCTTCAGCGCAGTACTGGTCTTCGTATCACGGCCAAAACTTTGACGCTGCGCACAACTGCGCAGTCTTGTCAAAAGTTGGATGTTGCGCACAACTTCACAACATCCTCAATACTTAGCCAAAATTGTGTTTCTGAGCTGCGCTCAGCTCAGCTTTCCCTGCTTGCCTCAAAAAGGTGCTTCCAAAACTTCATCTCAACCTGAGCCCAACAGCCAACTCTAGAGTGAATTACTTTAGCATATAACCACTTGGAACAATAGTAGAACAAGATGATCACATCATTGGGAAAATATCCTTGGTATATTTTAGACTGTGATAGTATGATCACAACCTTTTTTAGTTATGTAACAGAATCCAAAGGAATGAAAAAAGAAAAAAGATTTTGGACTCATACAAATTATTTGTATGTGTATGTTCATGTGGAATTGATCAATATGTGTCCTTTTTACTCCAATTGATCCACCTAGAAGTTGGCATTATTGTTGGATGCCAACATCGACTTCGACAAGCTCAGCGACTTCGACTAGTCATCGACTTCAACAAGTTCAATGACTTCGACAAGCTCAGCGACTTCGACCAGTCATCGAATTCAACAAGTTCAGCGACTTCGACAAGTTCACCGAATTCGACATGCATCGTTGACACTTCCGACTTACGAACTACGACAAATTGTCTCTTTGTATTCCATTTGACCATAATAGTTGAACTTTTGAAACCGTTCTAACTTCTCTTGTAACTGAATGTAACAGGAATACAACCCAAACATCTCGTCACTCTATTTAAGCATATAAAATATTGTAATATACAAAAAGTGATAGAGAAGAATCAACATCAGTTCAGATTCATGCATATTGTCTGTGTGTGTATGTTCATGTGCGTAGTATACTCCTGCTTTGCTTATTTTTATGCTTCTGCCATAACAGTACCGATTCATTCAGTTGAACTGTTGTCCCCGTCGTACACTTAGGCGCGTACGGATCATTGGTATCAGAGCTTAGATTTTTCTGTGCTTAAGTTGTGCATAGACACTCTCATCGAAGTTACCTGACTTATGCCTATTCAAACACACTCGCAAACTCATCAATCCAATTTGTTGATGTATTTGTAACTAAGGAATGTATTTCCTATATGTATATTGTATTCCTATAGAGATGATATTATTCCTCTATACGGAAGTGTTTGTATTCCTATAGAGATGTTATTATTCCTCTATACGGAAGTGTCGTCATTTATATTGTAAGTGTCGTAACTTATACTTGATGGGTTATTAGACCACCTTGATGGGGTCGGCCTTGTATGAGTCATGTGGGTAAAAGGGTTATTAGACCACCCTAGTGGGGGGTCGGCCTTGTGAGTATTATGTTATGTGGTTAAGTTGAGGCCGACCTAGTAAAGGTTATTAGGCAAATCAAGTCATGTATAAATAGAGTGCGGGAGGCACTCTATTTGATCATTCACTTTCTCACTCACACACTACTTGGAGAGTGGTGCACTAGTGGAGGAGGAGAAGCTACTGCTAGGAGGAATATCTCTTGTACTTGGTTTGTATCATTACTCTATCTATCTCTGAGGAAGTTGCGGGGTTTTTCACCTTCTTGGTTTTCCCCGGTGAAACTCTGTGTCTCTTGTGTGCTTGCATTATTGTGTCCATGATTGATATGTTGTAGATATGCTGTACATGTTATTCTCTCAGTTAAGATCCTAGATTAGATTGAAATTTCTGAAAAACTAACATGGTATCAGAGCTATCTTGAAAGCAGGCATGATATGGCATTTATGACACTTGTTGCATTTGCGAAGCTAGGGCTTGATATAGCAAAAACCAATCATCGTAGCACTTTCGCTATAAATACATTTTGGTGAGATTTCAGGATCTAAAAATATTACAGGGTGAAGATAATATCCCCATGTGCCTTGTGTCCAAAGTACAACCTCTAATTCGTTGTACTTTGTGATTTATGATCTGTACAATATAGGGTTTCTACCTCTTCCAGATCTGAGTCATAAACATGTGACCTAGGAAAAAAGGTCATAACTTGGGCTAGGAAGCTCCAAATGAAATTTCGTAAAATGTGACAAGTAGGCCATGGACTTTACTTTCTCAGGTAAGTTTTTCAAAGGCCAAAACTAAACTAGTGACACGTGGCATGCCGTACAAGTTCGCTCTCCTGTTTTATCCCATAAACAGGTCATGTTGCGACACTTGGCATAACTCTCTCTCAGAGAATCCAATTGAGGTCAAACCTATGGGGTTGGAAATATAACAAGTCAGGATACCACAAGAAGAATTTTTAGACCCTGTAGATCTGAAATTTTGGAGTTACACCAGAAACAATCAAGTGCATATTTCTATCAAAACATAATTGGATTTTGAGCACCTAATTCATTCATGGCTCCGGGAATTTAGGGTTTCGGAGAATGTTGGAATTTTTTG
The DNA here is from genome assembly GCA_027924585.1 of Larix kaempferi. Classification (NCBI taxonomy): domain Eukaryota; kingdom Viridiplantae; phylum Streptophyta; class Pinopsida; order Pinales; family Pinaceae; genus Larix; species Larix kaempferi. Next base: position 1,861,325 of record BSBM01000131.1, read on the forward strand.
TATCGGAGACCATGGCTGGATGATCCTCATCAAAATCAAAATTTAGAGACCAAGATCAAATTTTTGGGTTGGGCAGAAGGTCGGGCTTGATCAAACCCTAGTTCGGGACTTTGGTCAGAAAAGTGGAAAATTAGGGCTTCTACAAAAATGGGAATTTTTTAAATTTGTGACCATAGCTAGAAGCTCCTTGGAAAAATTGAAGTTTAGAGCTTTGGATCAAACTATTTGGTTGGGTGAAGTTCCAGGAAACTCAAACCCTAATTCAAGGTCCTCCCTAGTGAATCCGAAAGATTGAAAAGCAAATTTGAGGGGTGAAACTTTGCAGTTTTCAAATTCTGAGTATACCAGGTTGATCAGCTCATCAAGGTGCATCTTTCTATCCTTTCAAAAGTTTAAAATTCAAAGTTTGAATTTTTAGGGTTTCTCTGACAAACCCTAATCTAGCTCCAGATCCAGTTTCTGCAATTCAAGTGGATTGGGTTAATCCTATAAAAGAATGGATTGGTCACCTGCATAAGTGAATAAATTCCTGTTTCAGAGGGAGATGAGGCTAAGGCCTTACATAAGAAGATTACAAGCAATCTCGACAAGTATGACTTATCCAGGTATGTTTCGAGATCTGCTCATGATTAAGTTTATGGTATGTTTGTCTTCATTAAGTTTAGTACAATCTTGATTAACTTTAGACTTGTCGTATCACCTTAATAAAATTATGAATGTATATATTCATTGATTATAGTTTTGACACTTATGATTGTATTAATGCATTGTGGTGTTGTATAAGGTTGATGTTGTCTGCTAACATGAAAGGTACATCAAGAAAGACAAATCATGTTCTAGTTCAATAACATATGACCATGTTGACATGAAAACAAAGATTCATCCATGGTCATGGATCACATAGAAGATCTACTTACAAGGTATGTATAACTTGGTTCTATAATGGTTAACCTATGAGATATGCAGGTTACTAGCACAAGTCATTGACGAGAACAAGAAGACATTATGCGGGTATGTTAGACATAACTAGCTAGCATGCTAATCCAGGTATGTTTTTCCTATATCAAGTTAGAATCCTACCTTGTGTTAGGATCTCTTATATAAGTATACATGGCATGATTGATAATGATTATTTATGAAGTTAGAAATTTAAGTAATCCAAGGTTTATGCATATTATGTCTCTTACCTTGATTGATGATATGACTAACCAGAAGAGTCCTTTGGTCAAATAAGAATATGCATGAGTAAAAGAAGTATTCCTTGAAACCTTGAATACTAATGTTTATTATCTGTGTTTGAAATGATCATGACTATACATGTTTAAGATTATTGTGTTTTGATAGTATTGAGATTATACTAATGAATGTATGTATGAGACCTCGAGGATAACACAATGATGATACTATTAAGTATGCATAAGTGATCGAAGATGGATATAAGTTCAAGGATAGGTAATCCAGGAAGAAAAGATCAAGAGGGAGCACACTCCAGTAGTTCCTGCAAGGAAGCAAATATTGAGAGGGAGTCCACCCTACAAACCAAACAAAGATAAGTATTTGAATTGTCATTTCTTGCATATTTGTTTGTTTAAATAATATTGTTCAATGATGTATATGCTTATGTTCCTAGACTTAGGGTGTTTATTATGCATATTAGAATAATTGCATTAATGAACAGTATACTACTAATATGCGTGTGATGGGTAAGTGGCCTATGGCACTGTACAACATTCCATTGCTACTTATCTAGAATGAAACCTCTTTGTTGACATGTTGGGAGTTGTGCACACTCTTAACAATGTTCTGGTAGAGATTGGAAGGCATCTAGAAAGTTACGGGATATGGATAAATGTTGTATTGAAGCATTGGCTAAGATAATTGCATGACTGTATGACATATTTATTTATGTGTAAGAATTTGTTCTGAAAACTATGAGATGTTTTCTAATCATGCAATTTAACTTGTTTTGTAGGAAAGATCGTATATCATCACCTACAAAAGAAGAACTACAACATTTGTTCAACAACAAAGTTATCTATTAAAGATATTGAAGATATTGAAGTTCCCAGGATTCGGGAAGAATGCCATGATCGAGGAGTACCAGTCGATCATGAAGAATGATGTTTGGGATGCAATCCCAAGAACTGAAGGGAAGTCTATTGTGACTTCCAAGTGGATCTATAATATCAAACATGCTGCAGATGGCAGCATAGAAAAATACAAAGCGAGGTTTGTAGCTCGTGGCTTCTCTCAGAAAAAGGGAATAGACTATGAAGAGACTTTTTCTCCTGTAGCGAGATACACTTCCATCAGATTAGTACTTGCTTTGGCTACAGTGATGAAATGGAAGATACACTAGATGGATGTCAAGATAGCTTTCTTGAATGGTGTAGTCGAGGAGGAAGTGTATGTGGAGCAGCCACTTGGTTTTGAGACACATGACAGAGAGTCATATGTGTGCAAGTTGAAGAAATCCTTGTATGGCTTGAAGTAAGTTCCTAGGACTTGGTATGGTAGGATAGACAGCTTTCTATCCAGTTTGGGCTTTACCAAGAGTAAAGCGGATTCCAACCTTTACTACAAGGTTGAGGAAGGCAATCTTGTGATATTGTTATTGTATGTAGATGACCTATTTGCAACAGGAGAGGATAGATTGATTACTGACACGAAGAGGAAGCTTGCTTCTGAGTTCGAGATGAAGGACTTGGGGATGATGCACTATTTCCTAGGCATGGAGGTGTGGCAGAGCACAGATTGAATCTTCCTTGGACAAGGGAAGTATGCAGTGGAGATCCTCAATAGGTTCGGGATGATGGACTGCAAGGCCATGGCCACATCTATGGCATCGTACTTGAAGATTCTGTGTGATGTTTCATCTGAGTCGATTGATGTCACTATGTATCATCAAATGATTGGATCCTTAATGTACCTGACGAACACTAGACCAGATATTTGCTTTGCGGTGAAGACATTGAGCCAGTTCCTGACAGATCTGAGGAGTGTTCACCTGGTTGCTGTAAAGCATATTCTAAGGTACCTGAAGGATACAATTGATTATGGGCTCAAGTATGATGCAAATCAAAAGTTTAACCTAGAGGGTTATGTTGATTCATATTGGGCAGGAAGTGTTGTATATAGGAAGAGCACATCTGGGTGTTGCTTCAGTATGGGATCAGGTGTGATCTCTTGGTTTAGTAGGAAGCAATCCTGTGTAGCACTAAGTACAGCCAAAGCAGAGTATGTTGCAACTTGTTTGAGGCAGTATGGATCCGAAAGCTACTGTCTAAGTTATTTGATCTCCCGTTGGAGGCTACTAGTATCTTTTGTGACAACCAGAGTTGTGTGAAGCTGTCTGAGAACCCGGTGTTCCACAATAGGTCAAAACACATTGAGATCAAATATCACTATATCAAGGATATGGTGCAGAGAGGAGCAGTGAAGCTCCTGTATGTTGCAATGGATGAGTAAGTTGCAGATGTGTTGATGAAACCACTAGCCAGAGTGAAGTTTGAGTACTTCAGAGAGAGGCTTGGTGTTCTTCAAATTGATGACACTTCAAGGAAGAAGTGATGGACAAATTTGTTGGAAGCCATTCCAAGCATGGTGAGAGGAGGATCCTTCCCATGGTTGTGGATGTAAGCGTTGTATGATGAGCATCAGGACGATGCTCCAGTTACTACTCTGTATATGCATCATGTTGGATGCTTGTTATGTATATGTATCATGTTGGATGCTTGTTATGATCAGTTGGATCATGTATATGTATATGCATCATGTTGGATGCTTGTTATGATCAGTTGGATCATTTATATGTATATGCATCATGTTGGATGCTTGATATGATCAGGTAGATCATGTATGATGATATGTATCAGGTGGATACATTGTATGATCAAGTAGATCATGTATGATGATATGTATCAGGTAGATACTTGGTATGCATCAGGTGGATGCATTCTATGATCAGGATGATCATGGATGACGACCTTTAGGATGTTGCTCCAGATGATATGCATCAAGATGATGCTATGATGATGATCAGGTTGATCATGTGATGATGTACATCAGGATGATGTATGGCGAGTATCAGGTTGATACTCTGTGGCCGTGGACAGGTTGTGCAAGGGTAGCATGTAATAAGTCCTAGAGATCTGGACAGGATGAAAAAGGCCTCAGATGCTCTTTAGATATCTTGCTTGGAAAGACACTCTTTTAAGGTTTTGCTAGTCCACATGTAATAAGTCTTGGAGATATGGACAGGATAAAAAAGGCCTCAGATGCTCTTTAGAGATCTTGCTTGGCAAAACACTCTTTTAAGATTTTGTGGTAGGGGCACATGTAATAAGTCCTGGAGATCTGAACAGGGTGAAAAAGGCCTCAGATGCTCTTTAGAGATCTTGCTTGGCAAGACACTCTTTTAAGGTTTTGTGACAGTCACATGTAAAAGATCATGGGAGATCCAATAGGTTGAGCTGTGTGCTCGTAAAATTCCTGGGATGCTCTTTCGAGGTTTTGTTGATGCACGTAATTAATCCTGAGGATTACATAGTATGGCCAGTGATGATGAAGACCTATAGGTGGTGGGCCTACATCCAGTATGAAAAAGGACTGGCTCTGTAGAACTTCTTATGACGAGTAGTTCAGAGATTGATTGAGATAGCAGCAGCAGTGACGATGATGATAATCCAGTGAAAATGATCCAAAGAAGAAGACTTGTGCTAGAAGACCTGTGTCGAGAAATACCTTCCTAGTTAAGAGGAAGTGTTGATGTATTTGTAACTTTGGAATGTATTTCCTATATGTATATTGTATTCCTATAGAGATGTTATTATTCCTCTATACGGAAGTGTCGTCATTTATATTGTAAGTGTCATAGCTTATACTTGATGGGTTATTAGACCACCTTGATGGGGTCGGCCCTGTATGAGTCATGTGGGTAAAAGGGTTATTAGACCACCCTAGTGGGGGGTCGGCTCTGTCAGCATTATGTTATGTGGTTAAGTTGATGCCGACCTAGTAAAGGTTATTAGGCAAGTCAAGTCATGTATAAATAGAGTGCGGGATGCACTCTATTTGATCATTCACTTTATCACTCACACACTCATTGGAGAGTGGCGCACTAGTGGAGGAGGAGAAGTTGCTGCTAGGAGGACTATCTCTTGTACTTGGGTTGTATCATTACTCTATCTATCTCTGAGGAAGTTGCGGGGTTTTTCACCTTCTTGGTTTTCCCCAGTGAAACTCTGTGTCTCTTGTGTGCTTGCATTATTGTGTCCATGATTGATATGTTGTAGATAGGTTGTAGATATGTTGTACATGTTATTCTCTCAGTTAAGATCCTAGATCAGATTGAAATTTCTGAAAAACTAACACAAGTAGACACTACCTTCGAAGATGGCAGGAGAAGCAGACAATCGACATGCAATTGACGAGACAGAGCAACTCATAGAGAAAGCGCTGGCTCAACAACGAAATGAAATGTTCACCCAGTTCAATGAGATTCTCACTTGATTTTCTTTGACATCAAGAGGAATTTTGACAAGATCTAACTCTCACAAAATCAATCCATTCAAGGTGCAAATGAATTTGGACATCCTAAATCTAGAAGGCAATATTGATGTGGAATCCATCGACAATTGGGTACAACAATTGGAATCCTATTGCTCTATGAATCAACTCTCATAAATTGAAAATATTACCATTGCATCCTTAAAGATGTCAACATCTGTGCACTACTGGTGGGAGAACCTATCTACAAAGATGGAGAAAAGTGGACACCCCATAGAGACATGGGAGAAATTTGTCGAATACGTCTGAAAGGAGTTCTACCCACCCAAGTACATTGAACAATAGTATAAGAAGTGGTAGAAGCTAAGGCAATGGAAAGACCAATCTGTACAGAGTTACACCGATGAGTTTTACCAACTAATGGCTAGACTCGGCGTTCAAGAAGAAGAGAAATTGCTTGTTCTGAAGTACGTCAGCGGATTGTCCCTGTACATTCAGTAGGAGATGGAATTTCTGACTATCAATATGCTTGTGGATGAATTCCACTATTCCATTAAGCTTGAATCCAAACAGAAAGGAAAAGCATGCTTCGCGACCAAGTCGACAGGAAGACCACCCGACAAGAAGGCACCAGTCGACTTCCAAAAGTCAAGGTCTTCTCAGCCAACTCCACCAAAGCAAGATCATGGAAAAAAGTGTTCTCAAAAATACAAAAGGGAACGTACAAAAAAACCTCCTACCCGGAAAAGGTGTGATTACCACCATTCATCATGGCATGATACATCTGAATGAAAATCTTGGAAGTCATTTTTGGCAAAAGTGTTGACATCTTACTTTTTCGAAAAAAACTCTGGTAGAAGCTGACCTAGAAGCAACGACCCTTTTGAAATCAACATCGACCACTCCAGCAGCCTCGACTATCGTCAGCAAGGAGGAACGAGAGCTCCTATTCCATACACAGATATGGGTTCAAAACAATCCATTACATCTGATTGTGGTTAATGGTATCCAAAATAACTTGGTTTTTGACTATATCATGAAGAAACTAGGTCTCGTTACCACCCCACATCCCCAGCCTTATAACATTGCTTGGATGAAGGATGGATAGGAACTAAGGATCACCCGAAAATGAAAAATCACCTACTTCATTAAGCCTTTTGAAGATGAAGTACTCTACGACGTGGCACCACTCTCCATAGCCGATGTCTTTTTTGGAAAACCTTACTTATGGGATCGACATGGAAGTTACCAATCACGACCTCAGAAGGTGATTGTAAAAAATCAGAATCAATGGTACGGCATACCAAAACGACGACCTACACCAACGGTTGCAATGATATCTGCTAAACCGATGAAGAAGATCATCAACAGTTGCAAATTTTGCATTGATCATTATTAAGTCGCAACATTCTAGGAAGAATGCAACAACCAGTCGACTCACAAACCAGTTCAGCTCCCGATAGAAACAACAGATCAACAATATTCTTGGTGAGTACCTGAACCTATTCCAAGATCCAGACGGAGTACCTCTGCATTGCCAGGTAAAACACTCTATTGAAATTGCTCCTGGTTTTTCATTACCTAACGCACCTGTTTACAGAAGATCCATTATTAAAAATGAAGAGATTCGCTGACAAATCCAATATTTTATCAACAAAGTCCATATCCGACCCATCTCCTCTCCTTGTGGAAGTCTAGTCGTCCTCATTCCAAAGAAAGACGGGACTTGGAGCATGTGCATCGACTAATGGGCCCTCAACAAAATTTCGGTAAAGAATAGATAACCTCTGCAATGGATAGACGAGCTCATTGACTATCTGAAAGGTGCTAAATTATTGTCAAGTCCCCTCCCATCATACCAGCATGAGAGAGAACATGACTCTAAATCCGGAAATCTAGCCCCATACTTAATAAACAAACATTCATAAAAATTGAAGATGGACATATGCAATGCATAAATATTTGAAAACACAGCAGAATTAAATTCCATTACACAACCATCATACATTCAAGATATTCATGTCATTCATCAATTAAAACAATACAGAATTAGCACATGAGAGTACTTATCTTGAAACGAAGTAGTCCCTAAGAAACCAGCCATGCATCTGCAACGTTCCACGCAACCATATGCCAGTTGTACTTATCAATTTCTTGATACAACTACCATCCCTGAGCTAGGCATGATTTCTACAAGGAACCAGGGAACAACAGACTCACACATAGCCAAACACACACCAAAATGAGCCAAGCCAATCTGCAATTGGGTTTATCAGGCTGCTAGGAAATGGAAAGGAAGAATTGCTAAGCTAGTGAGCTCAAGCACAGAGCCATGGATACCTCTACAATATCTATCTAGATTGGCACCCACAATGCCTACACACCCCACTCAAAGAAGTATTCCCTTCACCAATACACAGTCCCTCAGGCCATACCTTCCAATCTAGAGTGTCCAAGGTGTGCATAGAAGAGTAGCCAGCTCTCTTGATCTTCTTGAGAGGTTATTTTCCCCACTAGTTTTATCAAGCCAATTATGTCCACTACCACTCCAAATTTCTGTCTCACAAGTTCAAACCAAAATAGGGATGCATATAACAGCAAAAGTATAAGTGTTGGGTATGAAGAAATGTTTTTACAGTGAGATGCCCAAAGATGGGGTTTCTACCAACTCGAAAAAAACGTGGGAAACCAAAATGAAATGGAGAGATGGGGAACAACCCTGGGAAGCCAAATCCATTTTCAAAAAAATGTCTATGGACATTTTGGGGAAAAACGACCTCCATATCAGCCCCAAACCTCCATATCAGCCCCAAATCGTGGTCCTCCTCTCCCAGCCACTGTATATCACAAAAACGAGCTCCTAGCCATGGAAAAATGCAGGAAATGATGAAAAACGGGATGGAAAAAGTCCCAACTAGCTCAGACTACGTGAGAGAGGGAAGTCTATGGGTTCAGAATGGCTTTGGGCACAATTTTCTGGGTGTTTTCTTACCCATGAAGCAAAAATTTGATTTTCCAGGTTGATGGCTTGCCCATACACAAAATTGGCTGCCATACCTCTCCATTCCCAAGGCATTAACTGCCTCAACCAACTCTTGGAAGAATTAAATGATTGGGTGCATAAGCCAAAATGGGTAGTTGGTGGTTTATGGGTTTTCTCATTGACACATGGGCTAACACCATTGGCTCAAGGGTTTGAATAATTTCCCTCCTTGTTTCTTATAAAAATCATGCCCCCATCTCTTTGTTGCATTGCATAGCTAGTTGTGGGTATTTCATTAAAATTCGTATTTACATGATGTATTAATTTACATTATGCATGCCCAGCACAAGAACCATATGCATCTATTTTAATTGTCGATAAATGAAACACTAAATCAATGGCGGAGCCTTGGCCTTGAGCTCCTCACCATGATTAATAACAATATTTACATCATTTACAATTTTAATGCAATAGGGTCAAAATCGGGATATTACGTTCCCCTCCCTCTTACATTAGCACTGTTCTCAGTGCTCATCAAAATTGAACAAAAATGGATATGCCACTCTCATGGCATCCTCCAGCTCCCATGTAGCCTCATCAGGACCATAGTGCTTCCATTGCACCTTTACCTGTCCGATGGCTCGGTTCTGGAGCAATGTTACCCTCTTGTCTAGGATGTGCAATGGATCGGTTTGGATCTCTCCCTCAGGTTCCACCTGTATCACATCCCAATTAATCACACGGTTAGGATCATTTACATATTTCTTAAGCAAAGAGACATGAAAAACATTATGAGCTCTAGTGCTAGCAGGAAATGCAAGTCTATATGCAACTGGCCCTATTCTTTCAAGCACTTCAAATGGCCCACAATATCTAGGTGATAGCTTGGCACAGCCCCCAAGCTTTAGGGAACTCTTCCTTGGCTTCACTCTAAGATACACATGATCCCCAACACTGAATTCTCTATGCACTCTAAGCTTATCTGCATAGCTTTTCTGTCTATCCTGGGCTGCTTTTAAATTATGCCTGATCTTTGCAATCTCTTGTTCCGACCCAAGTAAAATTCTGTTCACTGGATTATCCCAAGTCACTAGTGTCCTACACCTTCTTCTATACAAATCTTCATATGGACTTATTCCCAATTATGCTTGTTTCCCATTGTTATACGCAAACTCTACCAAGTGTAGATAATCCTCCCACTTTGATGGTTTGTCCATAACATACATGCAAAGCATGTCTTCAAGCACCTGATTTACTCTTTCTGTCTGCCCATCTGTTTGAGGATGGTATGTGGTACTAAAGTTCAACTGTGTACCCAAATCTGCAAAGAGACCTTTCCAAAAATTGGAAGTGAACTTGGTATCCCTGTCAGAAATTATTGCCTTAGGCAATCCATGTAATCTAAAAATTTCCTTCATGAAAATATTTGTAATGGCATCGGCTTTATGTGTGTACTTAACCGGTATAAAATGTGCTGCCTTTGTTAACTTGTCCACCACCACCATTATGGAATCATGTCGTCTCACCATCATTGGCAAACCTGTAATAAAATCCATGGAAATTACTTCCCATTTCCATTCTGGAATTGGCAATGGATGCAATAAACCTGCTGGGTGTTGGTGTTCAACCTTCACCTGCTGACATTTCATGCACCTAGAAATGTATTCAGCGATGTCCTTCTTCATTCCTGGCCATAAATAATATTTTCTTGCTGTAGAAATTGTTTTCTGATATCCTGGGTGACCGGAGTATGGATTTTTATGGATTTCATCCATAACAATCCTCCTCAAGTCTGCCACCTTTGGAATATAGGCTCTATTCTTATAAGTAAGAAGTCCATCTTCTTCCAAATGGTATCCTTCATACTTCTTTTCAAGGTCTTGCTACTGCAACTTGCCCTTTATCTGCACATACACTTCATCTTCAACCATATGGTTAACAATCTACTGCCTCAAGTCTGGTTGGCAAGTGCTAAGCGCTGCCACATGCATTTCCTATACTTTCCTGCTGAGTGCATCTGCTACCTTATTTTCCTTCCCTTTTATGTGTTTGATTTCAAAATCAAATTCACACAAAAATTCCAACCATCTAGCTTGCCTAGCATTTAAAGTTGACTGATCAAACAAGTACTTCAGACCACAATGGTCTGTCCTTAGCTCAAATTTCCTTCCCATTAAGTAATGCCTCCACATCTTTAAAGCATGTACTATGGCTACAAGTTCTAAATCATGAGTAGCATAGTTTTTCTCGTACTCCTTCAACTTTCTCGACTCATAGCATACCACGTGGTTGTCTTGCATAAGGACTCCTCCAAGTCCTTGATTGCATGCATTGGTACATACCACAAAGTCTTTTTCTGGGTCTGCAATCTTCAAGATTGGTGCACTCATAAGAAGATTCTTCAACCGCTGGAAATTTTTCTCACATCTTGGTGACCATTCAAACTTTATTCCCTTCTTTGGCAAAGAAGTAATCGGGTTTGCAACCTTGGAGAATCCTTCAATAAACCTCCGGTAGTAACCAACAAGGCCCATAAAAGATCTCACATATGTCACATTCCTTGGATTTGGCCAGTTCATAATGGCTTCAATCTTCTCAGGGTCCACTGATATTCCTTCGTCTGAGATAATGTGACCTAAATAATGAATTTTATCTTTATAAAAGTCACATTTGCCTAACTTTGCATACAGCTTATGCTCCCTTAGCAATTGCAATGTCATTCTCAAATGTTCTTCATGCTCTTCTTCATTCTTAAAATAGATGAGAATGTCGTCCAGAAAAACAAGAACAAACTTGTCCAAATACTTGCTAAAACACTATTCATGAGACACATGAATGTAGCCGATGCATTTGTGAGACCAAATGGTACCACCACAAACTCATAGTGTCCATACCTCGTTCTAAAGGTTGTCTTGTGAATATCTTCCTCTTTGATTCTTACATGATGGTAACCTGACCTTAAGTCAATCTTTGAAAATACCCGTTGCTCCTCTCATTTGATCAAAAAGGTCATCAATTTGGGGCAATGGGTATTTGTTCTTCACAGTAACTTTGTTCAACTGTCTGTAGTCAATACATAACCTGAGTGTTCCATCCTTCTTTTTCACAAATAGAATAGGTGCTCCCCATGGGGACACACTTGGCCTGATATATTTCTTTTCCAACAACTCTTGTAATTGCATTTTCAATTCTAGCAATTCCGGTGTACTCATCCTGTATGGTGTCTTAGACACTGGTGCTGCTCTTGGCACAAGTTCAATTGTATAATCAATGTCTCTCTTTGAAGGAAGTCCCAGAATCTCATCAGGAAAAACATCCCTAAATTCCTGCAATACATGATAGTCCTCTAACATAGGAGTTTCATTTTTCGTTGCCTACAAAACATGGGTTGCATACAATTGACAACCCTTTCTACAGAACTTCTTCAACTGCATGGTTGAAACCTGCCTAACAGAAGTCACATTTGGAATGCCTTTTACAACCCTTGGGTTTCCTTCTTCGTCCATGCATTCAAAATTTTTATTGTAGCAGTCAAGTTTAACCCTGTGCGCTTTTAACCAATCCATTCCAATGAGAATATCATAGGAACCCAGTGGAAAAACATTCAGATTTGCATAAGTGAATAGCCCGTCCATCTCTAAGGGACATTTCTCTATAGTTTCACTAACTTTTCTCTTGGTTCCAGTGGCTATTTGAACTAACCATGATTTACTATGCTTTGATTTCTTAAAAGTACAAGTCTCAACAATTTTAGGAGTGAGATAACTGTGAGTAAATCGAGGATCAATCAAAATAGAAACAGATTGCTTAGCAATCTTACCTTCAACTTCAACAGCAGTTGATTGATGATCTTCCTGGCAGTCATCTAGTGCTGCATAGATTCTAGGGATTGTTCTCGCCACTTGACCCATAGTTTCAGCTCCTTGGATGTTGTGAACATGATTTGCATTCCCATTCTAATGTGGACAGTTCCTAAGCATGTGGTCTCCTCCACAACCCCAACATTGAAGTGGTTCTCTTGGCTCCTTTGGATCTCTTAGCTTGTCTCCATCATCCTAGATGGCTTAGTCACAACTTGTGATGGTTTCCTTTGCTGATTTATGGTATGAGGAGGTTTGAAACCTTTCTTCCTTTGGTCAAACTTCTCATTTTTCTTGTCCTTCCATGCCTTATGGAAATCAGGTTTGCTTTTGTTTTGATCATAGCAATACTTGGCCTTCCTTATTGCCTCTTCTAGAGTTCGAGGCTCATCAAATTCAATTCTATCTTTATATGACTGAGGTAGCCCACTTAGAAAACGCTAAATTTTCACCTTATCATCTCGAATATACTTGACATACCTCAGCAGTTCCAAGAACTTGTTTGCATACTCTTCCATGGTCAATTTTCCCAATCTCAACTCATGGAACTCTTTGATCTTGTCATCATAGTACCTATCAGAGAGGTACTTCTGCTTGAAGTATTTCCTGAATTGCTTCCACACAATATTTCTTTCATTGATCTTCTTCACTTGCCTGATGTGTTCCCACCATATAGATGCTCGTCCATTCAAGTTGAAGATGGCGACCCTTGCCTTCATATTTCCAGAGCAGTCTTGGACTTGGAAATACTTTCTCATCCCAAGAATCCAAGCTTCAGCTTCTTGACCAGACTTTACCTCTCTCTCAAATGTAGGAGGTTTTTCCTTCTTAAATTCCCCATGTGAATTGTTCTTGTGATGCCTCTTCCTCTTACTCTTGCGAGATGAAGAGCTTGAACCTTCAATAGATCCTTCAGAGTCAGATGATACGCTAGAAGAGATTTTTGAAGTATAGGTTCTGTCTCTAGAAACTCTTCTTGAGATATTGGACCTCTTGCGGGAATTTCTCCTTGAACTACTCCCACTCTTTTCTGGATTTGATGTATGATTCCTAGAGTTTATTTTCCTTTGGATGTCTGTCAAACTCTGCAACATGGCTGCATTTAACTGATTTTGTTCTTCTTGAGCTTTAATCATCCTCTCATTATCTTCTTTACAGCTTTGCAACTCCACCCTTAGGCTCCCCATGGTGGCTGCAATATCTGGGGGAGTCTCTCGATTTCTTCTCCCATTGGATTCTGTTTCAGCATTCTCAACATGTATATTTTCCCCCATGGCATCTGTCTCAGGCTCATAGGGATCCTGTGCATCACCCATGATGTTGATATTCTTGGCCCAACCAAGACCAGAACTTTCCAACTGCACTTATCTGGAATGCTGCTTTGATGTGACTATAATTCTGCAAAATGTGTTTATAAACACAACTGTTAGCTGTATTATAATGCTATAAATTATTTGCATGTATATGGGGAAATCCCATATTGACAACTTTGTCCAATCATAGACTTCTCCCGTTTGGTGCAATTATTAAGGTTCAAATGGCCGCCATTGTCACGGAGATTTAGCTTAAAAAGTGTTGCCCGTGTCATAGAATTTTAAGCTAAAAGCTGTCGTCGCACATGTCGCAGATTTTATCCTTAAAATTTCCGCAGACATTAAGGTTATTTTTGCCGTCGTTGGCGTGTATGTTGAGATTAAAATTTTCGAGGGCGGCGTGACTCTTACCGCAAGTTTTGTCGTCGCGCGTGTCGAAGATATTAACAATAATTCTGCCACCACGCACACAGAAATTAACGTTAATTCTGTCACCGCGCACATGGAAGTTAACGCTAATTATGTCACTACGCACACAAAAGTTAACACTAATTCTGCCACCGCACACGCAAAAGTTAGCGTTAATTCTGCCGCCACGCACGCAGAAGTTAGCGTTAACTTCGTCGACACAGCCTTCATCAAAACTTCGAAACACTTAGAAAAAAATTTGGATTTTTCTCTTCCTTTTCGGCGCAGAATTTAACAGCTATTTCGTCGAATGTTTGCGATGTTTTGGGGATTTTCTTTGCCGACAGAGTTGCAAGAATTAGCCCAATTTTTGCCGCCGCACGTGCAGAAAATTAGCCTAATTTTCGCCGCCACGCGTGCAGAAAATTAGCCTAATTTTCATTGTCGCGCGCCACAGAGATTTAACATAACTTTGTCGCCGCACCGCAAAATTTTAACATTAACTCCGTCATCGTGCGTCGCAAAACTTATCCTTAATTTCGCCACCGCGCGCGTAGAAATTAACGCTAAAATTGTCGGCAGAGTCACAAAAGTTAGCGCTAAACCCGCCAACCGAGTCGTATCAATTTAGCCCAACTTTCGCCACCGCGAGGGCAGAAATTTATCCTAACGTTTGCCGCCGCACGTGCAGAAAGTTAGCTTAACTTTCGTCTAGCCTTAGCAGAAACTCAGAAAAACAATTAGAAAAATTCAGAATTTTTCCTTTCTTTATGTGATGATTATTGCTCAACAGGCCCGGTGACTTTTTTCTCTGCAAACTCTGCAAATTGTTCAACCTTAGCCTGTTGAGGCCCAACATGGTAATCTGTGGTGTTTAGAAGGGAATCTTCCCTTGTAACTGTGATCATACTTGTCCCATAGAGGCCCAATGCTATAGCCTATGGCTTTGATACCACTCTATCAAGTCCCCTCCCATCATACCAACATGGGAGAGAACATGACTCTAAATCTGGACATCTAGCCCCATACTTAGTAAACAAACATTCATAAAAAATGAAGATGGACATATGCAATGCATAAATATTTGAAAACACAGTAGAATTAAATTCCATTACACAACCATCATACATTCAAGATATTCATGTCATTCATCAATTAAAACAATACAGAATTAGCACATGAGAGTACTTATCTTGAAACGAAGTAGTCCTTGAGCAACCAGCTATGCATCTGCAACGTTCCACCCAACCATAGGCCAGTTGTGCTTATCAATTTTTTGATAAAACTACCACCCCCGAGCTAGGCATGATTTCTACAAGGAACCAGGGAAAAACAGACTCACACATAGCCAAACACACACCAAAATGAGCCAAGCCAATCTGCAATTGGGTTTATCAGGCTACTAGGAAATGGAAAGGAAGAATTGCTAAGCTAGTGAGCTCAAGCACAGAACCATGGATACCTCTACAAGATCTATCTAGCTTGGAACCCACAATGCCTACACACCCCACTCAAGGAAGTACTCCCTTCACCAATACACAGGCCATACCTTCCAATCTAGAGTGTCCAAGGTGTGCATAGAAGAGTAGCCAGCTCTCTTGATCTTCTTGAGAGGTTATTTTTCCCACTAGGTTTATCAAGCCAATTCTGTCCACTACCACTCCAAATTTCTTGCTCATAGGTTCAAACCAAAACAGGGATGCATATAACAGCAAAAGTATAAGTGTTGGGCATGAAGAAACGTTTTTACAGTGAGATGCCCAAAGATGGGGTTTCTACCAGCTCAGAAAAACTTGGGCAACCAAAATGAAATGGAGAGATGGGGAACAACCCTGGGAAGCCAAATCTGTTTTTAGAAAAACGTCCATGGACATTCTGGGGCAAAACGACCTGCATATCACCCCAAATCGTGGTCCTCCTCTCCCAGCCACTGTATATCACAAAAACGAGCTCCCAACCATGGAAAAATGCAGGAAATGATGAAAAACGGGATGGAAAAAGTCCCAACTAGCTCAAACTACGTGAGAGAGGGAATTCTATGGGTTCAGAATGGCTTTGGGAACAATTTTCTGGTTGTTTTCTTGCCCATGAAGCAAAAATACAA